>REGO01000275.1:2500997-2584048 GCA_010120015.1 Rhombomys opimus | reverse complement strand
AGTGCTGCCTTTCCTTAAGTTCCTCATGTTGTGGTGACCCCCAATCATAAGATTATTTTTATTGCTACTTCATAACTGTAATGCTGCCACTGTTATGAATTGTAACGTAAATATCTGTGTTTTCAGAGAGTTTTAGATAACCCCCGTGAAAGGGTTGTTAGAAGGCACTGTAACCCACAGGTTGGAAACCACTGCCATAGAAGCCATCAAAGCCGCAGTCTTTCCCAGACTTAGAACATTGGCACAGCTTTACTTTTGTCACTTTATCACTCCTTTCGTCGTTGGTACCACAGAGTTGAATCTACTGAGATTTCGTTTCCCTGAATCCTGTATTGTTAAGTACTGTTTCTTTGATTCTACATTTTCCTCCATTGTAGTTGTGATTTGGTGGCAGAACTCCCTTTAGAGATTTCATTCTAACACTGAGTTGTGGTGTTTCCTAAAATGCTTTTAGCAGAGTATGGTGGTGAGCATCTGTGATCTCAGTACTTGGGAGGCGGAGGCTGGAGGATTTCAAGTTCAAAGCTCACCTTTGAACAAACCTCAAACTTGATGAGGCCGGCCTGGACTAGAGAGTAAGACTCTTCCTAAAACACAAAAAGCAACCAAAAGAGCCCCACTTGGTTGCCTTCTCTCTGATACCCAGTAATGTTTGTAAGCTTTTACTGTGTTTGATATAATTGAGAACCAGTTTGTTGCCAAATTAATTCTCATTTCTTTTTTTTTTTGCCTCTGAAATACCATTTTCGGTCTTTTGCCACCCAATGTAGGCACTTTGTGATCTCATCATGAAAAACTCTCAGATATTATTTTGCTCTTCATTCTATCAACCGGATTTACCACCTGCAGCTTTATTTCCTTCAACATCTCTTGCTTTTCTCTCTCTCCACACACAGTCCACAGTATGAACACTAGGAGTTTTATTGCCATCTGTCCTTCTTCACTGTTTAGGGGCAGTGTTTCCTCGGCAGCTGAGGCTTCCTGTTTGGTTCACTGCTTTTGTGTATGCCCATTGCTTGGGCACTCCCTGCAGTGGCTGCCCACCTGGACACGCCCTCCTCCTGATCCTCCAAGCTCTGCTGTCAGAGACAGCTATCTGCCAGGCTCTGGGTCTTTAGCACTCCCAACAGATGCCCAGCCTATCTCCACTGTGAAAGGATTTCCTTTGGTTGCTTTACCATGGGCCTGAACCCGTTATCTTTCTCACGTTTTGGCATGCTGATGGCATTTTTGAAATTTCTAGACTGGCGTTTTCTTTTCTTAAAATAGAGAGCCTGCTGCTTTGCTATCTCATGGAGCTGTGAGCTAAAGAAGAAAGTAATGCCCACTCATTCCAGAGTTCCAAGTGCACTTGTCATCTGTGGGTTACCTCGTCTTGTCTTTGTGTACTTTCAGCCATGCTAGACAATTATGGTTCCCTTTTCTTTCTGTTGTCTTCAGTATTGTATCTTTAAACCACAAATGCCCCAGCTCCTTAAAAACAAAATTCCCCAGCCCTGTATCCTTTCCAAAAGGAAGTGTCCTTTCTGTCCTTCTTTATTCTTCATGAGAAGCAAGATGTTTTGGAGAAGCATTGAAAATAGCTAAGTGTAATCCACGCTTACCAAGATCAAATTCCCATTCGTTACAGACAGTTGTGCGATATTGTCCTGTTGTCGTAGGAACTTGGTCACCCCGCCCCCACTGAGAATGGCCAGATGGGTGTGAGCAGTCCTCACTGTCACTTATTAACTGGGTTTCACTTTCAGAAATTATTCATTATCGAACAGTATAGGGGCTTTTGTGGGCATAATATTAGTGACATAAGTCTCTTTTATTAAAATAGTTAAAATGGAAGTGTTATTGTAACTTTGCAAGTATTCAGTGTTTGTATTTATGGGTCACACCTAGTACTATAGGTTCTGCTCTATTAGTCTTTTCTTTGTGTGTGTTTGCGTATATGTGGGTGAAAAATGTGCACATGCGTGTTGGAAGCCTAAGGTTGATACTAGCAATCTTCCTTGATCACTTTTCTCCCTTATACTGTGAGCCAAGGTCTCTCCATAAATTCAGAGCTTGCTGCCAGCACAGCTAGTCTTGTTAACCTGACAAGCCTTCTTGCTCCTGTGATACCTGTCTCCATCTTCCAAGGCTGGCATTACAGATGGGCCATCACGCTCACCTGGAATTCACATGGGTTCTGGGTATCTGAACTCCAGTCCTTCTATTTACACAGCAAGAACTTCTAGCTGCTGTGCCTTCTCCCAGCCCTAATCTGTTAGTCTTAAAAGAGGCGACAGAAGAACACATAGACAATAAATACAATTAAAATACAGTTAAAAGCTCTGGCATCCGTTGTAATTAGTGCTCTCTGGGAACACTAGTGCAGAAAACAGACCCACGTGGGATTTTACTAGCTCCGTCCCTGCAGAGGCACCTGCTGCTCTGATACTCTTGATGGACATTCCTTTGCTACTTATGAACGTATATGACTATATTCTCTAGGAAATATGTTTCATTTTTACATGTTTTAAACTTTGCAGAAGTGGATTTCCACTCTGGATTCATTTGCAAATTTGCTTTCATTAAGCATTATAATTGGGAGGATATTTTTGTTTTATAGAACTGAGGTTTATTTATGGCCGCAGTGAAATATATCACATGAGTATTCTATGATGTATTTATTTACTCTGACACTGGTCGCTTGAGTTATTGGCAATTTATGGCTTTTTAAAATCTTTTCAAAAGATTATCTGTCCAGGTTTCCGGGGAAAAGAGAGTTCCTGGCTAATTCAAAGTGGGGTTACTAGAGAATGGGTTGTGTGTAGGTGGCTCTGTTTGCTAACGCCCACACGTATTGAAAAATGGCAGGCCCGCTTCCGTGCTCAACAACAGCACGTGGTCATCACCTGCGCCACCTCCGTCTCTGCTCCCGCGGGACTTGTACATTGCTCCCGATAGCACATTGCTTGTTCTGTGTCTTCCGGTTACTAATAGAATGGAGCATTTCACTGCTAGCCATCTAGAGGTCATCTGTTAGCAAGGCCTTGTTGAAGCGATCTTCCGATCATAAAATTCATAAATCAGAACGCTTCACTGTACATAGATTGTTCTCCAGGAATACTACACACCTTGGCGCATAGCTCCACACAGTTTCTTGCCAACAAGTACATGTTTTTAGATGAACTGTG
This sequence comes from Rhombomys opimus, assembly GCA_010120015.1. Taxonomy (NCBI): domain Eukaryota; kingdom Metazoa; phylum Chordata; class Mammalia; order Rodentia; family Muridae; genus Rhombomys; species Rhombomys opimus. The sequence goes on along the minus strand of REGO01000275.1, from coordinate 2,580,878 downwards.
TGACTAGAGGGTTAGCTTTTATCCACCTCTAGTCCTTACAGAATATTGGAGGTTGTGATACTGCTTCTGTTTCCAAAGTATTTTAAAACTGTGACCGAATAGTTGCTCTAGTACTTCAGATTCTAGCATAAATCCCATATGGTCCTGAAGATGTTCAACTCAGTAGACACACTCTCAGCTTCCCAGGGCTGTGCCTGCTTCTTCAGTATCATCCCAGTTTCATTATAAACAAAGCAAAGAGAAATTTGTCTTTACTGCATAATATTGATACTTTGCTTATTTTTACTATATAATCTTTTTTCATCCTTGTCCTTAAACATTTTCATTGTCATGTGCCAATAGTGTCTTTATATATATGGATCAGATCTAAATGTTCACATGGCTTTTTTAATGGAAATTATTTTAATTTGTTCTTAAATATCATTTTCTTATCTTAAGAACTCTCAAATTATTGTGGTTCTTGTCAACATAATGTTTTTCTGAGCATTCTAAATGAAGACAGAAAATATATTTTCTATTCCACACTACCATCTCAGAAAAGAAGGGGAGAATATGTAGAGCCCAGCTTTTTAGTAGTGTAGTGTGGGGGTATACTTAGTATATTTTGTATACTTAGTATATTTTGACTAAAAGTTATCAGGGAGGCACTTAAAAGGGTTAAAGACAAACAAGCTGCTGTCCCATCTTACAAATTTAGCAGAGATGCTATGATGTATTGATATCACCTATTGTTAAAAGGACTGATGTATATTGGGTCATAAACTGCCTATATATTTTATTTATAAATTACAAGAAAAGCCTTGGCCCATCACACTAGAGTATATGAGACCTGCCAGTTTGAACACAAAGAAATGCCCACTAATCAGCTGGAGTTTAGCATAAACATATGTAATTTCAAACCGACAGTTTCTTCCTCTTTACTAAAACCCTTGAAAACCCATTATTACTCAGCTACTTTCAAAAAAATGTTTTAGGAAGTTCAAGACTGGAGTCCAACACTGGAACCGGCAAGCCCCCCTCCCCCCACGCACACCATGAGGCAGCACACACCTATAGTCCCGGAACTTGAAGGCAGAGACAGGAAGAGCCTGCATGCAGGATGCTATCTTAAGCCCGGCTGTCTGGTCTCCAGATGCCTCTTAGAAAGGACAGTGCAGTGCGGTGCAGTTGACAGTGTCTGAAGACTCACGAAGGACTTCATAACAACTGGGAATATGAAAGCCATTCTGGTGTCAGCTTCAGCTTCCTGCTTCTGCTGTAACTAACACCTGCAACCAGCACACATGCTCAGTCACCCACATGTGGGCTGCGGGCCTCTGGCGACAAGGAAGTACCGCCTGATTTCAGGGACAATCAGTTATTGAAAACTCTGAGGGTTTGAACCATAGTTCCAAACAAAACAATCTTCCTGAGTGTCTTCAATGTTAATTCATAGCAGTGTAGCCATTATTCAGATTTGATTCCATGTGTAAAAATAGAACAATGCACTTTTGTTACAAAGCCATTTTTAGTGCAGCTCCCAGGCTTGTCACCTGAAGAGTTCTGCCTTGTGTGTCCATAGCAGTTCTGCGGAGGGTCAGAGGATCTGCCGGTCTGCAGAGGCGTTAGCTTCTTTGTTTCACTGAGAGCCTTTTCTGTTTCTTCTATGAAGTTATGAGGTCTTGAGTTCATAAGGAAGACGGCCAGTGCTGTTCATCGCAACCCTTTCTGTGCCTGGAAATACCTAGGAGAATCCCTTTTATAGCCCTCTCACCATTTCCTTAATGGATCCACCCATCCTTCCTGTGAAGGTGCCATCTGTAACAGGAAGTTGTTACGTCCCAAGAAGCCTGAAGATGGAGTGGGACTCATGCCCACCCCTCCAGTCCTCTACTCACCACTCTCGAGCCTGACGTAGCTACATGTCTGCCCGGCATGTTCATGCTGGACCTTACATTTATCCTGTTGTTTTTATCTCATTAGAGGCAGCACATTGATGCAACAAAATAATACTTTTCTTGCTTGCAGTTTAGTCTTATTATTTGTTAGGTGCAGTATTTGTCTTAGTTGTTGAAGATTTTGCACAGGCCTCGCATGTTATTCATATCATTAGTGAAGGTTGTGGTTAGTATTGGGTTAAGTTCAGAACTCTGGCATTACATTCGAATCCTCTATAGCTTGATGCATGCCATTCAGGTATTTATAGCTTATTCAAGTCAGCAGTTGCCCTTATTTCAGCCCCATTTCTATGTTAATTATAGTATCATAAGGGACTTTTAATATTGTGCCTGCCTCACTAGAATTTAGACACAGTCATTTCCATGGTGACACTGCCAAAGAAGGAAATTCGACAAGCGCACCGTGACTTCTGCGGTACACCTCTTCCTAGTTCTCACAAGTCACTCTTGGATGGCATGCTTTGAAGAATCGCACCCAGCATCTTGTCTCTCTCTTACTTGTGGTGTGAGGAACCTACCTTCTTCTTTCTAAAAATATAAGCCTGGCATTTCCTCCTTCCATTTCCCTGGCACTACTTCCATTCTGCATGGTCTTCTGGGAAGCCCCTACGATGGTCCAGTGTTGTCGGGTCTTCAACGTGTGAGTGCTCAGATCTGGCAAGTTGCACTCACTGAGGAAGACATGGCTTGCTGTCTCACTGTGTCTCGGCTGTGTGTGCTCCCTGGTTTTCCCCCTTGCCAATGGAAGGAGTATTCGAATTCTTTGACCCTAGACGGTATGAATATTCACCTCTGAACTTGGCAAAAGGAGGAGTCATTTTTTGTCTTTAGCATCACTTAACTTTATTTCCAACTCACTAATGGATCTGTGGTTATAAGAATGATAAGAAAATGGACAGGAAACCTTCTGTGAGCTTCCTTTTGAGTTATAGTACTTGAAGACTGTAAGAGAAGACTAAATGTCTCCACCCTGTAGCTATACATTGCATCCTGGTTATTGAGGAGTCAAAATAAAATCGCCATGCTAATGGAAGTTTCTCCTACCATTGGAGCAGTTTCCTTCACAAACTTGCTCTTTAGACCTTTGCTGACCTCAGTGTTGTGTCATCATTTGCCTCTTTTAGATTTTGCCTTCTCTGATTCATAATTTGCTGTATCAGTGAGATGATGAGCCGTAAGTGCCTTCCACCCACAACCTTTCCACCCTACGTAGCATGTGAGTGAGCACAGTTGTGCTCCTCATGTTTCAGTAAGCCCGGATCGTTATGATCGCCAAAGTAAACATTATTCAGTAAAATATAATATTCTCCCTGAGATACAGTAACATACCTTGCTGTCTTTCTTTAAATGCAGTGTGTCCTGTGTATAACAGAATGAATACTTTACTTCTTCTCTAAACTCTCTTTGCTCTGTCTTTTTTTTTTTTTTCTTTCACATCTTTTCCTTCTGACATGTTGGTTGTTTCATATTATACCCTTGACATTTAAATTTCTTGGGCTTTGGCATTATTTATTTCACTGTTGCATAGTAACATTTTTGTTCTACACAACCATCTGTTAATTTTAAGGTATATGATTCCCACCGTACCCCTCAATGGCCAGAATGTTTCCACCGCTCTACTTGCCCTTGACTGCTAAGTTAGGTTGTCTGTGTAGTATTTTTTTTTTTATCAATAGCCCCAGTGATGTTATCTTTGATAATCACTTGCTAAAAATAGAATTCTATTCAGCTAGTATTTTGACTATGCTTTACATCTCAACAAACACATTATAAAAATAAAGGTTGCCATAAAAATCATTGAATTATGTTGTATAAAAATTAGCATGTTCATTTTTGTCACCAAAGAATGTGGGGCTTGAGGACTGGTGCTTTGCCTCCGTGCTCACAGGTTTTGATCCAAGAATGAAGGCCCTCCCACCAGTCCTCTAGGAGAAAATCATCTTGTGGATGAGGGTCCACTCGGTGCTTATACTCTGTGAAACCAAGAGCTCCAGCAGATAGGGAGAGCCTCATGAGTGCGTTTTCACACTGGGAAGGTGCACAGACACACCCATCAGACCTACTCCCCATTCTCCATCCCTTGAGGATGTCAGAGTGGAACAACCATCAGCAGACACCCAGAAGCCAGGCCCGCCTCTTCTAACCCAGAGGTCAGGATAGAGTGGAGTAAGCTAAGTGCTTAGGAAGAGCCACTGATACTGGAAGTTAAGGGAATGGGAAAAAAATTCCCAGATCAAAGGATAGACATGAACACCATAGAGGTTAATTTTCTAGAAGCTGAAGTGAAACTGTATTTAGAATAAACTATGAAGAATATTGACAAAAATATTCATGATGTGTGTTAGCTGTCTCTATGTAAATGGAATAGATATTTAAATGGATATGGTCTTTTGGGCATTCTAGGGTTTGGTGGGATTTACCTAGTGTCATGAAGTAAGAGATATCAAAGAAGTGTCATTTGTATATTCATTTATTTAACAGGAATTTAATTAACATTAATTACATTTATGAAGCCTTAGTCATATCTTATGATCTGATAGAATCTTCATTCAAGGAGACATAAACAGGCTACTAAATGAAGTATTTGTAACACTTTATATGGCATATTTATTTTCTTGTTCAATAAACTTGTAGACTATCTGTATGAGGTCGGTAAGTATTCCTGTAGACACAGTGGAGTTGTCCTAGGGGCGTTGCTGCTCCTGCTAGGAACCTATTCTGTCATAGTCCATGGTCTCTGATACCATCTCCCAAGTCCTTGTCATCTCTTAGTGATGAGATTACTTGAAGGAAACCAAGTCATGAGAGCCCCACGTTGGGTGTCCTGGTTGTAAGTTGTTAAGGCATAAAATTTGTTTTCAGTACCATAGACTTTTATTTGTTAACTTTCATCATTCCTTGAGTTTCAGATTCTTTTTTAACCTATTGTCTAAGCTACAATTGATAAAGTATTTTTATGTCAATTCCTGTTTGTAGATGTCTTTTGTGTACATACTTTCTAGACAGTTGAGTCAATTAAAGAGCCCTCCTCCAGCCCCTGTAATGTCCTTTTTCTCCAGTGATGTTTAAATATTATCAAATGTGTATTATTTTGTTATTAGAGGTGTGATCATTCTGCAGAAGTCCACCGTAATTCTTAGGAACCATCTACCTTAGTACTCATCAGCAGATCCCAGCCCCATAAAGCACTCAGGAAGCAGTGTTAACCCTTTGCCTGCTTGGTTGCAGGAGGAATGCCTGCCCCTGAACAGGCCTCACTGGCGGAGGAGGGGCAACCACAGACCCACCAGGAAGCTGTCTCCATTGGCCCAGGCATGGAACCCGAGACCACAGCCACCACTATTCTAGCTTCCGTGAAGGAGCAGGTACACCCTTTCCTTGAAATTTGCAATGACATTTCTTCAGTGCCTTTAAAAATGAACCTTTGGATGTGTTTTCAATTTGTCTAACGTCCTTGATGCCTTCACGTTTTCTAATTATAAGGTGTTTACATCCCTGAGTACACTGGGATGACTGGCATGTAGAGCTGCTCCAGCTGCCGGTCAGAATCGGAACATGCAGGATACTTGTGCGTCTGCAAGTAAGGACAACCTTGATGGTGATTGGTGTCTGTCTCCCACATCGCCGGGTGTGTGCATGCGCGCAGAGCTGTGTACAGCGTGTTTCACAATGCTGACTGTCCATCAGGACTCTGGCCTGTGCTGTCTACATACTCTGAGCATTTTAAGATAGGCATTAGGGTTGTCTCTGTGGTTGGGGGGGGCGGGGGGGTTGTTAAAAGCTGTATCTGTATGTTTGTCTAAATCCGATAATTCATTTTGTGAGCTAATGTTCTAAAATTTGTCACACTGTGCCTATCTGCTTCCATCCGTGTTTATGTTTATTTTTAAGGCACTAATACTCTGTCCTTCAAAGACAAGTGCCTTCAATATTAGGTCTTATCTGTAGTGCTTAGAGAAAATGGAGCTCTCAAATTTCATTCTTAAAATTTCAAGGCTTAATAAGGTACAATGCAAATGTGTCCTCTAGGAATCATTTTCTAACTGCCTCCGAAAGAATTCAGGTGCCCTCCATGAAGGTTATTCTGCTCAAGCAATGCAGTAGTTCTTTTTAAAAAGTTTACAGTTAAACTACTGGGTGTTTTTTGTTTTTTTTTGTTTTTTTTTTTTTTTCTTTTTTTTTTCTATCAAGAGAAGCAAACTGAACTGTCATAGTGCTTTGAAAACAGCATCTGCAGCACACATAGCTAATGATGACAAAGACTGAGGAAACTTTGACATCACTGCACCATTTGCCTCACCCAGGCATCCTGACACCACAGCTTTCTTTTTTTTTTTTTTGGAAATACAGTTTTAGAAATTATTCAAGTAACTGTCAAAATATTTTCCTTATCGAAATTCGAGTTTTGAAGCACTACAAAAGGAAGTGTTTTAAGGCTATAGCTCAGTACTCTCTGATATCCTGCCCACTTTACATGCATGATAGCCTAGACTTAATCCCCATTGCTGCAAAAACGTTAAGACAGGAGGAAAGTATCATCAAAATATCCTCATTTATTCATCAAGTGAGGAGAAATGGCTCTTGGTGGAGCTGACCTGACCTAAGGAGAGCAGCAAGGTGAGGAGGCGCTGATGGAACTTAGTGCTGACACTGTTCTGATGTAATGTGTGCTAAACTGATAAAAATGCCCACACCTGGCTGGAAACTGGACGCCACATGCACTAAACAGAGCGGCAGAGACACTACATTTGTACCTTGACACTGGAAAGCCTGCACGCTCACCACAATAGGGAAACCTGCTGTGATCTTTTCAACTAGGGAATTCTGCGGTGGCCTGAGATTACTTTAAAACTTGATCTTTTGGTGATACATTGTATCAGAGTGAATATTTTGTTCGATATTGCAAGAAGGATTTCAGTTTCCCCAGGTAACAAAGGGTGGTACATGCTGCTTATTAAAAGAATAGTCATATGTCATCCGATAATTTAGTTACTTTGAAGACATACTCTCTCTTTGTTTTCATGTCCTGAGGAGTTTGAGTTCATTAATACACATTTGTAGTTTCCATACATAATTTCTTTTCAAAATTGTCAGTGCTCAGCACTCAGGATTTCAATCATTCACCCCAGAGCATCGTGTCTGTCTTCTGTGTTAAGATATACGCCTGGTTTTAAACAGCTAAGTACAGCTATTTTGTAAGATTTTTTTTTAGAACTAGACAATACATACTTGAGTAAAATCTTGATCCTAACATGAAATGTGCCACTTTCTATGGGATAGAACCCAAGAAAGCTAAATATGAATAAATAATGCTTATTGTCTTCAAAATCTGAGTTTAATGTTAAACTACTCATCAGAGTGGCGTTCTTAGCCTGCGCGTCACACACCAGTGAAATGATTACTGCTGCGACTGTTATGCATCCAAGATCAGTATTCTTAGATGGGACGCATAATGAAAGCCTTGCTGCCTTGCCCTGTAGATGATGGGGTCAGCTCTGCCGTTCTCCAAGGATGGGCCTAGTTTGAAGGCTGCAACAATGTAGTAAGGACCTTGTACTGGGGCACAGAAAAAAGTACACTGCCAGGGAAGTGGGGTTGATGGCTGCGCTTTCTGTCTCGGTTTCTCTAATTGCTGTGACATGTGGAAGTTTGTTTTGTTTTGTTTTGTTTTGTTTTGTTTTGTTTTGTTTTGCTGGTTTTTGGGGTTCTTTGTTTTGGTTTGGTTTGGTGTTTTGTTTTTTGGGTTGTTTTTTTGTTTGTTTGTTTTGTTTTGTATTTAAGCCTCTTTATACCTCAGTGTCCTCATTTAGAGAATAGCTATAATCATAGTGACAGACCATAATCACACATGTAAAATGTGTACAGTAGTGTTTGGCACCTAGGAAAGGCTGATGCCACCATCATCAGTCCACCATCTCCACCACCACATCTCCACCATCATCACTACCACCATCTCTACCACCAACGCCACCATCATCATCGTCAGCATCACCTTCTCTACCACCATCATCATCACCACCACCTCCTCTACCACCATTATCATCACCACCACCACTATCATCATCATCTTTACATATAAAGTGCTTGTGCTCCAAGGAGGAGCTGTGGCTTAGAATATTTTGGGATTCTGTGAGCCTTCCTTTGGACATTGATATCAACAGACTAAAACCCATTCTAAGCGTTGAATGACATTATGTTCTGCTACTATTTTATGTATCAAATGGCCGTAAGTGTTCAAATTTTCAGCATAGTAGCCGCAAAAATAAAAAAGGTGTTTTTGTGTATATAATGAGATATGGTCATGTAAAAATAAATGATTAACTTGTCGATTTATCACAACCTCAAAACACTAATACTGTCGGGGCACTTGATGGAAGAATTATAAAATAGGAGCCGTTAACACTCACCTGAACTTTGATAGGAAAAGGCCAGTAAATACTCCACGTGTCTTCATCTTGGGCAAGTCAGACAGGAAGCAGAAGGGCAGGTAACAGGCAAACAGCCTGTAGCAGTCTCATCTGGAATTGGCTTCCAGGTATCCTAGAAATAGAGTTCTTTCCCTCTCGAGTCCTCTGGCAACAGAAGCCCCGTGGCTGCTCCCTGGCACAGGTCGGACTTTACATTTTCCTTTTGTGAAATGGTAGCTTTTCACATAGATGCTGGCAAGTGTCTTACAGCTTCCATCGCTGTGAAGAGACACCCTGGCATGGCGAGTCTTATAAAGGAAAACATTTCATCCTCATCATGGAGGAAGCATGGTGGGGTGAAGGTAGACGTGGAGCTGGAAAAGGAGCTGAGAGGAAAAGGAGCTGGATCCACAGGAAGAGCATGTCACACTGGGCTTGGCTTGAGCCTCTGAGACTGCAAAGCCCACCACTTAGTGACTTTCTCCAACAAGGCCACACCTCCTTAAAGTGCCACCCTTTGTGGCCAAGCCTTCAAACCTATGAGATCTGTGGAGCCCATTCCTATTCAGGCCATCACAGCAAGGTACAGGAAAAGTCCTCACTCTGGCAGATGGGAAGGACGCACTTGGGATCAAAGGCTAGCTCCTTTATGAAGATGTGGTCTGCCAGCCTGAAGTCACACCTCTCCTGATCCCTCATGCTTTAGAGCGCAACCGAGACGATCCTGTGCTGCTTTGAGCTTACATATTGGCTCCCTAAGGATAGAGTGGTGTTTTATACATCTGTTACAGGTTTCTCTTCACAGCACCCCCCACTGTCAGTCTTACAGTAAACGGTTGTCCAAAGAGGAGCTCAATACTATTGGGTAGCCTCATCACTGACTTGTTTCGTGAAAACCGTGAAGCCATAGCCACATGTACAGAAGCACGGTGGGCACGAGTCTCACATCCTCCAAACAGCTTCTTACCTAGCTGTACATTCTTGATGTTAAGACAGTTTTAATTGTCCTATGCCCATATTGATCTAGGAATTAAATCCACCTACATAGTTGACTGTAAAGTTAATTTTCTGTCTGCCGACATACTGACACAGATGTTGCAGCTTTCATTCTCCATGTGTCCAAATTAGTGGACAATCAAGTATAGATAATAAAAGAATGGGTTATGATATGGATTTGGGGATTCTGTTCTATAATAGATGAAAGTTAATTCCTAGAAATAACAGGAGTGAGGCCCCTGAACTTAAATCTGAAGAGGCAGTTGAGCCATAGCCAGCAGGTGGCTTCAATCAAAGTCATTATTTTGGCAGGTTCTGGCATTTAATTTATCTTTCAGTAAGAATGTAGGCATCCAAGATGAAATCAGAGAGAGTTTTGTATCCTGAGAGTGTTTAGATTTCTGGCAAACTTTATACTGCCGAATAGCTTAATGTATTGTGTATAATCATTAGCTGAAGAAATATGTCTAAATGTGGTGCCCTCAATGGGTCTTGCATCATATGAAAACCAGAGACTCGTTCAGTTTTGAATGCTTTTGGCTGAGAAAGAATTTGGTAAGGCAATGGCTGCTTTTTGTTCTTCTCCCTGCCAGAAATTTCACAGTTCAATATAGGATGCAAGATTACTTGTTGTCTATAGAATTGTGTGTGTGTGTGTGTGTATATATATATGTGTGTGTGTGATTAGCTGCATTTATCTTCTGGTGTAAATTGTGTGAGTGAATAAGGTCTGTATTTGAGCATGCCTCAGGGGCTCTAACTTTCAGTCTTTCCCTACCCATAAGCCACATTCTTTAATTTTTTTGTTGATGATTTAAGAAACTTGAAATGCAGGCTTAAGACTGAGGTGGATCCAGATGGCATAAAATTGGCATGAAAGGGTAGACGTGGTAAACCTCGTTGATGTACTGTATGTGGCTTTTGCTCCGATGTGCTCCTAAATTAGGTATCCCGTGTACTACTTTTGTTATTTTCAATGAATGAAAATTACTGTGTTCCTCATTGTGGGGCTCTCAAGGAAGATGCCATCTTTCAAGATAATGTGTTCCGGATTTCTGTGGAAATTACAAGTAGACTGTCATTATACCCATATTTATTTAAGTGGTTGTTAAATATCAAAGAGTGAAATGAGAGCCAGGGTTCCTTAAAATTTGAAGATAAAACAAGGGAATTTGGAACCCAACCGTGTCCTATTGATATTACTTCATTTTTACATGGTTCTCTTAGCTTTAGTAATTACACGCCCTTCCTGGATGGCAGAGTGCCCAGAACTCAACAAACTCCAGTGCAAGTATTTACTTTATTCCTCCACAACAGAAACGACTGCACCTGCCTCTGCAGCCTCCTTGTATGCAGCCTGTGTTTATTTGCACTGAATAGTTCTCTCTGACACACTGCAGCCACATGCAGAAAACAGCTTTCATTCCCATTGTAAACAATACAGCTATGGGTAGGCTAAAAGCACTGTACTGAGCAGGGCCCCCAGCCTTCCTGCTTTTCCTGTTACTAACTGGCTTAGCTCTTCTATTGGTAACTAAACAATCCTGGCAGTTGTAATGTTTGTTTGACTTCCAGTTTCCCATGCCTGAGCTGCATCTTGAAGCACAAGGTAAGGCTGGTGTGAGAGGTTAGAGCTAATAGCGTTTCTTCCTCCATGTTGTAGAAATAAGGTTAAAATGAGGTTGAGTGACAGCACTCCCGTGACTTCTTCCGGCTTGTGCTCTAGAGTTCTGAGCATTCCCACTCGACTCTGTAGAGAGGTCTGAAGTTGCGTGCCAGCACTGTGAGTTTGAGATTTGGGGTGTGCCGAGGATGCAGATGAGAACAGTGTTTGCACATCAGCGTGTACATCCATTTTTTTTGGTGACCTGCAAGTGATTAGCTGGAGCCCTGATGACATTCCCATTTCTACCTGACTTGAGTCATACTTGAGCATAACTGAATGCTTGTTCTGCCTGAGTTGAAGCCATCTTTTCAATGTGTTGACACTAGTGTTTGGGTGGCAATGGCCTTTACCTGTAGAGATTTGTTTATATAGACTCCACCTGGCTGTTGACTTGCAACAAGATCATACACACAACTAGAGTACATAATAGGTGTCTAAACATGCTTATTTGAGGGGAACTAAAAAAAAAAAAAATCATGTACAGTTTTAGCTAAGCTTTGCTGATAACTAATTTAAAATCTCACGAGCTGACTAGCAGCACAGTTCTTTGTCCAGGAGACAGAGGGTTGGGAAGGAGACCTGGAAGGTGCTCTGTTTCATATATTCCCATCAGCAGAATGTGCAGGCACGAACAGTGCTGGGTACATCATTGGGGAAGCAAATGACACATGACCTAATTGGATCAAAGATCTGTTCATGTGCGCTCTGGTTCCTCTTGTGTTTAAAAGGGCTACATACATGCATGCACACACACACACACACACACACACAGAACATGTCAGTTATTTGCTTATTTACTGATTTAGGAATTTTAACTTTAATTGTTATCAGCAGTACTTTCATTTACATTTGAAATTAATAGAATATTTTTTTCTTTGTTAACATTTAAAGCTAACCCTGACTTCTCATGCTTAAAATTATAATTTCCTTTTCAGTTGGATAACCCAATTCACAGTTTCTTCTCAGAGTTAAATGACTAATCCATGGAATAATCTCCTCCTGTGTGGACACACTCTACGCTGCTAAACTTGCAGTGAGTCACCGCTGCGCTGCTGAAATGGATGGGCCACATCATTCGGCTCTCAGTTTTGTTCTGAGTGACTGGGTTTGTTGTTTTCCCGTCATGTCTGGGGAAAATATCTCACAGACATATTTCCTCTTCAGGTGGGGCTCCAGAGCTGCCTCAGAGCTTTGGCAAAGCATAGGTTTTCCGAAGGTGCCTGTCTGCGGGCTTACATTTTTGCTTTCTAGATTGCCACTTTTGTTACTTTGCAGAATTAAGTCCATATGGCCTTATTTCACTTGGGTATGTTCTATGAATGCATTGTTTTCCAGAGTCATTAGATCTGCTTCTACCTCAGCAAAGTAATTTAGTTATAATTATTTTCTTTCAGGCATTCCCAGGGGAAAGCATTAAAACATAAAGGCTTTCAAACAGTTTAAAGATAAGTGTCTTAACTTGTAGGATCTTTGAATTTATGAATCAAACCTTCAGGGCTTAGGGATTGCATATAACGGAAACAGCTTGTAAACAAATTGAAATGAGTCATTGAAACTTGAAGACGCGCACATTGCACAGTTATTTCCAATATAACCCTTCTTCAGTACTCCACGTCATATGTACACATAGCTTTACAAATAGGATAGAATATTTAAAATTAAAATATTTTGGCTTTTGGAAGATAAATTTCCCTTTGATAATTATGTAATAGTCCAAGTGATTTCAGCATTTAGACTATTAATCTAGTAGTTTAAATTGTTTTATTAGAATTTTAATTATACACAGTAATGGGTTTGTTACAATATTTTCAGGCATGTGTGTAATATATTCCAATCATATTCTAATCCCCCAACAAACTCTTGTACCCCTCCTACTCCCATTAACCAACTTCAGGTCTCACAGTCTCATTTGTTCAGCTTTGTATCGGGAAAGTGCTTGTCATATGATATCACCTACTAGGGCAGCAGTCCACACCACCTGTCCATTCCCCTAAATGCATTCCTTCGTGACCAGGGCTCCAGGCCTCTGCCTGTAGCCTTCTGGTGAGTGCTCAGGAGAACTCGTTCTGGCTGTCTGTGGTTGCTTGACACCTCTGAAGCATCTTCCCCTGAGTACCTTTCCTTCACATGGCTGACATGAGCAAAGAATTTTCATCTCTTTAAATATTGCCATGAATACCCATCTTTTAAATTAGAAATTAGGTTTCTTTATCTACTTCGTTTTTCATTCTAGACTGGCTTCCTCATCTGTCTCCTGCTATTAAGCTGTACCTGTTTCCCAGTACCTGGTACCATTTTTGTAGCTTGTTCTTTAATAAGAAGAAATTGGCTTTTTAAATATATAGCATAAGCTTTTAACCTCAGGATCTTGATTTTTTTTTTTTAATTTTACTTTGCAAAGAATAATGGAAAAGTGAATTCTTATTAAACTGTTGTGGAAAAGCGTTTTGTCATTTATTAATGTTGTCTCCATTCTAAGCTGACTGATCAGGTGTAGTGAAGGCTGTAGGGATGCAAATGAGCTGTCCTACACAGATCTGGCCCAGCACAGCTTATGCTTCAAATGTATTTTGTAGAGTGAAACTACTTAGTTTTCATTTTGAGTACTGTTTCTTATGAAACCAAATCCTTAATACTTGATACACCTTTTAATCTCCCCTTAAAAGTCTGTGTACCGTTTTGGGCAAGGGGAGAGACAGCAGAGGGGAAACGCACAGATGCACTGACTGTGAGGAGAGTTGGAGGGGTGGCTGCTAGGGCAGGATAACTGCCAGAGCAGAATGGGGAAGAAGCTGTGGCGTCCAGGCCAGCTCTGCTGTGCGGAGATCAGAGCCCTGCATTGCTCCGCCGACCTCCTGCTTCCTAGATGGATGGCTGTTTCTTTTCTCTCTACTCCACCGCTGCTATTATTAGAACTATTGTTACTACTGCTAGTGACAAATGAAAAAAAAATGCGAAAATAGCTTTAATATCAGTGTGACATAAGAATAAATGGCCTCTGTGGACTCAGGGTCCAACGAGAGGACCCACTGTACAGGAGGATTGTCACCCTGAAACTCACTGTGTGCACCAGGCTGGGTTTAAAGTCAGAGATCAGCCTGTCTCTGCAACCCAGGTACTGGAATTACAGTCTTGTCCCAGCACACCCAACTTGCCTGTGTTCTTATTCTAACCTTTTGAGTTAATATAGTGAAAATCTGTCTTTAAAGCTGTTGAATTTCTTTGTTCCGTGCATTGCCCATATTACTAAATTTGATTGGCAATCACATAATCCTGAGCTATCCAATATCTTTTTGTATTTATCCTTAAATTAGCCAAGGTGTTATCTATTACATGTAGCTAAAACACCTAATCATACAGATAACTATTGTTACTACCACCATTTAGACATGAGGACAGTGATGCTCAGGAAAGCTAAGGCACTCCCATAAACCCACAGTGTTAGTAAGCAGGGAACCCCAGATTAGTTTTCAGGACACAGATGCAGAACAAGAACTTTGCAGTGGATTCAGTAAGGCAAGACAAAAGGATGGCCTCTGTGGGACAGCGACTCGGTGGCAGTAGTGTGTCTGAGGGCCTGTTCCGGGAAGCTGGAGAATTGAAAGCATACGGCAGACAAGGGGGAGTCATAGGATAGGGGCCTTCGTGAGAAAGACGCCCATGAAGTAATGTAATGACCACAGGGATACCACTCAGTCCTGAAACTGTCCCTACCCCTTTGTGCTGTTAACAGTGCAATCACAGAACAGGGCAGTGATGCCGAAGCCGTGGGCATCCAGGAAAGTCACCACAGTCATCGGCGAGTGCACAGTCTCAAGCTAAGATCATAAAAACGGTTTGTCTCACCTAAGAAAATATCGAATATTAGCAGAAAGGTGTTTAAGAACCTTGGTTGTCTTGTTTATCAAAGTGGAAAATGTATGGCTGTGATGGCAGATGAGCGTGGTATGTACATAACCCACACGGTAGTCTGTGCTTGTAGTCCTAGCACTCAAGAAATGCAGACAGAAGGATCAGAAGTTCTAGGTCACCCTCACCTATATATGAAGTTTGGTGTCATCCAAGCTGTGTCAGATCCTGTCTTCAGAAGGAGGCAGGGGTAGGGTGTGGAATGGATGTAGCATATTCATGCTGTAGCCCAGGACATTTTAAGAAAGATCTGGATCCAGACTGAGGGAGAAGAGGAGACAAGGCCAGCTGGCCTGGCCAGTGGAAACGGTTTCAGACAAGGAGAAGCACAGGTTGGGTTCCGTGATTGGTGGACCCATTGTCCTCAAGGCATGTCAACACCTGTGGAATGTGAACTGTAAACTAGTTCTACAGATTCTACTCTTTAGTACATTTTTACAGGAAATATTCAGTTCCATTAAGAGCTTCTTGGGCTATATCTATCCTTTACCTTGGAGGGAGGAGGCATACAAGGTATCATTAAGGAAGGAAGATACAGAAAAGTCTATAAAACCTCACTTTTTGTTAATGTTTTGCCTCAAGATAATAAGCTTCAAGGGGGCCCTCCACCATATTTTAGGGACAGGAATTGTACGTGAACTGTAGTATTTATCAAGTAGTTTTATGTTGTAAATGCTTGAGTTTGATGGAAAATCGATTGAAACAAAATCCAACTGTGAACATTAAATATACTTATCACATTATCTGCCACCTAGGAGAGGCAAGGAAGATGTTTTCTTCTCCAAAAAATAACTGAGGTGGGGAGAAAACCAAGGTGAAGAAAAAAGTGCCTGGGTCATTTGGAAGCGGGAAGAATTTTCTTTTCGGCAGTTGTTTCATCTAACTGGAAGATGGAGACTGCTGGAAGAAAGCGGAGCAGCACGGACAAGGCGAGGGACAAAGTGAAAGGCCAGATGTCTACTCAACCACACACATCTTTCCCAAAGACTCAAGCGATGGGAAAACAAACAAACAAACAAAAAAAGTCAGTGAAAGATAATGGCTGCAAACCAAAGGAGAAAGCAGGAGGTACTAAGTCTCCAGGACGTACTCGTAGGAAGAAATTAGAGGCTTATAAACGACTCCTTGCAGGGGCTTTCCCAGAGCAAGTGCCAAATTGAAGAATGTTCCTGACTCACCAAGAGAGGCCAGGGTGAAGACATCTGGGAAAAAAATGAAGACGGAGAAACTGGGAGAGCTGTGTTCTCAGGGGACAGTTCCCCTTGTAGTGGCCCCTGTACAAAGGAACAGGTACCTGCCCCGAATGACCCTCCTGTTCTCTACGAGGAAGCACTGCCGGTGTGACTACGGCTGCCTCTGAGGAAGGGTTGGTGACTTGGGCCAGTGCTGCAATTCTCCAGTGCCATCCAGTGCCACAGCAGAGACCTATGGAAATGCGGTGTGCAGTTCACGGGAGAAGCTTTTCTGCAGACTCACATGGCTGGGTTCAGCTGCACTTCCATGCGGGATAAGCCTGGAAAGGGAAAGTACCTGCCCTTTTCCTGCTTCCAGCCTACACACTTCCATCCCCATACCGGGAGGACAACATGCTCTGCCCCAAGTGTGTTCACAGGAGCAAGTCCTTTACTGAAAGCCTCCAAGGATAAAGGGAGGATCTCTTAGGCCTGGGCTAGCCACTGGCATCACCCACTCTTGTGGAGTGGTCAGTAGAATTGTAGCCAACACCGAAATTGGAAATCAGCATCTATGCATTTAAAAGTGCCCATCTCACCCAGAAATTATGGGACATTGTTGGTTAAATACAAACAGCCTGGAAAAAGAGTCAGTGAGGCCACCAAAACACAACAGGTTCCCCTCTGCTCTGCTCTGCTCTGCTCTGCTCTGCTCTGCTCTGCTCTGCTCTTGAACACAGGGAGTGGCCTCCTACCCTCATGTGAAGATAAGAAAGCATCCTACGTGTTTTGCTGCGAGCAGGCCCTGGGGCAGGAATATGACATCTCCAGATGAGCAGTTGCTTGTCCTTTCACTACCCCAGCAGTCAAAGCCAGTTCAGCAGTCATCTGTGAAGACCTAGCTTTGCCTGTAGCCTCCACGTGCCCTCTTCCCTGGTTCTGTCATGCTGTTAAAGTGTTTAATACTTGGGTTTGTTTTCTGTGGTTGCAAAATAATGTGCCAAATTTGTGAAAAAAGAAAAACGTGCCTGGAGACATCTCTCCATAGCTTATACTTGCTACTTCGTATTCTTTTACTGCTGGAGACACCCATTTACATGAGGCGAGCACTGAAAGAGATTCATTCAGAAGGACAGCTTCTGCTGTCTCTGGTTGCTCTTGCCTGTAATCCTAATACTAGGGAAACTGAGGCAGGTAAATTGCTACAAACTTGAGTCCATTTTGGGTTACAGAGACCATATCTCAAAATACCAAAATGAAATCTATGGATCCCTTCTAAGTCTGAAGTACAATGGTGGCCTCTGGAGCTAGGCTAGGACTACACGACACAGGCCTCAGCAACAGCCTGTTCATACAACTGTAATATATTTTGAAATGATGTCACAACTTTCTTTTGGAGACAGGAGTTACTGGTGCTGAGAGAATTCTATTTTCCTGCTTTTAAATGCTTCCAGCAGCAAGTCATTGAAAATATTGGGTGAGTCACATGTATGCCTGAAGAAATACTGGTGCTTTTCTGAAGCAAGTTTGTCGCTGCTGTGATCATGCATGCCCTTAACACGCCCTTAATCTGTTCTTGCCTTCTGTGACCTGGATGCACTCCAAGCCAAGTAAAATCACTCAAGACTGGTTCATTAGGACCGCCAGAGCTTATTGGGAGATGCAAAGTCTTCCCTTTTGATATATTCCTACTCAGAAGGCGGCAAATGTCTTATTTTATTGCTAGCACTATGCAAAAAAAAATATGGAGCTACTTTTCATACAGCTCCATCCATGCAGAGCTCTAGCTCCAGATTCTTTTAAGTCAGGAGGACTTGACGTGCACAAAAATAAAAGATATTGGGCCCAAACACTGCAAGATGCAAAGTCTTGTTTGCCGTTCTGTTACTGTTGGCTAGTTCCTTGAATGCCCCAAATTACCTTTATATAAAGCCTTTTACAGCCTGAGAAAGCTTTGTCTGCCATTACACTTCGTTTTGATTCATCTTCCATGTTAGAATTGGCATGTTGGAAAGGCAAGCACCTTGAAAGCCCAGAGTAATGTCAGCTGACTACCTAAAATTCATTTAGAGAAAGGCTACCAAGTACTGAGCCAAGAAAGCAGCTCCTACTGTAACGCTGAAAATTCTCATGGGTTTCAGAAGAGCCAAAACCTTTCCATTCCCCTTCACAGCCAGGCCCCAAGAATATCTCTGTACCATGGTACAGCTTCCGTTATTATCTACACCCACCATTGGGTAGTCCTGGCATCTCAGGAAAGTCTCATCCTGATGTAGTGGGGACACCACAGACACTAGTTTCAAGCGAACTTGAAATTTATTTGAACTAAGTTCTTCATGATCCAGGTAAGACCCTTCACCTCTTATGGCTTGAGCACTTTCTGTAAAACTTAACAGTAGTATCACCCAGTTCATGGGCTCCGCTCACATCCCCTACTTGAAGTGCTAATCAAGTGCTGGGTATTTACTAGGTAGTCATGTCACCATTCAGAGGTAGAACTGTCACATTGTGTATTTATGAACACGGAAGTCATTCATTGGGGGCTTTAGTAATAAAACTGGTGCTCAAATGTGATTGTCCCTGAAATTGCTAGAGCAGAGTGGATCCACCTCTGCCCTGCTGTGGAGGGCTGTTTACTCTCCTCTTTATTATTCCTGCTGAGCTTTAAGTTTGTTCCTGTCTCCATCAAGAAAGATCTTTCATCCCAGTCTCCCAACCCAAAATGCTTCCCTTGTCCAAGCCTGCCCTAGAACCCCTCGCCTGAAATTCATCCAGCATTCTGCAGGTTTTCTGAGAGACCATTAATTGTTTAATAACTGTGAGCTGTGCCAGGCAAGGGTTAGGTTCAGATCACAGGTTGAGTGGCATGCCGCAACAGTCCTGATGGCCCATTAACGAAACCCACACAAAGACTGAGTTAATAATCTACCTTGAGCTTTAAACATGCTGGCACAGCTTACCGAAAACAGTTTGTTCACTTGCCTAAGTAAGTTTACAAAGAGGAATGATTTCTTGAGGTTTGAATATTTTTAGAGCTGAGCTCAGAAGTGCTCAGCAACGTGTTCAGGAAGCCCCTAGATCTATGGCCTATCTCAAAAGCCGGTGGAAGAAAGGAAAATCTTTATAGCCAGTGGCACAGACCTGTAATCCTAGCACTTGGGAAGCTAAGGCAGGGGTTCACAAGTTCTAGGTCTTGTGAGACCTAAGTGACAGAGTAAGACCTTGTCTCAGCACAAGGGAAGACATTAGAAGTAAAATCAATACCAACTGATCAGAACAGCAATCCTTGGCTTGTTTCTCTGAGTATTGACATGATCGCTTTTTACAACGTCTTTTTCAGTTTGGTTTTTTAGTCTTACTAAGTTGGCTCCACCACATCCAGCTCTGCTGTGGTTTTATGGCATCTGCAGACCGTGCACTATCAAGCTTTAATTACTGCGAGCATCTCTTGGACAGTGTAGGAAGCACCAACCCACCATGCCGTATGCGTTCCCTCTCCAGCCTCTAACAGTTCGTGTTTGTTGCTAATCTTATTAACCCACGGTCCTGATGCGGAGGTGGAACTTCAGAGAGGAGTGAATTTAAAGACTCCTGGAGTATAAATCACAAATACAGCATGTTGTAGATAGGGTTATTGTTTCTGTGGTGAAACATTAGGACCAGAGCAACTTGGAGAGGAAAGGGTTTGTTTGGCTTATGCTTCCAAATCCCTGTTCATCATTGAATGAAGTCAGGACATTACCTTGAGCAGGGCGGGAACCTGGAGCAGGAGCTGATACAGAGGCCACAGAGAGGTGCTGCTTACTAGCTTGATCCCCATGGCCTGCTCAGCCTGTTTTCTTACAGAATCCAGGACCACCAGCCCAATGTTGGCACCACCCACAATGGGCTGGGCCCTCCCCATCCCAATCACTAATTAAGCAAATTTCCTAATGGCATGCCTTCACCTGATTTTATGGAGGCATTTTCACAATTGAGGTTTCCTCCTCTCAGATGACTGTAGCTTGAGTCAAGCTGACAAAACTGTCTAGCACGCACCACAAGCATTTCTTCCTGAAATACGATCTGTTTCCTATGACATACTCAGTTGGTACTTGTTGATTATTGAACTTACAGTTCTGATTCGAAACCAGTCATGACTAAGTAAGTGCTCCGTTCCAGGAAGACTGCATGATCCCCAAACCTGTCTCCTACAGCCCCTCAAGCAGCCTGAATTAGACAACTTCAGAGAAAAAAGTATTGCCAGAGGATACAGTCTGGAAGGCCTGTCAAGTGTGCTGTGTCGGCAAGAGCTTCAGGCAGGTGGTTCTGAGTGTGGAAGAGGAGTGAGGCAGCCAGGCACTAACAGTCCACCCTGTCAGAAAGCTGTCAGGTTTTGCATCTGTTAACAGAGAAGCAGCCAAACACCCTGGCTAAACAATATGGAAATATATTCATCAGTCATGAAACAGTCCAGGGAGCAGCAAGTTCAGATGCTTTGCTGTCATTGCCATCCTCGAGGCCCCGACAGCATCCCACTCTCGATAGTTCACGTGGCGGGCAGCACACACCTTTGGAAGAGTATGGCTAGCAGAGGCTCCTTCTTCATATGACTGGAACTTGGTCCTGGCTGCGCCTAAACTGGGAACTGCACCTTCAGTGAACAGCTGTGGACCCAGCAAAAGCTGACCATTCTTAGCCAGCAGCGTTGGCCACAGGAGGGAAAGAAAGTCTGGACACCATGGCACAAGGTGGTGTCTTGATTTGGGCTGGGCCAGCGTAGGGCTGGTCGGCCATAAAGGACCAGAATCGCCATCATCGCTATCATTCTTACTTTCCTCGGAGCACAGTCTTGCTTATTTCCTATCATCTATAATAAGAACATATCCTCTGTAGAGGACAGAATGGAATCTGTTTCCTTGTGTTCCCAATACGTTTCTATTTTAAAGTATTTTTTAAGTTAATTTTATCTTTAAGCTTTAAAATACTGATTTTCTGAATCTTATAAATATTGATTAAATTTCACAAACTAAGTCTTTATTAAACTTTTATGTTACTGCTACCTTGTAAAATAATAATGGGTATTATTAAGTTTATTAGGTAATTAATATTGCAGTGAGATCCTAAATGCTTTGTTTCTTTTTCTTATTCCCGTGGTTTGGGAAATTATTGCACTAATACAGGGTTTTCCATTTGATTTTTTTTTTTTGGTAACAACTATCAGTTTTCTCTCTAAAGTACCCAGAATCTCAAGTCACATTCGTACGCGTGTTGGGCTCAATTCCCCCATAGCCTGAAAATTATTTCCTTTGCAGTTTGTAATTGGAAATGAGCAAATTTCAAAGTATAATCAAAACTAAGATATTCATCTTTCAGTTAGACAGATAAAGTTTTTGAACTCAAACATTTTGATCTATAAGCAGAAAACTCATCTCTTCTTCAGCATTTTATTCTCAATACCCTGTAGTGTGCCTGGTGTGTTCAGATCAGAGTGCAGAAGTACTTGTCGACTAAATCATATTTTAATGTTTAAATTTAAAAATGGCCTGAATATTTGACTGTAGTAACTACCCCCAAATAGCCAGGCGTTCACAGGCAGCCCTTACACACTGGAGCAGGTGAAGGACACACATGTCACAGGCATGCAGCGTTAGTGCTGTTTCCGGCTCTCTGAAGCACGGCTCTGAATGATGCAGACCCTTTCTTTACTCTTTAGACCCTCGCTTAACCTTACTTACCACAGCTTAAAAGCCGTAGCTGAGCTGCCTGTGGTCTTGTGGGACCTGACATGCATGCACACACGTGAGTGTGCATGGGCAGCGGGGAGAGGAGGCGGAGCAGGTAATTAGACTTAGAAGGACAGTGTTGACCGCACCCATGGAGGCTGTGTGTCTGGGGCTGGGGCTGGGGCTGGGGCTGGCGAGCCGAAGGAGCAAAGAGGTCTGTGGTTTTCACGTGAGCGTCACGGCGGCACTCAACAGTCAGCACCAGAATTCTCTGTTCCCCATGCATTCTATTTAATCAGGCAGAGCAATATATTCATTAGTAGTATTTGAAGTTAGAAGATAACTGAGACTGAAAGTGAAAAACAATCAAGGTAATCTTTTTAAAAATTTACGTGCCAGGCTCAGTGGTGCACACCTGTAATCCCAGCACATAGGGAGACAGAGGCAGGTGGTTCTCTGTGAGTTTGAGGTCAGCCTGGTCTAGAAAGTGAGTCTAGGACAGCCAAGGCCACACAGGGAAACGCTGTCTCAAAACAAAACAAAAATTACATATTTGGTGTGTGTGTGTGTGTGTGTGTGTGTGTGTGTGTGTGCGCGCATGTGTGTGTGTGTTCGTTCACGGGTGCATGCGTATTTTCCCTGTAGAGGTCAGAGTACAGCTTGGAGGTCTGGTCTCTTCTACCCTATAGGTCGGGAGATCCAACTCAGGGCTTCAGGTTTAGCAGCAAGCAGAGCACTTTACCCAGTAAGCAGGCATCTTGGCCCCTCAGGGCAGCCATGTTTTTAGAGCAGTGTGGGTAACAGCACTGAGAAGTTAGAGGGGACTGCTAACAGGCATCACTGTTCAGGGTTGGTGTTGTCCATTGCTAATTCCCCATCCTCCTGCAGCCCAGGTATTAGAACTGTTCACTTTTCCATCGGGAGGACTGAGACGTAAGTGACTTAAGAAGCTGTGGGCCACAGGAATCAAACAATCAGGATCTGGTTCTGTCTCCCTCACTGTCCTCCACCCACCAGCCACAGAGCTGTATTAGCTAGAGCAAACCACTCCTGGCTGCATAGAGTTTGTAAGCCACTCCAGCAAGGCCAGTAAGGGCATTTAGCCTGGTCTGCAAAGGTTCAGGACAACAGGGCTACACAGAGAAATCCTGTCTCAAATGAAAAGGAGAGAGGGAGAGGGAATTTAGGTAGCTGATTTCAGAGGGCTGGGCCAAGGCTCTGGAGAAGTAAAGCAGCTAGAAACCCAGAAATAGCTTTGTAAAAATTGTTACCCAAAGAATTGTTATGCTATTATAACCAGCAAAATGAGAATACGGTTATTTTCATTTTGAGGTATTATACTAAGAAATAAGGATCAGAGTAATAATTTAGGCCTCAAATACTTTCCAATTAGATCTCTTGATTTGTTACTTTCACGTAAATATTCTCTTCCCCCCTCCAAGCTACCTTCAGACTTGATGTTACATTTGTTTCTCTCTGCTGTTAGGTAGGCAACTAAGGAAATAGTGAGAATAATGAGTGAGCTTTTGATGCTGTTTAGTGACTGTGATATGATTCTGACCTACCATTAGAAGTCAGAAGGTCATGTATGCATCTAGGTATATGTAAGGAGTTTCTCTGCCACTACCCCAACTCATCTGTCACCCACAGAACTGATGGTTTGCGGATTTACATTCACAGCCTGTGGAACTGTCAGGGGACCCAAAGTCACAAATATCAGCCCTCATGACCTATGGGTGAAAATGGGGAGCCAAGCCAGTGAAGTCGCTTGTACAAAAGGCAGAGCTGACTGAGTGGGACTCCAGTGTCCCACCTGGAGCCTTTCCTCTCAAAGGCTTCCCATGTGCGGGGCCCAGATCTGGTTCTGTCCTTCACCCATGAATGCACGGTGCCACTGAGCACTCGAATTCATCTGTCGCCGTTGTAAGCCCAGAGTACAGAAGAGAGCAGGCCTCATCCATGTCTTCCACATTTTTTGGAGGCACTGGGCACAAGCCACCTGGGCATTACGCCC
Organism: Rhombomys opimus; assembly: GCA_010120015.1. Taxonomy (NCBI): domain Eukaryota; kingdom Metazoa; phylum Chordata; class Mammalia; order Rodentia; family Muridae; genus Rhombomys; species Rhombomys opimus. Next base: position 2,557,072 of record REGO01000275.1, on the reverse strand, counting down.
TGTTGGCTTTAACGCTTAGGAACACCCCTCCCTTGCTGGGTTCTGGGCCTCCACCGGGGCCTGAGCGCTGTTTTCTTTCTGTCTCTGTGCTCCTCATGCTCACCAGCAGAGCTGTCTCATGGTGATGTATCTGAGTAGTGGAGAGAAAAGAACTTTTAAATTTTAATATATGGATAAGTGACTTTGTTGTATTATAGAACTGCTAGAGGGCCTGTATCCTTGTCAAGTATTCAAGAGCATTAATCAAAACGTTCCTAGCCTAATGCTTTTTATATAACAGTGTAACAACTGTGGGGCCTAAGCAGGCGCAAAAGCTTGGGTTTTCCTCATCATACCTGCATTTGGTTCATAATCTTTGTACTTATTTAAGCTCATACTTTCTAGTCATCTATGAATAATTATAATCGTTCACATAAATACATATATATGCAAATATAGCCCCTAGGCCTGTGTTCTACTCAAGCCTGGTGCCATACTTTTTCCTAGTTATAAGCTCATGATGAGATTCCACAAGTGCATTGCATAATTTAATTAGTTTAATGTTTATGAAAATTCTGTGAAGGCAAAATCCCTACATAAATGCCAAGAATTATGATTGCTTTCTTCATTTAATTCCCATGGCTCAGTTTTCACTCTATGTGTTCAATTTCTTATGATCAGTCAAAGAAAGTTTATATGTAATACCTTTGACAGTGCTGCAAAATTTGAGTCATATTTTTAGCTGAGGTAGATACTGACATTGGCTTGTTTTTGCTGATTTGAATCTTGAAAAAAATTAAATTCAGTTTAAATTGTGTCTCTTCAGTAGATTATATCTGCAAATAGATGTCGACACTTGGATGCCGACTATCAAACTCTCTGTATTAGACTGTCAGATTATTTTAAATTGTATACTGAATTTGTGCCACTGTTACGGGTTTTATTCAGATTGGATTTTAAGCAGAGGGTGCTTTATACCATACTTTATTTTAACTTTATTTCTTTTTTTACTGTTTGAGACAGAGGATAGCTTCAGTACACAGTTAAAGGTGACCCTCCCTGGGTGTAGCTGACCCCCCCCCCCCCGCCTCAGGCTCCTGAGTGGTGCCTCCATAGCTGGCTCATAATATATTGTGAATGGCATAAATAAGAATAAGAAAAATGTCAAGCAGTAATAATTTTTAGACTCCCCAGCCGTACAAGCTGCTTTCTCCGTCTATTCTGTCAGGGTCTTCTTTGGCTCAGGCACAGCGTTTCTCCAGGATTTTCATCCTTCTATTTGCAGATGTGAGCACTCCTCCGAGCATTTGAGATGCCTGTAAGAGGAGATGCACAGATGATGGTACCCACGTGGCAAAGGGACAGGCTATCCCCCAACCCATGTTTTGGTGGTCTTTCCTTACAAAGTGATTGCGAGCAGTTTGGTTGGCTGTCCTCAGTCTATAGGAAAGAAACGTGGGGTTTGGGTAGGGAAAGCAGCAGCTTAAGGCAGGAGCCAAGAAATGTAGCATCGCAGTAGGCAGCTCAAGTGAGGTGTCAGGTTCTGGCAAACCTCACTTGTGAGATAAAGATTTCCTTTCAAGCTGTGCAGTTCAGGAGAGGAGGTAAATATAGCAAAGCGAGTTGGACAGCATTGAAGAGGGCACAGGTTATCTGTAGAGCCAGGCATGTGGTTTAAACCCATAGAGAACAAAAAGGATTTGGATTGGAGCTTTGCAGAAAGGCTGAAGGAGGAAAAGGCCTGAGACAAGCTGGATTGACAAAGCCTAGGGCAAGCATGGGCCAGATAGCTTGTTTCTTTAATTGTCCACAGTATCGCTGATTTTGGAGGATGTACTCGGCGCATAGCAGATGGTAGCCACCACTCACCAGGTCCACAGCGGGTGCTATGACATGCACATCAGAGAATGGCCTTTGGAGCCACCTTTCTGGTTCAGCCTTTGAACTCATTCTTAAATTATAAATATTCAGGAAGAATTGCAACACAACATGTGTGTTTCAGCAATGTTGTCCAGAGAAGCTCTTTTAAAACGAAATGTGATTTTTCCTTTGAGAATTTTTGACATAGAAATCAGCCTAACAAAGGAAAAGAGAACACTGAAGCAGGTCTTAACATACGAAGTAAATGCATGTAGTAAATGTAACACGACTTATATATTTTAAAAAAGATTTGTATCTATTTATGTGTATGTCTGTGCATGTGCACATGTGTGCAGGTGCCCAGGGAGGCCAGAAGAGGATGTTGGGTGTCCTGGAGCTGGAGTTACACGTAGTTGTGAGCAGCCTGATGTGGGAGCTGGGAGGCAAACTCTGGTCTTGTACAAGAGAGAGCAGCAAGTGCTCTTCACTCGGAGCCATTTCTCCAACCCTGGAACATCCCTGTGAACCAAAGCCAGTGAGACCTTAAAAACCAAAACACCTCACATATCAGTACTTCTTGTAAACATAAGTTGGTGACATATGACCAGGTTTAATTTTTCACGATCCAGTGTGATGCCCCCAAGACTAGAACGTTGAGTTAACATTTGAAAACTAGTAAGTGTAAGCTCACCATATCGATAGGAGAAAATGTATGTGATTATTTGAGTAGATGAAGAAACGTGCATTTTATAAAATTCAGGATCCATTCATCCCCATGTCTCAGCCAGTCAGGATGAAGTGTGTTAGGAGAACCCTTCAACAACATTGTACTTAGTGGTGAAGGGACGCTTTCCCTTTGAGAGTTTCGTCACTGCAGTAGGACGAGAAAACAAAGTGGAACTAACATACATTCTAAAAACATAAAACTAGTATTTTTGCACAGAGGCTGAAACAGAAGTCGGCAAACTCACTGTCCAAATTCATTGTACCATCTATTGTTTTGTTTCAGGATTTTTCCTTTTTCACTTCTTTTACTAGTAATAAGTGTAAAATGTACAAATGTATGAGAAAACTTGGCAAGTTTTCTGTTAAACATAGATGTAGCCTGTGACACAGTTTTTCCTAGGCATAACCTAAGAAAGAGTGAACAGATGGGATTCATGCGAGTGTTTAGAGCAGCAATCTTCACAAGCCCCAGCCACACGAGGAAACTACATCCTCACCTGTCACCGGAGGCTGAGGAAACCGACAGCATCGTATGCCCGCTGCTCAACAGAAGAGCCAACCATTGAGCCACAGGACTTGAATGTATCTCTGTCAAGAAAGTCAGCTGTTTGAATGCCTACTGCATTATTCTGTGCAGATAAAACTTTAGCACAGACAAATTACTCTCTGTTATTAACAGTCAGTAAATCTGTTTGCCAACGTGTGGGGTTAGGGAGAGGTGGCTAAGGCAGTTGGACCAGACGTTAAAAAAAGTCTTTCTATTCAGACTAAGAAGCATGAATTATAATTTTTAAACTATGATGTTACAGATTGTTGCTTTGTTTTCACTTTTACTATTAAGTATTAGTTTAACGCTATGGATTGTGTAATGCGGTGCTGGTTTGCTCTCCTGGAGTAAACGGCAAAGAACACTTGCCTTTCCTCGTGCTAAGATCCTCATACAGGTCTTGGTCTTCGAGGCCGACTTAGCAAAGTCGATAATATAGTAAAGGCACTGCTGCAGGCAGAGGGCTCCAAAATGTTTTTGTTTCTGGGTTCTGAGAGAAAAATGCATTAATTTTCAAAGCATCATCCATGTCTTAATCTGCCCTTCTTTATAACTGGAGAGCTTGGAAAGGGCTATCCCTTTGCAGAGCAACTGATCTTACTTTCAGGATCTTAGCAGTCTGCTAGTCCACGGAAACCATTCCAGCCAGTACTATTCATTGAGAAATTGGGTCACCTTGCTCTTCCTTACCCTGAGCATCAAGAATGTAAGAATAGCTTCATAAGACAAATTATAAGTGTCCCTAAGAATCTTTACTTATTGCAAAAGAATATTTTAAATCATTGCATTTGCTAACTCATGGGTGCTTATATTCTTAATCTATTGTCAGCCTTATTTCAAAGTTATATTGTAGTTAGTTATATTTTTTTTTGCAAATGAAAAAATGTGACTATGTCACATTGACATGAAAGCAAAGTAATTTTGTAACATTTTATTGCAATATTGATATTAAATGGTCACTTTGAAAGAACTGTGTCAACATTTGTTTATAGGCATAATAAGATGTTAGTAATTAATATATTTTACCTCTATACTATGAGTTTGGCTCTTGTTCTCCTAGATAGGCATCTCAATGCCTAGGGCCAGTAGATATTATCAGAAGTATCTTTGTGGTTATAATAACTTAAGGACCTTGAGATCAGCAGATTGTTTTGTATTACCTGGGTGAGCACTAAGTGGCACCACAAGTAACTATATAATGGCAAAGATTGTGAAGGCTCTGTCACAAGTGGGAGAACGCAATGTAAAGATGGAGAAGAAGAATTGGATGATGTGTCCAGAAAAATTGAGAGACTAGTCAAGGGATAAAGAACCTGTCAGGGATAAAGAAGTGTTATCCTTTAAAGTCTCTGAGTGAATATGAGCAGAGCTTCAACTTTGGTTTTAGTCCCAAACTAGCTGATTTCCAGTCTTTGGGACCAGGGACCAGGGAATGTCATGTTCCTATAACAAAGATCTAAAAAAGTTGAATTTGCTTTGGAACCAGATAATGGGTATAGACACAAAGAATCTTAAGGACCATGTTAATGAAAGATGAGATTGCTTTAAACAAATGTTTCTGAAGTGTGGATATTAAAAATAGCCCTGGTAAGGCTCATTAATGAGAATATGTAACTGAAAACCAGAGGAATGAGAGCCCATCTTTTTACATGTCATAGTATCAAACTAATTGAATTTTGTTTTTCACAGTGTATGGAAAGTATGTAATAGTGTTTCTTGGATTCCAAGTAAAAAGTGGCCTGCCTTCTTCATGTGCTCTTTAATAAAACAGAAGAAGAAAAACATTTATTTGGGAAAATTTAAAGCAAAGATACACTACACTAAAATTATGTCCCCTGAGAAGAAAGCACATGCTTCCATGAGAAAGCCTAATTTCTTTAGACAGCCAGAAGCATACTGTAAAGAAATCCTGCAGCCATCTCAGCAGAAACCAGAGGTGCCATTTTTCCAGAGAAGATCTGTGCAGGACTGGCTCCTTTAATAGCACCAGTTTCCAGGGGACCCACAGAATCTGGAGAATGGTTGAGAATCCCAGACACTCCCGCCCTAAACTGAGAGGAACAGAGAAAGTGAAGTGTAAGATGCTGGGGAGCTTCCACAGTCCACAGGCAGAAGATGGGCTCATGAAAAGTTCCCCGGGCGCAAATACGGCGAAGGAAACAGTGACTTGGTGAAAAAAACACCTTGAGGTCAGAGTGCTATTCCAAGGCCTTGAAACCCTTCCTGTTGAGTGTAGGAACTACTTAGGATGAGTTCGACCTTTCCTTTTTTATTGTCCGGGTGTGAGAATGAGACCACCGTAACTGTCATTCCTGTGCCTGTCCCAACATTGTCTTTTGGAAGAAGATAATTTACTTTCAATGTGTAGATCAACCGATAGAGAGTAATTTACTGAAGCCTAGGTGTTACTCAGAGCCATTGTCCATATTTAACTTACACCTAGAATTTTTTGTTTCATTTGATATTTTACGAATTTTTTTCCCCAAGCTTTTGTGAATATATGGTATTTGTTGACCATTTTTCACTAAATCCTCTCTACCCCCCCCCCTTTTAACTTATCCTTGATCATCATCTTTCCTAGAAAGTTTCAGTTCTATTTTCATGACACAGGGACATAGATTTACTGGCTTTCCATATGTAGGAGAATGAAACTGATCTGCTTAGATCTCACTCTAAAAAGAAATCAAATTCTAATGGATCAAAAACATTGATGTATGACCAGAAACTCATAAACTAAGAGGAAAAAGATGCAATCATAGGCAAGGACTTTCTCAATATGACATTACTGGTTTGGGAAGTAAGGTCAAACAGCTGACAAATGAGACCTCATGGTATCCAAGGAGACTTGGGCTTTTCTGGTTGTTTGTTTGAGCTCATGAGATTTAGGCTATATCACTGTGCTGTATTGTGCCGAGACTTCTCTGGTTGTGGGGACTGCCCATGCTGTTTTGCACAGAGGATAGATATGAATCCCTGGAGGATACAGCATAGACCGTGGCAGGCAGAATATTCTACCTCTTGTTCCCAAAAGGGACACCAGGTTCTTACCCTCTGGTCATTTGTAATATGTTTTTTCTTAGAAAAAGATACTTGGATTAGGAAGTTGTCCTGTATATTAGGAGAGCCCCAAATGTCATGAAAAGTATTGTAAGGGAGAGGCAGAGAGAAGATGCCCACAGACGCTGGAGCAGGGAGGCCACTGAGCAACAATGGGGCCACCAGAACCTGCTAGAGGCAAGGAGGCTAGAGGCTCCTACTAACACCAGGACTTTGCCCAGTGAGATTGGCTTTCAGAACTGGTGAAATAAAATTTTGGGTTTTGTGTGTTTTTTTGTTTTGTTTTGTTTTGTTTGCTTTTTTAGTTTGAACCATGTTTATAGTAAGATTTTGGTGATCATAATTAGAGCCACCTTTTACAATACAGTAAGCTTTTACATTTAACCTTACTAAATGTGTTTCATCTTCTGTTTGGTTTGATTGTCAGGAACCTCATATTCGTAGAAACCATAAGTCAGCTTGAAGAAGCAGTTGGCTCAACTTTTACTGTTTCCTTCTCTTTTAAAAAAAAAAAATGGTAATTTTATAGACATTCATTCTATACATCTGACACCTGCTTTTCAATATGTAGATATTGTTTTCTAAGTTTTACACAGTTTTAGTGGGTTGGCTTTTGTTGCTTGCTTGCTTTTTCTCTTAGAGTTGGGTCTGCCTGTGTTGGCCATGCTGCTCCCAAAGCTGGTGTTCCCGGCGCAGCCTCCTAAGCAGCTGAGTAGCTGGTACCTGCTTGCATACATCATCACATTTAGTTTACACAACTTGAGGAAATTCGTGGCCTTTTATGCGCCTATAAAATGATTTTTTGCAAGTGTTCTTGATCTGTAAGTATTCTTGATCTGACTTTGTAGTGTTTGCAGGTGCTAGGAGCTGAGATCTGAAGATCTGACCCATGAGGTGACTGGAGGGCAGTTCCCTTCCCATCTTTCCCTTCATAGCTCTTGACATGTTAGATTTATTATCTCACGGGGAGAGGCAAGCATTAAGCGAACAGAAGTGGATGATTTGAGGAAGCGCTCTAATGAAAAGGATGGATATTGGAGGAGAAGGGAGCCTACTAGAACTGGATTCAGTTAAAGTCCTTTCAAACAAGTGAGATCCTGAAGCTAAAACATGAAGGATGAATACATTTTAACTTCTTCCTATATGCAAAGGAGAAAGAAATATAATGTGTTCCTGGAACTAAAAGGCCTATGGGATTCTGTCTTCAAAATTTGTCCAGAATCCAACTGCTTTTTACCCCTCACCATCATTCCTGTCCAACCCAACCTTGCCTTTTCCCAGACTATCCTGAGAGGTTTCTAATGGTCCTTTGTGCTCAGGAAGTCAGTCAGGGACCTCCTCTACCCAGATCATCCTGTGACCTCTGAATAGAGACATCCTTGCATTGCCCTCTGCCAATCCCATGACCAGGCCCGTGATTTTTCAATGCTCTTATCTTTCTTCTTCATTCTTGGTCTCGGCCACACTGGTTTTGTCAGTGAACTCAGGCCAGGCATGGCTTGTGCCCTTCCTCTTTCTTGTCTTTGGATGTGCATCCCCTGCTTCTGCTTGCTCTGATTTTTCACTTCCTTCTTGTTGTAATTTAATGGGTAATCTCTGGGAAATGTTATTGGGCACAGTACCTATAATGTGGACTCATGCTGCGGAGAATAAGAACAACAGAGTTTTTCTTTGGCTCCAAAACCTGCTTGTCTCTGGCTTTCACATTCTGGAGCAAAATCCCCCAATACTGACAAGTCAGACACAGCAAGGGACAGGTGACTCTAAAACTAGAGTGCCCTCCTCTTGAAGCCCAACAAGACAGCTGTTCATATCCATGTGCACCTGCTTCTCCTTGACAAGCTGCAGGTTTTCGAAGGCTGTAGCATCTAAATTCCTCACACCTCACGGAATCTGGATTCCTTCGTGAGAACTCTGCACCATCCAGTTAACACGTTAGTTGCCACCTCTCATCCTTCACACAGCTCTCTGTGTAGCATGACGGCTGCATTCACCATCACGCCTTCTGACTTCTGTATCCTCTGAAGTCTGCCATATCACTCAGCTCTTATTCCTGTATCGATAACCCCTGCGCATTCTCCCCTTCCCCATTCCTGGCTTACCCAGCAATCTGGCTGTCCCCTGAGAGAGCTCCGTATCTTCCCTCCAGCTCCGTCTAGGGGCACCCGCTGAATCTCTTCACCTGTGGCTCTCTCATGTTCAGCGTGGAGAGGCAACATTCTTCTCGCTCCCTAGCTGTTCCTCGTGCTTATCCTGCAGAAGACCTCGCTTCTCGGAAGTGTGCATGGCTGGTTGCACCGTTACACCCTCCCCACCACTGCAGTCTCCATGCTTCTGGGTAGTTGGCCTCATCCACTGAAAACTACCCTGTCAGCCTTCTGTAGTTCCCGTGTGTGGTCCTGAAAAATCTTAGATAGATGTCTGTCAGCTTTCTTATCGCCAGTGACGTCTTTAAACACTTATTTTTAGACCCTAAGCTCCTGTTCCTGTATTTGTTTTTTTTTCAGTACCCATCCAAAAAAGAATTTTTCATCTTTAATAAGAGCTTTTACCTGTTGGTCGCGCTGCTTTTTCTGTACCTTGGCCAACGATATTCTTAGTGCATTAGGCTTACCTGGTTTTCCTGTAGGTAAGACAGGTATCCCCAGAGGCTAATCAGAGCACGGCACGTAGAATGGTAAGATGACAGCAGGCTGCAAAACCCACAACAGTGCCTCACATCGTGCCTGCAGTGCGACATGCTTCCCTTGAATCACGCAGTTTTCCAGACACAGGCTAGAATATTGTGGCAGTATAATAGATTCTGAGATTACCCCTTTTTAAGAGCCATATGCAGTTAAACGCCGGCACGTTTTTGTTTAGTGAGGTGACCCTGGTCTGCAGGAGTTCATAAAGCTGCCCACGTTTCCAAACTCCAGCCTCAGCTGAAATTACCCTGTACCAAGTGAGCCTTGTCAATCTTGTGTCACTACAAAGTTCTGTAAAGCAATTCGAATTTGAGATTGTTCCCTTATTTTTTTCTCCCCTCTGGAGTGAGTCTGTGGTAGATTTTTAACTGTGAACCAACCGTGCTCCTGCCCAGAGGCCTTCGGGAACCCCCACCTTTTGTATATAGTCGTATGTAGTTTATATAGTATGAAGAAATAGAAGCTGACTTCACTAACAAAGCAGAATGTAATTAGGAAAGCAGATCTGCTACTGAAATGCCACACTGTGCGTTACAAATCCAAATGTAAGTAATTTGGATTAGACTCACACCATTGGTTGTGTTTATTAGTATAATTAACTGAAAATTGGTTGCATAAAAATTATGTCACATAAATGATTTTCTGTCCTTGGATCTAAATATTCCAAAATGTTTTGCTCTGTCTACCTTACAGTTTGCAGACAAATGTGAGAAATGCTGACTAAGCGAAGAAGGGTAGTAATGAGAGTCCATACTAATAACTGCCTTGGGTTGACTTACTGACAGCTGTGATGGGTTAACCGCCGCCATCTGCATCCTTACCTAGTCCCCCTGTGGACTGTGATTAGCTTGTGCAGGAGCTGACAGTGTTGTCAACCCCCAGACAGAAACATCTTTCCTTGTATGGTGCTTGTTCTTAATACTCTGCCCTCGCTGGCAGTAGACGCGGTCCACGAGCAGTGAAGCCGAAGTCCGAGTTCTGCTGTGCCGACTCTGTTGGCATAACTTAGTGACGTTTCAGTCACCGTCCGGATTCTAAGAAGAGTTCCATTTACATTTTGTCACAGGGTGAGAGCTGGAGGAAGATGTGTTGTTTACCAGTGATAAAGGACAATGCCAGATTTATCACATTAGTGCACTGTGACATTGTCAAGTTCTGAAATAGCTTAGATGGTTCCCTTGTTTTCTCAAAAAAAGAGAAATAGGGCTACAAACAATTAAACAAACACATCTCCATGCGAATGTATGTATAAAAAATATCTTCACACAGGGTAGTTTATTTTTCGAAGTTCCTGTAATACACTAATGGCTTACCATTTAGTTTAATGGCTCCATGTGTTGTAATCAAGAGTGTGAGTAGGCAATCACATACTTCTGTGAAATGCTGCTCCCTAAAGAATTCCCGGCAGGCCTGTTGCTATGGTAGAGTCTCACCTGAGACTGGTTTAGCTTCTTTCCCAATCAGGTACATTGACAATAATGAGCTTAAAAACAGAACTCGGAGGCTTTTTTAGAATGGAAATAAATACAGCTATGAGTCTCTTCATTCCTATTTTACTTGCTCTTATAAAGTGTTCTGTGTGACCTCAGGAGTCTGAAGAGCCACTGCCAGCAGTATCATCTCACCTCAGAGAGAGCTGGGTGTCGTAGAAGCCCCTGTTTATCCAATGGGAAGTGTAGAAAAGACAGTTCCTTCACACCTGCAAGCTGGACTCTCTGTGTCCACACCTGCCTCCCTGAAGAGACTCGGACCCTGTGTACTGTTTTCCCCCCGTTGCTGCTTTGCAGCACTATCACATTCAGATATGAACCACAGTTGTGGAATCAAAGATGACAATCACAGCAGAGCAAAATAAGCCAGCGGGTGATACCTTCCGTGGATGGCTTTGGCTTGTATTATTTTCTAATAACCTTCCTCTCCAACATGAAATCAGTATTGTTGTCACTCTCTGACAGTGATGGGGAGCTCTGGAGGGTGGGTAAGGGCACCTAGCTCCAAGCCTGATGACTGAGTTTGCTCCCTCGAACCCACATGTTAGAATGTGAGAACCAACTCCCACAAGTTGTCCCCTGACCTCCACTCATATGCTTACACACAAACACGCGATGCAAATAGAATTTTAAACCCTGGAATGACACCACCTGGCTCTGTTTTCCTGCTCTGCATGCTCTCAGGGTGTGCAGCCTTAGAAGCTCGAGAGCCACATGTCTCAGATGAGAATAATAATAGATTTGCATGGGGAAGCTGTAGAAACTTAATAAGTACTTAACACGGAAGCCATTCACGGGCGATGGCGGACACCATGTGTGACAAGCAGGGGAGGAGACACTGGTACAGTATGCGGGCCCTAATAAGTAACAGTTGTTCTGTTACCACAGTTCTGTAAGTGAAACTCTATGAGGTGCATTGAAGACACGATTTCAGTTAGACTAAAGCGTGAGGTCGTGGGCCTGAAACCACCCACGTCATCCTCTGCACAGTCCACAGGTGTGTGCCTGCAACCTTTCTGTGGCCAGAGTTACCTTTCTGGAGGGAATGTTGTTCTTAAATCTACTGGACGTGTACTGTGTGATCCACTTGTTTGGACTGAGTCAGTGTCCGCTTCTGACAAAATGCCCCAAATTGCCAAAGTATATACTTCATGTGCCATTTAATAGTCATGCCATTCACCACAACGTTGTCAAATTGCCTTGTTTTAATTGTAAGATATTTTCTTATTTTAAAAGACAAATCACAGATGTGTTTGAAAGTAGGGGTTTAAGCTTACATCAAAAAACAGTGTGCAATAAGAGTTCCTGTTTAGCCTTTGTGGGGTGTGAGTTTCTGAAGTGACGGGGGTGTGATGGAGGTAACTGATTACTAAGGTATATTCTAGAGGTGTTCGCATGAGATGGCGTAGGCCATCCTGCTGGAGTCCTGCTGGACAGGTGAACCTACGTTCTCTGGAAGTTGTCCCCAAGAAGCTTCCGCCCACACAGTCATTGCCTGAAGCCACAGAGAAGCGGAGGCATGAAGAACATAGATAGGTACAGAGAGGAAACTGAGGGAACGGCCCCTGCATGCCATGTGACCAGAGACAGGTAACTTAATCCCGATGCCTCTCTCTCTTCCGAAGGGTAAATATAAGCCTTTTTAAATGCAGAGTTCTGGAGAAGCCAGTGCTTTCCTGGTGAAATTTAAAGGTTTAGAGTAAGAGGGAACATACAGCATCTGCTCAGTAAATGTCAGCCGATGCTGTTACTCTTGATAAAATCACCTGCGGAGAAACCCAGCCTGAACTAACTCAAGAAGCACCACTGTTAGCAAGGGGTGGAGAGGAAACTTGAGCCTATTCAAGAAACAGTGTATCCAGGGGAAGAGGAACCATGCTTCCATGAATCCAAAGTAGAAAAGAGAATGTCAAGGAGTGAGTCATGCTGAAAGATGCAGGGTGGTGGTCATGGATCAGTAGTGCCCACTGGTTTAAAGCACTAACACAGAGCATTGGTAACTAGACAGAACAGTGAATGGAGAAATTATATTAGCAGATAGATAGCAGAGTTGGGGAGCAGATAAGACTTAAGAGCCATTTCAAGAAGTGTGTCTGGAAAGAGAAGCAAGAATGACCTTGAAGTCAAAAGACTGGGCAGTTGGGGCCTATGATGACTGGACTGGTGATGGATATTTAAAGAGGAAGAGACAGCTGGTGCTGGAATACTGGAATGCTGTGAGTTTAAATAGTTCAGAAGGTCCTCAGTAAATGGATGTGGCTCAGGCTTACTGTTTCAGTAGAAAAAAAATTATCCTCCAAATAAATGGGAAACTTTTCACCTAGCATACTAATGATTTGGTTTCCCTCACCTTTTGTGGGGAGAAGCACAGACCAGCCCTCATGAATGGAATGCCTTTTTTCTATTCTAATGTGTTCTGCAGAAACATCTGGAATATTTCCTATGAAAAGCAGAAGTTGCCTGTGAATCCCTAATCACTTCACGGCTCTTGAACCAGTTCACAGATCCACTCTTCTCCCCTGGAGGCTCAAGTGAATTGTGATGACCCAGTGTCCTGCCTGCCTGTGGTCTTTTCTCTCTCCAAAAGTAGGATGTCTCTGTAAAGACTGTTGCCCTTTCTTTTTAAAACGAGTCTGACTTTTCTGTATTTACGCATGCAGGCATCTAGACGTGAGGCTGATGGACCTGTGAGGAAGGCTCCAGCCAAGGTGCTGGCCTCCACTTGAACCTTCCTCCAACCTTGGTCAGGATCAGGGCTGCAGCGACTGCTCTGTGAGAACGCCCAGTGAGCCTTTGCTTCAGAGCTGAGTTCTGCTCTGGAAAGGAGGAGACTTAGGAAAGTCAACCTGACCTTTCCCTGTTCATTAGCAAGAGACAGGAGCTGCCAACACGAAAATGGCCACCTAGAGGAATTTCATAAAATAAGTGCAAAAGAGGTTTTCTTTCAATATTTAGTAAAACAGACAAATTCTTAATATACTAATGGGAGATAGTAAATAAAGACTCTGAGTTGCCTGACCAATAAAAGAAAAGCTTCAAATTTTAATCCCTATCCCCGTCCCTCCGTTTGATATATTCAGGCTGACTATATAGAGAAACTGTAGTTTTAACTTGGTGGTGGCAGGTCATGAGGATGCCTAGCTTTATGTAGATCACGTGTTTCGTAATTTAATCACTGCACAATGGAGCATTGTCACAGTGGTGAGCAGCAGCCACTCATGTCCCAGTCATGTGTCTGGAGCGGGGATAAAATTGGATCCTTCTCATAAGAGTTTTAGGAGGAGAGAACAAAAAATGACAAAGTAGAGCCATTCGAAGCAGAATATAATCAGAAGACGAAAAGTGAATTATTTAAGTGAGCAATCTAATAAGTCCATGCAGTGCTGGGCCACGCAGCAATGGATTCAAGACATCTGTATATAGTGCAAGTTAACTCATTGTCGGCTCTGCTGAGGACTTGGCCTCTACCCCCAAATTCCTCTTAGGAGAGATACTTGAACAGTTAGCTGGTGGCCTAGGGCTGTAGCTCTGTGATGGAGTGCTTTCCTGCTGTGTTTAATAACCTGGGTTCTATCACTCGTGCTACAAAAGAAAAAAAGAAAAGAAAAGTTCGTTTTTACTTTATATGAGCTTTAACTCTTTGAGAACAGCTTTAGTATTTAAATGACACTTTGCAATTTGCTTATAGGATTCACCCAACTCTTCTGTGTGTCCTGTGTCCATTTTACAGGTGACCAGGCCAGTTTGATAGGTATTAAAGTGACTTGTCCATTATCACACCATATGTAACTGAGAAAGTCCCAATTCTTAATTCTAATCTACCTTTAATTATATGCCTCCACATAATGATAGACTCAAACTCAAAAACTGGAGCTGGCAAGCTATGGCAGCAGACCATATCTTAACTTCAGCCATTATTTTGCAGGCTGCAAGCTAAGGATGTTATATCTTTTGTTTATTTTGTTTTTAGGTTTGAAAGTAATCATGTGTAATAAACATATGGAACATGGCCACAATCATTCATGTGACCCTTTGCTTTCCCACTCTCAGGACAATGATGACTAAATGACAGAGACATAGTTTATGGTCCAGAATGCCTAAAGTACCCAGTATCTATCTTTTGTAGGAAGTATGTACCGCCCCTTACTCTAGGACCGTGCTTTCAACCTGTGTCTCTCCACCCCTTTGAGACAGTCGGAAAATGCAGAGTCTTAAATTATGATTTATAACAGCAAAATTAGTTATGAAGTAGCAACAAAAATAGTTGTAAGGTTGGAGTTCACCACAACATGAGGGACCTGCGTTAAAGGGTTGCATCACTAGGAAGGCCAAGAACCACTGCTCTAGAGTGTTAGGGCCAACCTCTGGGATTGGAAGTGCAGGGAACTTTTTACACGCTAACTCGTGTCTTTAAATGTTCCACCCTAGTGAGGCATTTGCTCTTTTCTCTGTACCAACCAGGAAATGGATGCCAAGCCCTGGAGTCTCATCATCACCAGCATCTTCTCATGTTCCCTGACTTTCCAGGGAGCTCATTTTACTTGGCACCTGAAAATTGGACTATATTTTAACCTTACAGCTTTAATTCTCTTTCTACAACCTTGAGACATTTGTTCAGTTTAAGATCCCTGTCAACCTAGACCACTCTGCTTCTGGGGGCAACAAGTTGTCTGACCCTGGGTCAATGCTGCTGTGCTTTGCGTGACCCATGAGGCTCAGAACACCTGTGTTCTCCTTTCTTTTTCTGCCTCTCCTCTGCTCACTTCCTGGGCTCACAGAAGGTGCTTTCAAGTGTCAATGTGTGAATGGTAAAGGAAAGCCATTGGCCTAATCCTGGTAGGGTAGACCTTTCACTACTAAGATTCATGAAGGCTAATAGAGTTTTAGTATAAATAATGGACTGGGAGAAAGAGAAATGGAATCTGAAAATACATTTCATGTAGATTTGGCTTAAATTTTTTATTGATTTGAGGTCTTTAGCAATAGGTAGAAGCAATCCAAGTACCCATTATAAATGAATAGATAAAATGTGGTAGGAATTTTTTTTACTTATTTTTGGGGAATTATAATTGGATCATTTCCCCATTCACTTTCCTTCCTTCAAGCCCTCCCTTTTACCCCCTTGGTTTGCTGTCATTATAATTTATAACCTGTCTTCCTTTAGTTGTTGTTACATACATGTTAACATGTGTGTATATGTAGACACATATTACTAAATACATGAATACATCCTGCTCAGTCTGTGTAATGCTATTGGGTTTTCAGGGCTGACCATCTTGGTTCTTTCTGCATTGCCAGTGGGTGCGCTCTTCCCTGTAGTAGAAAACTATTTCTTGTGATCACAGCATCCTCCAGTTGACTGTAGTTCTTCCTGTAGGGTTGCGTCCTCCTGAACTTTTTCCCCCTATCCACTTTGGCATTTCTCCTGTTGTCCTATTCAGATGTTTAAGCAGCCATGATGGTGAGATTTTGTGACTGTCATTTCTGCCATTATTGGTAGATGAACACTCATGGTAAATTCCTTGTTCCTCTGGTCATTAGAATTCTTCTGCCCCCTTCCCACAATGCTCTCAGTCTCAGGTGTGAGAGTTGTGCTGTAGATATCTACCAGCTGGCTCTGCATTTTGGTTGATTTGGATTTCTTAAATGATGTCTGCCCACTGCAGAGAGAGGGGTGAGGACCACACTTACCCATGTACAGTGCGGTGAGGGACTCGTACTGGTTTAGGAAAGTTGTGGTTGTAGGTTCTCCTCCAAAATCCATGTGCCTTCGCTAGCCCTGGGTAGTTGGCTAGCTCTCTAATGTCAGGCACGATTTCCCTCT
Source organism: Rhombomys opimus (assembly GCA_010120015.1). NCBI lineage: Eukaryota > Metazoa > Chordata > Mammalia > Rodentia > Muridae > Rhombomys > Rhombomys opimus. The sequence goes on along the minus strand of REGO01000275.1, from coordinate 2,540,902 downwards.
TGTTGAGCAGGTCTTAAGGCCAATTAGAGAACTGTTGGTTACCACCAGGGTGTGCATGCCACTACTGTAGCTTCCCATCCTGCTCATTAATGTGTTTCATAATGTCGTGGCTAGGTAGGGCCGCTGGGTGCTTCTCCTGTTTGGAAGTTTATTTATGAGGCACCTTCTGGCACCATGAAAATTAGCCCCTGGGAAAGAGGGCTTTAGATCACTTGCAGCTCAGTGACCTCTGGGCTCTTTGTCTGAAGTGCATGGTATTTTTAGCAGTAGGGACTTATCTATCATCTACCTCGTGGGGTAGTGCTGGGAGACAAACAAGGGTGATAGCAATATCTATGCTGTTTTGGATGACGCATGTGTAAGCCTAAACAAAAATTCAAAAAAGGGCTTTTCATACCCAGTAGGTTTTTGTGACTTCTTTGGCAAACCCATACCTCCAAAAATATTTACATTAAAATTCATAACAGTAACAAAACTATAGTTAAAAACGAAGTAGCAATGAAAATAATTTTGTGGTCAGGGGTCATCTTATTAGAAAGGTTTTGAACCACTGGTGCATGGCTACTGGGGAGAGCATTGTCAGCCCCGATGCAAATTTTTCATGTAAACTATACATGTATATTTTTCCACTGACTAATGTAAGTTATAGGTATTTTTAGGTAGTTAATAGTATCATTTCTCATTACTTTTTAAGACATCCTCACTTATTTTACCCTGCCATTCTTTTGTATTTATTTTCTTTCCTCTCCTTCCCTACTTTCCTAATTAGAGCCCCTCTCCTTTTCCCTCATGTATAAGGAAGTATTAATTGTTCTTAAAAGGGAGAGAAATTCTGAACAAGTAACCCTTGAGTATATATAATAAGACAATCACAAAAGGTGAATACTTTTTTTAAAGATTTGTTTTTATGTGAGTGGATATTTTGTCTGCACATATGTGTGTGCATGGCCTGTGGAGGCCAGAAAAGTGTGTCAGATCTCCTGGAACTGACATTAGGAACAGTTGTTAGCCACTATGAAGGTGCTGGGAGTCAAACCCCAGACCTCTAGAGGAGGAGCCAAAACTCTTAATTGATGTGCCATCTCTCCATCCTCTGGCAAATACTGTACCAATTCATTTAGAAGAGGTACCTAGAATACTCAGTTTTATATAAAGGGCAAAATGATGGTTGTTAGTAAAGAGTGGGGAGAATAGAATTATTCACTAATGAAAATGTAGTTTCAATTTGAGACGATGAAGTTCAAGAGATGGTTAGTGGTGAGGGTTCCAACAATTTCATTCCTATTAACAGTTAGTGAAATAAAATTAATTTACAATTAAACAGTGAGCCAAACAGCCTCTTACAAAGATTGTCTTTATTAAATTACCTAGTGGAGAACCAAGAGAAGTATATACAGTGGAAACTATTAAGTGAGTCCATTGATTTGATGTTTAATTATAGATGAGGCGCTCATTCCTGTTACAGATTTCATGCCCTTCTTAAAACTTGATTCTTAAGATATTCTTTATCAGGTCCAAATTTACAAGTAGTAAAATTGGGGTCACTTGTGGTATTAAAGTGCAAATAACTCTTACTCTATTTTATTTATAACTTTGTAGTTTTGTTGTGTATGTTCTTTGTTCATGGTGCCGGGTTACATAAAGCTACTCCCATGCAAGTGTGTATTGTGCACTGGGCATATGTGCCCTTCCTCCCCGGCTCTCCTTAGTCTTTCACCTTTCCTTACCGCTCCTGTTTGCTCCCCTACATGCTCTTATGTGCACAACATGTAAAATCTAGGAATCATATGAGAGAAAACAGGTATTTGTCTCCTTGAGATTGACTTAATTTATGTAATATGCTACTTATAGTTGTGTACATTTTCATGTAACTAACAAGACTGTCGCTTATGGATAAAAAAATTCTACTGAACCTACATACTGCATTCTCATTAACCATTCTTGTCTTCTTGGATATCGAGGCTGGTTCCATCACTTAGCTATCATGAGTCATGCTGCAGTGCACACTGATCTGCGAGTGTCTTTGTGTCAACCTGATGTCTCTTGGGTCAGTACCCAGGAGAGGTATATGGGTTATATGGTAGAGCTAGTTTTAGTGGAAGGTTTTTTGTTTGTTTTTGTTTTTAAGGACCTCCATACATACTGATTTCCATAGTGGCTGGCCTAATTCTATTTGTTACTTACTTTCCTTTCCTTCCTTCCTTCCTTCCTTCCTTCCTTCCTTCCTTCATTCATTCATTCCTTCCTTCCTTTCTTCCTTTCATTTTTGACTTTTTGAGACAGGGTTTCTCTGTGTAGCCTTGGCTGTCCTGGACTTGCTTTATAGACCAGGCTGGCCTTGAACTCACAGAAATCCACCTGTCTTTGCCTCCCAGAGTACTGGGATTAAAGGCGTGTACCACCATGCCTGACATTATTTGTTTTCTTAATGATTGTAGTTCTGACTGGTTGAGGTGAACTCTTGATGCAGTGTTAATTTCCATTTCTCTGATGTCTACTAAGGTGAACATATTTTCATATATTTATTGGCCATTTCCATTCTATCTTTGGAGAACTTAATGGTTGTTTGATTTCAGCTTTTTTTAAGTTCTTATATAGTCTAGATGTTACTCTTCCATCAGGTTTATAGCTGGCAAAGATTTTTCTCCTGTCCTGTAAGCTATCTCTTCCCTTGATTAGCTGTTTCCTTTGCTGAATAGAAACTTTTAAATTCTTTCATAAGCTCCCTCTTGTCAACTGTTAACATTATTCTCTGGACAAACGAAGTCCTCAAGTTTCTTGGGGCTGCAGAGATGGTGCAGTGGATAAGGATATGAATTCTTCTTGAAGAGTACCCAAGTTCCCAGCACCCACACCAAGTGTCTCCCAGTTATAACTCACCCTCCAGAGGGTCCAAAGCCTCTCCTCTCCACAGATACCTGCTCTCATGGCTCATACATGTAAACTGATAGACATATGTGTGTTATTAAAAATAGGATCAATTTTAAAAGTCTTCCCTGTGCCTTTAAGTACTTTCCGTACTTTTTACTCAAGCTTTTTGTTTTCATCTGTGTGAAGTTGGTGTTTGTATAGAGTGAGATTTGCTTTGTTTCTTCCAAGGCCTTGAAGTTGTTGTTATATATCTGAGATTTTTCTGATTTTCTAGTGTAAACACTTGTGATTATAAACTTCCGTCTTAGAACTGACTTCATTATATCAATTATGTTTTGATACGTTGTGTTTTCTTTTCCCTTTGATGCTAGGATTTAATTGTTTTTCATAGTTTCTCTTACTGTTGATGCATTTTTTTATTGCACTGAAGTCAGATAGCATACACCCCATATCTTTGTCACTTCTAATTTGGTTTAGACCCTTGTTTTAACAGACATTAGAACAGTGATGCCTGTTTATTTCTTAGAGCCATTTGTTTGGACCTCTTCCCACCCTCTCACTAAAACATAGCATCTGTCATTGAGTCAGCAAATAGGTGGATCCTGTTCCCTTATCCAATCTGCTAGCTGGTGTCGTTTGATTAAGGAAATTTAGACTGTTAATATTCAGAATTACTATTAAAAGTTGTGTTGCTTGCTATTATCTTGTTGATTGGTGTTTATTTACTTATTTATTTATTTTTTGGTCGTGTTCATTATTTTCCTATTCTGCACTGCCTGAACTGCTGTTCTGGTGTTATTTCCTTGTAGCCCACCCAAAGAATTCCTTTAGATGTTTTCCTCTACAAAGTTGGTTTAGTGGCCATGATTTTTTCTTTAGCTTATTTTTATCATGGAAAGTTTTTCTTTCTCTTAGTCTTGCTGGATGAGTAGTCTTGTGTGGCATTTGTCTTACAGAGCTTGAAATATGCCTTGCCAAGCTTCAAAAGTAGCTGTTCTTTGTGGGGTTTTTTTTAATTTTATATTAGTTTATTTACTTTACATCCCCAAGACACCCCCTCCCTCTCCTCATCCCAGTCTCCCCAACTTCCCTTTCTTCCCCCTTCCCCTCTCCCTTTCCCCCCTGAGAAAAGGAGATCCCACCACCCCATATTAACCTTCTCCAGCTGTTAAGGGGGTGGATAGATAGCTCAGTGGTTAAGATCATTTGCTGTTCTCAGCCAGAAACTTGAATTTGATATTCTATGTTTCTTGTATTTTTGGGTTGGGATGTGCAGATGGAGGTTTAGGTGGATTTTTTTTATTACCTTTTTTCTTCCATTGAGCATGCTTGTAGTATTCCAGTTACCAAAGGACTTGAATTCTGTCCCCCTCACCCACACGAGGCAGTCCACAGCTGCCTATAGCTCTAGCTCCAGGGCAGGTGTCGTAGTGTTCATACCTCTGTCCACTGCATTCACATGACCACACACTCAGACACACATAAGTGAGTTTAAACTAATTGTTTAATGAATATATATAATATATATGTATTTGTATATACATATATATATATATGTGTGACATATTTGGTATTCTGTGTTTTTAAGTTTGGACTTGTACGTGCAAGCTTAGGTTTAATGTTTTTGAATCACCCTTATTCTTTCATTGAGAATATTTGTAGTATTCAGTAAGAGCTAGGTTATAGTTGAATTGTTGTTTTTGTCTGCTAGAGTAATGTTCAGGGCACTAGGGCTACTCCCTGTTAGCAGTTCTCTGAATTTAGAACAATGCCTCCAACGCAGTAACTGTCGGAGATTAGGCACATATAGCAATAGTCAGTCTTAAACTAACCATTTTAGGAAGTATGGAAACACTGATAGTATTTACTGAGAAATTAGTTATTGTATGAATAGAAAGGGGTAAAATTTGAGGTAAGGTGGGTTAGTTTGGGGTTGGTACAAGAAAAAGTAAGAAAGCAAAAGTAACCAAACAATGGAAACAAAAGAGACACAGGACAAGATGAGACAATTTTAGCTGAAGGTGGAACGAAAAAAGAAAGGAAAAAGACTACAGTCAGAGGACCCAAAAGAGACACATGTTTCAGGAGGCTGAGATGCAGAAACCCAGTGGGCCAGGCTCGGCTGTGTTCCTTGTGAAAACAATAAAGACAAAGAAGGCTGTGGGAGTAGGAGAAAGAACAGGAGCTCGGGAACAGATGGGACACTACGGCAGAGCTGGCCACTAAATTGATATTAGTGTCAAAGAAGGGGGAGAGCTGGGTGAAGCTAGAGTCTGCATGTGGTCTCTTCTTGAAGGTTGTGGCTTCGAATTTCTCTGTATTCCTCCTCAGTCTCACTTAGGCCTGCCTTACCTCTGGCTGTACTGTGCACGCTCAAGTCACAGATGCCATTCCCTTCAGCAGGTGGCCCTACAGGAATCAGGTCATAGGTACCAGCCACGCCTTCAGGCAGTCCCTTGAAATCTCAAGTGCTCTTCTATCTCCAGAGGCCCTAAAGCAGGCCACAGATTCCAGCCCACGGTAGTCAGTCCATCACGGATTGGCTCACAGATGCGGCTCACACATCTGGGCCACCTCCAAGTTACAAATGCTGCCCCATCCATGCGCAGCTTTTTCTGACTATGGGTGTGTCGCTTGACCGTTCTGTCTATGTTTTCCTCTAGACTCTGTCTCAAATCTTGTATCTACTTTCTAAACCTTACGGTTTTGATTCACAGTTTCATCCCACCAGTGTAGGTGTGTTCAGCACATAGACACCGTGGACCTTGCCCTGAGTTTGCAAGTGTGTGGAACATGGAAGATCTGGCAGCACCAAGTTGCTCAACCAGAAGTTTTTCTTTTAAAATATTCTACTCTAATGCCAAAGGGAAAGGGGTTCCTCCTCAGTATGTCGACTTTGGATTCTTTTCATTGACCCCATTTATCTGTCTGTCTATTTATCTGTCTGTTTGTTTACTCATTCATTCATTCATTCATTCACTGTTCATTGATTCATTTGGCTCTCTTAAAAGTGTCTGCTGCTGTAAGCTCAGTGACAATCTTTGTGAGAATTCCCATCTCAAGTGTGGCTCCAGCCATTTCCTCTTATTGGGACAAGGGTCTTCCCTTGGCTTTGCCATTTTTTTTGGGTTGGCTTTTGGGTTTTTTTTTGTTTTGTTTTTGTTTGTTCTAGTTCTGCTTTTAAATTTTATCTATTTTATTTTGCTATTAAGCTGGAGTTTTTCAGATGTCAGCCCCCTGTTCTTATTGCTGTTTCCCAGCTTTCCCTACTTTATTCCCTTGAGACTCTAAGAGACTATGCTCGCTTGTCATCCACCATCTTGGATCCTAAAATGCACTAGGAAAGTAAAAACTACAAAGAACTATAAAGTAAAATCACCATACAAATATCCAGTTCATTTTTTTCAAATATTAAAAAATTCCCCTAAATATTCCTTACATGTACATGAAGAAAATGTTTTCTTTATATTCAACCACACATAAAACTATTTAAAAGTTCCCTGGTTTTAGTTTAATCTTGGAGCTTACCCCATACCGCGTGTGAATTTACCCCAGTTATGGCTAAATATTGTGGATTGTACACTTGGCCAATGTGTTTTACCGATCCCTGTTGATGACTGTTGGCTTATTTTCAGTTTGATTCCTTGGTTCTGTGGTTTGGGTTTCTTGGTTCCTTGAAGTGTGTAAGAGCCTCAGCCCCGCAGCTGATGAACTGGTTGGGGTGGTATACTTTTAGGTGTTGTTGAGTTGGCTCATCAAGGATCCCATCTGGTCACTTTCCTCTGCAGAACTTCTCTCTGTGCCCTCAGCATTTTAACGTGTCCTGACAGCAAGTAAGCGTCGTTTGCTGTGAAAATGTGCTATTAGAGCATTATGGGAATCCCCACTGAGCTTTGAAAAAGCAAACGTAACGCTTGTTCTTCCTATTAGAATACTGTTTTCCTGGAATGGGGATGCTTCTCTTAAATAAGATCTGTTCTTGTAGATGCAAATAATGCTACTTCGTTTCTTTAGCCCAGTCACTTGTTATTTTTGTTTTTATGAATAAGACTTTAAAGAAGCCAAATGCTTGTAGTGAGTGAAACAGATACAGTAATGTGAAAATCTGAACAATGTCTCCTCCCCATTCTCAGTCCTCCCTCCCCTCCTAACCTAGTCATGCTGGCCTGTGAGTCCCTTCTCACAGATGCCTTCATGCCCAAACAAACCAAATCAGATTTGAGGTCTTTGATCTGTTATGTTGTAGTTAGCTCTTCATTTGATTTTTTTTTTAAATCGTATGTAATGGTCCTTCTGAGGTCATAGATAACTATCAAACCCATTCTAATTAATGACTCCGTAGTGTGCTGCCCTGTGAGGTGCCGTGGTTAGGATGCTCCCGTGTGGGTGTGCTTGGGAGTTATCGCCAACTGTGCGGGGGCTGGTGCTCTTGTGCTGCTCCCCACAGACTAGATTCTGAAAACTGGATTTGGATTTGGAGAGTCCTAAGAATGGTTTTTGGATTTTTGTTGTTGTTGTTGTTGTTGTTGTTGTTTTGGTTTTTTGTTATAGCAAACTTCACTCACAAAGGCTTGTGCAGGTGCCCAGCTCCTGACTCCTCTTCAGCCCTGGGTGGCACCATACTTTAAACCGTTTGCCAGTGTCATGAAGAAATGGTATCACATCCTAATTTTACTTTTCCTCAGTAATGAATTCGAGCACTTTTTCCAATATTTAATTAGCGTTTATGTTTTATTTTAGGTTACATGCCTGCTGGACCCCTCCCCTTATCTTTTCTTATTCACTGCCTTATCTCTCCCTCAGTCTCTTTCTCCCTTCCTTGGACTTCTTTTGCGGTTTCGGACTGTGGTCCCCTATGGGCTGTGGTCCCTGAGGCATACACCTACAGTGCTGGCTGAATGTAGCTAGCTCTCCCACTAACCCGCATCTTAGCCCTAATTTCCTCCCTTTATATGATCTCCTAGGTATAGACCTGTTTTTAAGGGGGCTATCTTTTCCCTTATGATTTTGAGGTTTCTTATTTTTAAGAAGGTTATAAAAATGCTCTAGATCATCTTTTTATGAATGTTTTCCTTGTATACGTACCATGCTCTGTGTGTATGTGTGTGTGTGTATGTGTGTGTGTTTGTGTGTGTGTGTGTGTATGTGTACGTGTGTGTATGTGTGTGTACCAAGGTACTGAAACAGCTTGTGTTCTCATTATGCCACTAGTCTTTTCTTGCTATGCAATTGCCCTTTTGTCATTAGGAAGTTTCCATGTGTATCTGGCATCTGGTGCTTTGCTTCTCATTAAGTTCTAGGACTTTATTTGATTTGGGAAGAAGGTTTTGAAGCAATAAAGTTAATTACCATTCTAAATATAAACTTAAGGAGCAGAAAATGAAAGAAGCTTGATGCTTAGCTTTCTGTAAGGGGAAGTGTAGAGCGAGAGGTGCGAGATCCCCTTCTCACATTGTAACCCTGTAACTGTCCCCACAGCACCCATCCGGCCACTTCTGCCCCACAGCTGCCTGATCCAAAGCTGGCTTGCGTCTCTTAAGAACTTCAGAAACATGAGAGCCAGAGAGGTGGCTCAGCTGGTGTCACGAGTTCAAGACTGAAATGGGCATCATTCTGCCCGTAGCTACATGTGCTTGAACTTAAGCCATCAGTTCAGATATGGCCTGACTCTCCTGTCGCTGCAAGTCTTGAAGGGTGACGATGGCTCTACAGCTGTGGGGAGAACACTGGTCCCCTGTGCTGTTAAACCAGTTTTCAGAAGTGATTTGCAAAGGGCACAGAACTGGCCTGAGAGATGAGGGAATTGGATGATTAAAGACAGATAAGCTCAGTGGGCAGAAGAGGGGACAGTGAACAGCACCTCTGAAATTGAGGACAACCTCTGACACTCTGCACTGAACAACACAACCTTCCCTCTGAGAGGCCTGACAGCCAGTTTGTTAAGAGTCAATGAGGTATTGGGCAACTCAAGTCCAACTCCACTTCCGTCTGTCTCTAACTTCAGATAAAAGCAGAAAATCTTTTTATACATAGATCTTTCTGTCCAAATGTCTCTGGCTGCCTTTTTAAGGAGATATAGTTCAAGTGCTTCAAGGATCTCAAAAAGGAACATCCGTAAAATATTTACATAAAATATTTATATAAATTTATATAAAATATAAATATCTATATGAAATGTTTATATAAAATATTTACAAAAATAAATTTCAGAAATTTTGCAATCAGTCTTGCAAAGAATATGAAATGATGAATGAAATGCTCAATTCACCCTTGAATTAGTGAACTGAACAGATGCCGTGGCCAGAACTGTACTGTGGGATGAAGAGAAGACAGTGGGCATTCACAGGAGTGTCATGTTCCAGCAGTGTGGAACAAATAATGAAGAGCCTTGAGTTATAAGAAAGCATGAATGGTCTCACGTAAGCGACTGCACCTCACTCCTTAGGGAGTATCAGTTAGTAGCCTGGGGCCACTGATGTTGAGAAGGACAGTGTTAGTTTTCCAAATCTTCTTTTATTTATTTCCTTTTAATAGAGGGAAATAGTACAAAGGATATGTCTTGGTTTCCCGTTAATTATATTTCTGTAATTAACTATGCACTGATTAAGGGACTACTTCATAGACATTAAACTCTGATAGACGATTTGGACACTGGATAACCTCTACGGTACCAGCTAAGGTCCTGAGAATGAGAAATCCAAGAACCATTTGTGAATATGGACTCTTTGGTTTTACTGCCACTTAGATTAGAAAATAACACGTAGACTCATGGCAGTGAACATTTGCAGTAAAATATTTGGGCAAAAAGGTGTACTGTGTGACATACCATGACACACCACAGCTTCCACGAGTTTGTTATTTTTTTTAATTTATCTTTTATTTTTATTTTCTGTTTTATTTTTGTTTTTTTTTGTTTTTGTTTTTGTTTTTTTGCAGAGGGTTGCAAGCATAAAGGGCAGATATGGTTGGACAGGAAGATGAGTAGGACTGGGGTGCAGGATGGGAAAGTCACAAAGCATTAATAAAAAGGGTTTTAAATAATATTTAGACTTTACAGGATTTCTCGGTGGTTTTTGGTGGGCCAGTTGTTGAGAGCCAGCCGGGTGCCTTCTGCCAGCTGGTGAATAGGATTCTATGATGATCAGTTTAAAAACTCCCACAAGACCTGCAAAGATAGAGTTTGTCTTTAGTTCATTCATCTTTTGAACATAGTAAGATGGGGTTACCTCCATATAATGTGTCATCAGAATATCTTGCCTAGTGCCTTGAATCTTAAAAGCCTAATTAGGACCCAGTGTGTTAATGACTTCAGTGCCTGGGATGGTACTACATTGTTAAAAGGAGACAATGCAAAGCATCATTAGTGAAAAGCTATCATAGGTCACAGGAGAAAGAAACAGGAACCCTGGAGTCAAGGTACTGTGTCCTCAGAGGAGAACAATTTCAGCATCAAATGAGAGGAAATAATAAAGAACACAAAGAGAGAGAGGAGCAAGGTCCTAGAGGAGGCCAGAAGGCCTGGAGAGGGAAGCTTTGGAAAGAAGGGGCCATCCTGTCTACTAAGCCTGGAAGAAAACTGGCAGTGCCTGCGACTGTGAAACCGTGAAGGTGGGACCCTCACTGGTGGCTGAACAGCAGGCCTGCTGCTCTTTCTTCAGTCTCAGCACTACCGTCCTAGTGACTGTCACAGCTTCTCCTGTGGTCAAGAGGCAGAGAGCTAGATGTAAGCACATAGCAGCGAGGCACGTGGGCAGATGAGGCGGAATGGCTTTTGTCTCAAAGCGCAGTGAACCTTGACAGGCAAGTGGCAATTTTAAGTCCTTCACCAGTAGAGAAAAGAGAGATTGTAAGAGGGGGTGTGGTTTCCAGGTCTGCTGACTGGACGATTGCATAACATGCTGGTGATGAGGAATACTATCAACACTTTATGCTAATAAGCAGAGCCCATGAGGAGCCAAGAGAACACCCTCCCTTCTGGAAGGCACCTCAGTGTCGGGTGTGGAGGAGTAGAGTCTGTACCACAGAAAGTTGTAGAAAAAGAATATTTTAGGAAAGAGCTACACTGCAGTTAAAGCCTGGCGAGTATTCTTAGTAACCCCGAGGTGGGGAATATTCTCGGTAAAAGATGAACAGCTTGTAAAAAAGAAAAAAAAGAAAAAAAAAAAAAGGTTTGTAAAGCAGAGTAAGAGTCCTTTCCACAGGGCGCAGTTGGGAAGGGTCAGGAGATTCGCCACTGTGGCTGTCAGAGAGGATTTAATGAGGATGAGAGCGTCTGCACCCACAGGAGGTGGCGTGTGCCCTGATTTTAGGACCAGCACCGGAGTCTTTGAAGCTGAGAACCAGAGTGCAGCTATTTCTGCTTATCAAAGGGAGGTCTCTAAAGCTGAGTGCTTCGGGAAGCCAGAGGAAGGCACGGTATCCTCAAGCATGGACGCGCAGAATCCCTAGTGTTGCTGTTTCAAAGAAACACGGAAATCATCTTAAGGAGGAAAAGAGAACTCAAACTCAAACCTGGGAGTTTACCAAAGGTATAACCCTAAGGAGGGAGGAAAACAGAGGAAAGAGATTTCAGGCTACATGAACAGATGGGTATGTTAAAAAACAAAACAAAAAAACAACTAGAAATCTCAGAATTAGAAAATATTTTCTTTGGGACAAACCCAGTGTATGAACTAAAGCCTAAACAAGCCACTGATGATTTAATACAGAGGAATTCTTCATGGCTATGGCTCAGAAAAATAAAGAGAAAACATGAAAAAAAAAAATTTAACTATACTGTAGGCCCAGTATGTGAATCATTTTTTTTTTTTTCACCTGAATGGAACAGACTGAGTAAAGCATTACTGAACTGAGCCACAAAGGAAGGACGGATCACAGAAATGGAAACTAAAGCACCAGGGGCTGAGCAGTAAAGTGGGCATTCTCCCTGCAGGTGGCCTCAGAGAGGGGGGTGCTGCGGCTTGAATAAGAGATGTCCCTACACGTCCTTGCATTGAGGGCCTGGTACCCCTTGTGGTAGTGCTATTTTGGGAGGTTCTGGAAGCTTGAGGTGGAACCTAGCAAGAGGAAATAGATCACTGGTATCCTTGGGGGTATCTTGGCCCTGACCCCTCCCTGTCTCTTTTTCTCTGCTTTTTGGCTGCCATGATGGGAACTGTTGTGTTCTGCCTTGCCCCTCCCCACCAGGATGGACAGGCACCCGAAGCTGTGAGCTTGTCCCTGTCTACTGCCTGAGCTTGAGGTTGCTCAGCATGGAGAGTCCTGGTCCAGGGCTAGAGCTCTACGGAGCTGCAGCATCACCACAGGGTGAGAGACAGATATTTCCCATAGAAGGCAGGCCTGTATGGTAGCAGTAAGGAAAAAAAATTTCCCCCAAGAATCTGATGCTTGGGAAATTCAAAAACCTAAATGGCCAGTACACCTAGGAAGTGTATGTTGGCTGTTGAGGGAATGCAGGCTAAAGCATAAGCAAGGTAGACTCCCACAAAGGAGGAGGGGAGATCTAGCCCAATGCAGTGAGTGTCTGGATGGGGACTTACCTATACTGACAGCCAAGGTGGAAATTCAGCTACTTTGAAAGATAATCCAACAGTCATTGTGACATAAAGTTGATGATGTGTATACCTTTAAGTGTAGAAATTCCCTTCTGTATCTGCTCTGGTGAAGTCTGGCTCATATACACAAGGTTTAATCAAGAATGTTTGTTTTACAGAATGCTTATAATTGCATAAGCAATTAGAAACAACTCATGGGTCCATCGTGATGAGCACATAAATACATATGCTATTATCATAAAATGGATATTATTGATCAGTGAAAATTAATGAGCAAGAGCTACCCATGTTTATGCTGATAACTCAGAATCTTACTACACTGAAAGCAATCTACCAGCAAACTGTACAGTATGCTATTTACATAAATGTAAATGTGTAGAAGCAATAGTATAAAATCTTGAGAATTATATACATCAGATTCAAGGTACTGATTTCTTCTACAGAGGGATGAAGAAGGAAGAAGAGGATCCAGAAGGAAATCGGGGGCTATCATTGAGCTTTAACATAAAATAACATTTTACCTCTTAAGACACCTGAAGCAGATGGAGCAGCACAGTGAGGCCTGTTGCAGAGACCTGTTTCTCACTTTCACAGTGGTCCCTTCTCTTGATTGTCTGTCCCTTCCCGATGTACCTTCAGTAGCTCACAATATTCAGAAACTAAGTGAAAGAAACTTCCATCACTGTGAAAAAGAAGCCAACACGAGACTGGCCAAGGTGGAGCTTGTGGAGAGTGTTCTGTGCAGATTTATCATATCAGTGCCTGTACCAAAAAGGAAGGATCGGCGGGAACAGTACCCACCTCAACGCAGACCGACGACACCTTAGCCAAGCCCAGAAGGAAGTCTCCCTAGGCCCAGCCTTTCCACGGCCTCCTTAGTCAGCAGCTGGCAGAGGCCCAGCCAGGCGGTGTGCCTGTGAACAAGGAGGTTGATTCTTGGTATCTTGATAGCTCCTGAGTGAGCTAGGGCAGTGAACTCTTGTCCCTGGGCAGGAATGTCCACCGAGTGTCCACCATCATGACAAAGGCAGCATAATTCTATAGCCCTGATTCTCCCTCCGTCCTTATCACTGTATTTATGACTAGCATGAAATTAAGGTGAAGAGCTTGTAATGCATACACAGATTATCTTTTAGAGCATATTGGTAAGGCGGTGGCTTTATTTGCCGGGCTCTGAGGTTATCACATGCTATCATTAGAAGTTCTTTTCATTCTCATCTCCTTTCTGTTCTCCCCACTTTATTTAGATGCCCTGTTCTGAATGCTGGTTAAGGACCAGTCTTCACATTTTTTATGTTTAGAGGCTAAAATGTGGAAATGACATCTCTACCTAGTTATCTTAATGAGTGTCATTTTAGAAATCATTGGATGTATTTTCAAATGACTACATAGAGCTCCTTCCTCATTAGTCAGTCAAAGAAGGCTATAGGGACAGAATTACCAAATACTTAAAACCTGCTCGCCCATCTGGGTGCCAGTCACATATGTGTTAGATTTATATTCTGTAGAAATAATATTAGTCATTAAATAAACCTACATTTTATCTGAAAATGTGCAGAGTTATTAGGTAACAGTTGCAGATCCGTGCTTTCCAGCTTCCTGATTCCTGCCTTCGGCACTGTATGAACTCCTGCTAATGAGAAGTGTGGACTCATAAGAAGGGGTTTTGATAAATGAGTGAGTAATGGTCAATTGTATGGACTCCGGGACTGGTAGAGATATAATACACACTTTGTTCTGTTCGGTGAGATATGAAAGTGATTGCCCAACATTTGCGTTAAATCCATGGCGATCCAGCATGGATCAATAGGCCATCCGAGTACTCCACACTGTGGGTATTTCTGAGGCACTTCAGTGTTCCTGGTGACACAGACTGATGCTCCTAATTAAGCAGAAAAGGAGCTAGTTCATTTATTGTTTATTAATGACTTCAAACCTGTGGCAAAGACAGAAGAGCAAAGCTAGAGGCCCAGCTCTCAGCACAGCTTACAAACTTCCCCAGAAACTTGGTCAGCCCAATGTTGATGCATCCCCCAGGGCTGACACACAGCTTGCTGGGAGGCTGTTCCTGTGTGAGGAAGTTGACCTTGAGATGTGATTCTGAATGTACTGCAAGTAGGCAGAACTGAGGGAGAGAAGGAGCCTCCTGTTTCCTGGAGCTGGTCTGCAGGCAAGAATCTGAGTCACTGTCTGGCCTGAGTGTGTCTTAGGCCAAGACAAAGTCACTTGCTTCCAGCAAGGAATCATGAGAAACGATGTCTTGTCTCTAACTCCAAGTAGAAATTTTCTCTACAGTTCCTTGAAAAATGGTTTCAGAGTTCATAGAAGATGCCACAAACACGGTTTAAAGATCTATCATAATGGGTTTTTTTCTTTACCCCTTATGAAATGGAAGAGCATACCAGCTGTCAATCCCTATTTGTCATCGAAAGCAGTGTACAAAAGCCATGTTACAGATACGTGGGGATCTAGAAATGGTTTCTTCCTAGACTAGCTTGATACAAATAGCCAGTGTGTAGGGAAAGGTCTATCTAATAAACAGCTGAGTAAAATATATAAAAGAATATATGTCTATCACCAAAAGAAGGAAGAGGAGGAAAAAAAAGAAAGAAGGAAAGAAGGAAGAAAAGAAAGAAAGCTCTGAAGCCTTGTGAAGTGAGTGTGATTTTGATTGCTAAGGCTATATTAGCCCAGTACTGAACAGCGTGGCATGTGCCTGTCTGGGCTTCACTGCCACACTTCCCTGTTGTAGTCATTCTTCAGCACTGTGAACCAACTGCTGTGTGTCTATGCCCTGTCCAGTGAGCTTGCACCATCAAGTTCACAAGGATCTCGATATCGGAAAGTGATGACCAGCTGAGGTTCATTACTCTGTACTGTTTGCTTTGCTGCACAGAAACTTTTATTTTCTTCAGTCCCATCTGTTGACCCTTGGGGTTAGTTCCCGTGCTGAGGGTGTTCTCTCCAAAAAGTCCTTGCCAAGTGTCAGTTGTTGTTGTTTTCAACTTGGGTCTTTGATCTCTTTTGGATTGATTGTTGTACACAGTGAGAAAGATAAGAATCTAACTTCATTTTTTGGATGGGCTACCTTCAACCTCCTCCAGGTTTACTTTTTGCTCCTTTGTCAAAAATTCTGTGGACTTGGCTTTACTAATTCCTTTTTTTCTGTTCTATTCCATTGGTCTGCCCATCTCCTTTTATGCCAATACCAGACTGTCTTCATCAGCCGTAGCTCTGTAGTGTAATTTGAGGGTGGGTATTGTGCTACCTCCAGTATTGTTCCTTCCTTAGGATTGCTTTGGCTGTTTGTGGTATTTTGTGGTTCTATATGACTTCATGTATTATTTTTCTTAAACAATTGGAACATGACATGGAAATTTTAATGGTATTTTGTTAGTTCTATAACTTGATTTTGGTGTAGACATTTTCACAATACTAATTCTCCCTACCTAGAAACATGGAATATTTTTCTATTGTCTAGTATCTTCTGTGATTTTGCTTTTTGCTATCTAGGAATTTTCATTATAGAAGCATTATATTTCTTTCTTTAGATATATTCTTAAATACTTAATTTTAACCTAATTTAATATTACTGGTTGTGATGGAACTTGCCTTTAACCCCAGGACTTGGGAGGCTGAGGCAGGAGGAAGATCTAGAGAATTCCAGGCCACCCTGATCTACATAGCAAACTCCAGGCCGGACAGGACTACAGAGTGAGATAGTGAAGCCCTGACCCCTGTAGGTCCCCCTCTCACCAACACACACACACCCCAACACACACACACACACATACACACACACACACACACACACAACCACCTTAATTTTGGAGCTAATGTAACAGCAAGGAACCGATGAGCATAGTTGGAACCAATGAGCATAGTTAACAGATCGCCCACAGAATGGAAGAAAAACTTTACTACTCACACTTCAGACAAGTAGCTAATATCCAGGATTTACAAAGAATTATAGAAATTAAATACCAAGAAAATAAAGTGCCCAATCATCAAAATGGCAAGTGAACTGAATAGAGAGTTTTTAAAAATACAAATAGCCAATAATACTTTTCATAGTGTTCAATGTCCCTAACCATCAGGGAAATACAAATTAAAACTACGTTAAGATTCTACCTCACCTGCTTCAGAATATCAACAAATCGGACCGCAAATGTTGGATAGGAGAGAAAGGAACCCTTATCCAATGCTGCTGGGAGTGCAAATGAATATAGCCATTGTGGAAATCATTTTGGAGATTTCTCAAAAAAAAAAAAAAAAGGCGAAACAAACACTAAAAATAGAACTACTGTTTGATCCAGCTGGGCATCTACCCAAAGAACTCCGTATTCCACCACCAAGACATTTGCACACCCTTGTTCATTGATGTTTTAGTCACAATAACAAAGGATTGGAATCAACCTAGCCGTCTATCAACAGATGAATGGATAAGGAAATTTTATGTGTGTGTGTGTATATATATATATATGAATACTATTTTGTTGTGAAGAAAAATGAAAACATTGCAAGAAGATGAAATTTAAAATTTGCAGGAAAATGAAACTAAAAATTCACAGGAAAATGGATGAACTTAGAATGTGTAATATTAAGCAAGGTCATACAATCACAGAAAGAAAAAAACAGCATGTTCTCTTATGTAGAATCTGGACAATAATATATGAGTACGTAAACACTTACATGTGGGTACCGTATACATGAATAAAGAAATCAAAAAGCTAAATATGGGAGGACGCTGAAGGGCTGAAAGCAGGTAATAGGTACTTAGCTATGAAAGAATATTAAAGGTAATTGTTTTTCTAGTTCTAATTCTGTCATAATTTTTTTGTTGGTGGATAAGTGCTTAAAATATTTTCAAAGCTGAAAATGCGAATTTGAATGTGAAGCTCTAGCTTCCACTCCAAATGTATAAAAGTTCAGTGCATTGTACATGGGCCTTAGATATGGCTAATTTTGGTGTGCTGTATTTTCAAGTTTTTATAATAAAGGTTAAAAAAAGTAAAAATACATAGAACTATTCTAAGAATAGTCCATGAAATTTACAAAGCCAGTGCTGTCAGTAGTTCCTACAGAGAGTTAGCAGAAATTTTATGACAAATATTAACATGGTCATAACTATTCCTTCAGTGATCTAGTGCCTGTTCTCTTGAACCAGCAATCATTGTCAACCTAAACTACTGACAGCTAGATAGAGGTGTAGTCAGAGTTTATGGTGCACAGGACCAGGACGTATTTTTACAGATGTTAATTCTAACTTAAAACTTTAGCAAGTGATGTGTCTGGTTTGATCTTCTGATATTTTATAGAATGGTGTGCTCTCCATTTATCAAGTACTATCAAGCTAACGATAAGAGAAGCCCAAATAGAGTATAACCACTTAATAACCAATTGGTTTGTGTTGCTGATAGAGCATAAATAATATTTCTCTACCTATCTTTTCCTGCTTCTCAGTACAAGTTCAGAGTCCATGATAAAGCATATTCTTTATTTCTTTGTATCCCCCTGTGAAGTAGCAACATGGATACATTGTAAATAGAGCAAACTTCTTTGGTTATATTATAGAATAAAGGTAGCCAGAAACTTAATGTGGGGTTTGAATATTTCTTTGGTTCAGTGACTTGTATCAAACATGGTGCCATGATTCCCATCATGTCCTAACATGCAGTACAGAAGAGATAAAAAAATTAGCCATTGAGAAGGAAGAACTCAGGATGGTTGGATCATGTGTAAACGTTATACAAAAGCAGTGTTTAAAGCCTTGAGTAGAAGTGAAAAGAAAGAGGGCACAGAAGCAGCTACTTGTTTTCAGTTCCAAGCAAGAGCTGATGCTCCAGCATTCTCAACTCAGACACCCACATGCCTGCAGGTTCACGCCCTAGAACCCGAGTTGCCCCACGCCTCCTTGTAGCTTTCTGTGGTGGGTATGTTCCTGTGTTTCCTGTGACAAACATTAATTCTTGTGTGCCTGAGCAGCCAACCTGGTCGCCTCATATGCCTTTTATTT
The DNA here is from genome assembly GCA_010120015.1 of Rhombomys opimus. Lineage (NCBI taxonomy): Eukaryota > Metazoa > Chordata > Mammalia > Rodentia > Muridae > Rhombomys > Rhombomys opimus. The sequence continues at coordinate 2,522,461 of REGO01000275.1, read as the reverse complement.
CCTTGACCCCCAGGAGCTTCAGTTTCAACGCCTCACCCGAGAACTGGAAGTGGAAAGGCAGATTGTTGCCAGTCAGCTAGAAAGATGTAGGCTTGGAGCAGAATCGCCAAGCATCGCCAGCACCAGGTACAGGGCCAGTGGCTCTCTCTTTATGCGCCCAAATCCCATGTCTTAGGAAGTTAGCAGGGCTGCGGCGACTGGTCCTGTAGAATGCTGTTTCTGTTAACTTCCATTCTGAATCTGACACCCAAAACGTCTATGTATTGTGAGAAGCCACTGACAGCATTGATTATCCTTCAGACCTGTGCTGAAGTGCTCGATACAGCGGTGGTAAGCTCTTGCCGCACAAGAGAACCGCTGCCTCCCGAAATGTGATGATCTTGCATGCACACCATTGACGGACGCACCGCAGTTAATGGCTAGCTGTTTGGGAAAGCGAGGTGGCTGGTGCTTGGGCACCATGGTGTAGAATTTTCAACCTAAGAAATACTTCTAAGTGGTATGGTTTCGGTGGCCTTTAGGAACGCCTTCAATTTACTTTCAGTTTTTCTAAAATCTGTGAAACTGCTATATACATTAATTTCTGTGAAATTATCAAAGTCTTCAAGTATGGTAAGTACCGAATGAGTTTAAGGTAGTCAGATATAGTAGGTACAAACTGAGCATTTAATTCAAGATACACATTTAGTCACAATTGTTGCTTTTTATTTAAATGACTTCTCTTTAAAAAGATCACCGTTGTGTGAACTATTACTGTACAGTCCATGTGTTAAATCACTGCTTACTGGTAGATCTACTTTTTAAAATTACACGTTGCCAGAAGCATACACTATTTTTATCATTTGCATCTTTAAGCTTGGTGTGTGTAACTACGCAATGCACAGCCCTACACCCAGTCATATCAGTTATTTCTAACTACTGAATTTTTCCCCTCGGTTTCTTCTGTAGCTCACTGGAGACAGCATCTTTTTGCCGAATAAGATGCTGCATGTAGCTTCTCCGTTCCAGTGAGTGGTCCGTCTGGTTTTTAAGCTCTTAGACTGGATTTACATAAATGTTTCAGCCTCAGGTGTATACGTTGACAGGAGTGTACATTGGTGTGTTTAAGATAGAAAGCCAATAGGACCACCTAACGGTGTAGAAATAAATGAACATGTGTATTTTTTAACATCTGGGAAGTCTTTTTTTAACTTATGTCTCGTGTGTGAGTGTGTTATTTGTATGAGTGCTCCCATAGAGGTCAAAAGGATGGGCCAGTTGAATAGAAAAATAGAATTTTTTATTAGTAAGATAATGAATCCATCATGTGAAGGGCTGTGCAGGACACCTGGCCCTGGCAGTAGCTGACTCAGAAAAATCAGATTTATCCTGATAAACTTTTAAAAATAATTTCTATCAATTATAAAAGGTGATATTTAGAGAAAATTAAAAATAGAAGGGGAAAAAAAAAACCCACTAAGGTTTGAGCTGCCTCTTCTGGAGGCTGGGGGATTAGCAGATCCCAGGATAAGCATTGCAGGGACCACACAATGAAGGCACGGGCATGTATAAGTTGGTGCGTTTGAATGTGATTAACTCATTAAGTTGTATCCTTCAAAGGGCTCCACACAGACAAACCCCGTACTCATGCAGTGTGGCCATTTGAAGTCCATCTGTAGCTGCTGACATTATTAGACATCCCCATCTTTAGAACTGTCATCTAAAGATGAGTTCCCAGAGCACCAAAGTAACACAAACACGAGAAGGGCTACACGAAGCAGAGTGTCTGTGCGTGTGTGTACAGTTTTATATTCTACACTGTTTTCTGATCTCATAAAAGTTTACTTTAAAATGCTTCTTGTGGGGGGAAAAAAACTAGACAATGAGTAAAAATTCAGTTTCTAACTCCCCAAACTGGAAGCCATTGGAGAAAATTTGAAAGAAGTGCATGGTACAAAAGGTACCCACTGCAGTGCTGTTGGCAAAAGCAGAAAATTGAAAGAACTTCATTATCTATCAAGATAGAAGTAGGAAATGAATTATAAATATAGTCTAGAATAGTTAAAATGATATACATATATCATCATGGACATGCATTCAAAGCAGACTTTTGATTAGAATATGACAAAATGGACAAACAGGAAAAAGCCAGAGAAAAACATATGAGTGCAGAAATACACACATTCGCACATACAGGAATCCCATAAAAACACCAAACCAGAAGTCATATACATGAAAAGAACCTGTAAGGTTGAGGATGGGGTGGTTTTTGGTTGGTTGCTTGGTTTTGGTTTGGGTTGTGGTTTTGGTGTTTTGGTTTGTTCTGCTGTTTTAAGCCCTGACTTAACATTGTGAGTCAGTGACCCTCCAAAGACGCTGCTGGTTTCATTCTGTGTGGGACATCTACTCCTGGGCACAGGGCCTACCCTTAAAAATGGTTTGTTTCCCCAGTGAGATTCTCTTTGAAAGAAACTAATTTTTCATTTGCAAGTGGCTATAGTTGGAAACAGCTTCTGTGTTAGGGATGGGAGCATGTGTCCACTTCTTTCAGCTCTACGACCCCCCATCTAGTGCAGAGCCCTGCAGACCTGTGCGGGCCTCCTCCGTCTCTGTGAGTTCACATGTCCGCCAGCCCTACTGTCTAGAAGGCCTTGATTCAGTGGGGTCCTCAGTCCTCCAGCTCTTACACTCTTTCTGCCTCCTCTTCCACAGAGGGGTTCGAGGGAAATGTCCCTTCTAGAGCTGAGTGTGCCAAGGCCTCTCTGCTTGTTATCCAGCTGAGAGTCTCTGAATTTGTTTCCTTCAGCGGCAAGAGGAAGCCTCTCTGACGGGTGAGCGAGTAACTGATCTATGAGTATGGCAGAATGCTCTTAGGAGTCATTTCATTGCTACATTCCTTCAACATAACAGTAGCGTTTGGTTTCCGCACAGATCCCTGGCCCATCTAATCTCACGTTCGAGGCTAGTGTTGGAGATGGGTTTCATCCATGGAATAGGACTTAACCCTGCTGGTCAGTCCCTCCCTCACGCTTTGTCCCATTATTGCACCAGCCTAGCTTGTAGGTAGGGTACTGCCTTGTAGATCAAAGGGTTTGTAGCTGGGCTGGTGTTTACCTGTCTCCTTTAGTAGTGCACAGAGTTCCTTCCGGTGCCATGAATACTAGTTGTAAAGGCTCTAGGTAGGCACCAACTTGACTCCTCTATATTCAATGAACTGTGTAAGTATAGTCTTCTGCAATAGGGCCTTACTGTCAGTTTGTGAAGAGCTGGCAATAGCCAGGTTTGGGGTTCCCGTGGGACCTCTTTGGCCAACAACTCAATTATACGTAACCCATTCTTGGTACTGGAAGCTTTCTTTTGTGATGAGGAGATGTCTAATGTGGCTCTGTCTTTCCCTTTACTTAGAGATTTCATTTAGATTACCTTCACACATATATAAATACTAGGAAGTTTCTACTGTGTTAGGTTTCCATACAACTCTTAAAATAGACACTCTACCTCTGCATGCCTTCCAGCCCCCTACAGTCCACTTTGGAATGAGAATGTAAAGATATAAATAGGAATTAGCTTGGAGACACAGATCCCCTTTCTGTCAGCCTCCTGATTTGTTCAAAGGACACTGAAATGGATCCCTGCTCAGAACCAGAAAGCATCCTGTTAGAATTGTTTTGTTTTGTTTTGTTTTGTTTTGTTTTACATGTATGAAATGAGTTTAGTCAGAAAAAAATGGGCATTTTATAACCCGTTATCTTCCTTAAGATTTTTGTCAGTGAGAGTAAGGTAATCTGTCAGACTATATAACTTTATCTTCTAAAGATGCATCGAAAGAATATAAAACGTATATTTTATCGACTTTTTGGTTGCCCACTAATTTTGCCATACTGTCCTCACTTTATGAATAAAAAGGATGTAACACATAAGGTCTTGCTTAGGAACCTGCACTGTGGTTCTAGCAGTGAACAGCTCAGCCCCTCCCACTGAATGTCACCTGCAGTGTGCTCCATTGAGAACTTTAAAACAATCTCGAATTAAATGCTCAGATTTTCTATTAATCACCCCAGAAGTGTTCCAAACCAGGCAATGAAAGCTGATTTTATATGATTTTCCATTTGTTTTATTTTCTAGCATTCTAACATATATATATGCTAGCAATACTGATGCATTTATAATGGTCCTGATATGGACTTGATGGTGTCAGTACGCAGAGATGATGTTTGATACTCAATATTGTCACTAAACCTTGAGAAGCTCTGAAAGTAGGTGAAAGTACTTATTTCAAGTACAGTGTAGCTGGTTTAGTTAATATTTCATCCCATCCAAACGCATTTGAAACATCTTTCAAAATACAAAAGCTAAAAATAAAGTGTGAGGATTAAGGGAAAGGGGAGGTAAATTTTAGAAAGATGAGATGGAGGCAAGATTAAAATAGAACAACAAAAAAAAATGTACATGTAGCATGCTTTGCATTACTGAGGTTGAGAGCCGATTTTGCTCTGAGCGTCCTGGCAGCCATGCTGGAGACAGAAGCAGTCCTGGTGTAAGTGTACACAGACCTCACTAATGAGTCTCACAATGTTAGCATGTACAAGCTGGAAAGGAGCCAGGCTGCTCAGGAGGAGCCTCCCGTCCTGGGCGCCAAGACTTCATCGGTTTCTCCCGCGTGAAACGTGTTTGACCCTCAGTGGTCTCTGCCAACAAATTGCAGCAACAAGCTCATAGGGCCATTTCTCATTGCTAAATGGAACATAGATAGATGAAATGGCACCTTCGCTGAAAGTAATTCCACCGGGGGCCAATTCTGACATCTAACTTGGCTCAGGGCAATATTTAGCACGTGTAGATAGATGAATTGCTTTCAGGTCTGCTAAGCAGGCAGCCTGCCATGACTTTCTGTCTGCATAGGTTTTGAGAGTCATGGATGGCAATGGATGCTGAGCTCTAAGATGCCCTGTTGTAGTTCTCTGCAGAGGTGTGTTACATGCACATAAGTGGCAAAAAATGGCTCCCAGGAAACACTCCACTGTGCACAGCCCAGGAGCTACACAGAACAATGTGTCCTAAAACTTTACTTCCAGATTTTGATGAACATGGGATTTCATCCATTTCTCCCTATAGAGCCATCAGAGGAGGGCTAGTCTCATTAGCTGAGGTTAGGTTTAACTGGCTAAGGTGACAGTAGAAAGACCTGGTACTCACCACGAGAAAGCCCAGACTCTGAGCCTATCCACTCACCCTGGAGCCTGCCCTGCTTTGTTCCCAAGAACACTGAAAGAGGTGGATGGAGAGGGTAACCAGTACCATGTTCTCAGTCTGTAGTAGAATTTAACAACAGCCACCTCAAAACATTTGTAAAGTACAAGGGAAAAATAAAGAGAAAAATCCATAATTCTGCCACTCAGAGAAAACTACCCTATTTAAAAGTCAGGTGTGTTGAAACCACAACAAATCCACTCCTTTGTGATTCCTAACTAACATGATTGACATAGAATTGTATGGCCACTAATGCAATCCAGAGTTATTTTCATCACCCTCCCAAAAATGAGACTACTTTTAAAAGCTTGCTACGTTTCTTTCACTTCAAATTTTTCTTTACATGAAAGTAATTCCCCATGAGTAACTTTTTCACCTTGTCCTTCAAGTTGCACTCTGATATGCCACATTTATTAGCTAAACAATCTTCAGTGGGGCCCCACCTGTCCAAAAAATCCCAGGGAAGCAATAGCTTGGAGCCCAGGGATGCTCATTTGGCAGCAGGTCGAGAGTCCAATGGCAGGTGCACAGTGAGCGCAGAGAGGAAGTGCCACCAGCTGAAGAAAGCCGCCCACAGGTGCACCACACATAGCTGCTGTTCGCCTCTCGCTCAGGGAAGGAAATTACAGCAGTTGTTCATCTTGCTGGGTCACAGAGCGAGCAAGAATAGAAAATACAGTAGGGTAGACCTCCGTAAGTGAAAATACGGTAGGGCAGACCTCCATAAGTGAAAATACAGTAGGGCAGACCTCAGTAAGTGAAAATACAGTAGAGTAGACCTCAGTAAGTGAAAATACGGTAGGGCAGACCTCAGTAAGTGAAAATACGAGTCTTGGGATTCTTGAGACTCACTGAGTTCTAGTCCAGAATCCAAAAATGGCTAAGGGGCTTGAGATCCTATTCTGCTGCCCAGACACTTGCCTTGACCGCTGCCCTTGCTTTCTCAGCTAGGCCATGTAAGTTTGACATGGTGAAAGTGTATTTCTCTGCAAGCTAAAGGTTTGTTTCTCATACTTTATCTTGTAAATAATAACATTTTCATTTATGAAGATAAAGTACTCAATTTACATCCAAATTGAAGTTTTTAAAAGGCTCTAGTTGCAGGCTATTGATTTTTTTTTTTTTTTTCTCATGTGATGTTCAAATGCACCTATCTTGTTTGGACACACAATGTTCTTTGCTGGCTACTGCTGTCAATATCTTAAAGCTTCTATACAAAAACTGTGTCCTTATAAAGGAGAAGGGGGTGGAGGAGCAGCGTTGACATTAATACCATCACACTTGCGCCAAGATATTCTCTCTCTCTCTCTCTCTCTCTCTCTCTCTCTCTCTCACCCGCTCTCACTCTCACTCTCTCACTCACACACATACATCCGAGTTTAAAGACAAGTAGAACTCTTCGTTGCTTCACAAAAGGTCGTACACCCTTGACAGTCTTCTTATCGCCGCTCAGGAAAAGAACTGTAGTTTTTAATGAAAAGAGTTGATTCCCCATGGCCACTGAAGCCCTTGGAAAAGTTCCATGGTTTTCCATTTTCCAGGGTCATCTGGTGCCCCTCAGGCTTCTGCCAATACCAGTAAACATTCTGAAAATGTTTTGGGGCTGACAGTAACAGAAAAAGGTTTCTTCATGACTCAGATTTGTATTCAGTGAGTATTTTTTAAATCACTGAAAAAATAAACCGCTTCAAATAATGCCTTCTTTGAAATAAAGTCTTTGGAAAAAATTGTTCCTTGACAGCTATTGGTTACTTAATTTCCCACTTCAGGTAGATGTTTGATAGAGTTCTGTCCTTTTGACATTTTGTGCTTTAGCAGCCCCCACTTGGTTTTTATTATTGTTGCTGGATGATTGTTTTAATGAGATAATTTCATATAACCTTGAAATTCATATTTTCAAAGTACAGAGATCAGTGAGTTTTAGTACATTCATAAAGGTGTTCACCCATTAACAGTCTTGTCCCACTCTTTTCTTTCCTTCTCTTGATGCTGGGAGCTACCTCCTATTGCTGTGACTGCATCCTGGACATTTTATATACATACATATATATGTGTGTATATATGGATGGATGTATATAAAATGCCCATATATATATGTGTGTGTGTATATGTGTGTATATATGTATGTATATATATATATATATATATATATATATATATATATATATATATATATGTGCTGTACATTTGGTCCTTTGTATCCGGTATCTTTCATTTCATGTATTCAGGCTTTATTTCTAAATAACATTTGTTGAATAGATATACCACATTTTCCTTGTCATTCATTATTGGGCATGTGAAGAGTGCTGCTTTTGACTTTTAGGGGAAAGCCTGAGGTGTTTACTTCAGCCTTACTTGAGTTAGGGTACTGGCAAGCCTGAGAGGGACTCCTTTGGTCTTGTCTGTCCATCCTTCTGCCATCTCAGCTTGCTTGACTTCTGTCTCCTGCTTTCTGTTACTACAGTCATCTTTATTGCTGACCTGGCTATCTGTGCATAGTAGTAGGCCAAGCTATTTCAGTGCTACTATGCTTATCACAGTTTCCTTATGTCCTGTTAGATCTGGTCACTAGCTCCTCTCTTAATAGTTAAGGTCAGAGCTCCCTGACTTCATTTCTAAATCAGACTAAATGAAGAACAAACTGTTTAATATTTGAATGTAATTCAGAAACACTCATGGGATTCCACAATGAGTATTTATCATGTAGACACTCTGAAGAGAAATTTAGACCACTAAGTTCTTTATGGCTGAACCCCTGTTATAAGCAATGGAAAGGTAGAAAATGAGCTCTTCAGAAGTCATTTTTAGGGCAGTTAGCTCAGCACCATTTTTCCAGGCAGCTTTTTTAATTTCTAATTCTTATTGTCACTTAAGCCACAAGCGAATTTTATCTGGGCTGGCTGGCTGTTGCGCACACTTGATTTAAACTTAGATCACAGAGACTGCAGGGCACAAGCCCAAGGGCACGCAGACAGTATTCCTTTTAACTAATAACACAACAAGTAATACATTAGCCAGATATTTTTTATGAGAAATAAATCAAGAATATTATCTAGCAAAGCATTTTAATCAGAGTATAACTATCTATAACTTAGATTGAGCATTATAAAATATTAAGTGGGTAATGTAGCTGGGAGGAACCACAAATACAGATGGTTTATAGTTAGCATTTCAGATTATTCTAATATTATTCTAGTACCTTTGATTAAATATAAAAGCACCCCAGCTGTATTACTTTTTTCTAATTAATGAAGAGGAAAATACCTTTTAAAGATTCAGAAGCGCATGCATGTAAAATATATGTACCATGTTATCTAATTTAAGAAAGTGTTACTTAAGATAAAATTATTTTATTTTTCTACAGTTTTTGTAGTTTATATTCTGTAACTACTAGTCCGAAATTATTTGACATTAATGAGTTATTGACCCAAACTAAGAATTACATTGTTAGCTTTCCCTCTGAATCATTAGGTTTATAAAAATCTATATGAATATACATGCACAGTATATTAAAACAGATTTCATAAAAGATTGTAGGATGTTAGGTTTCTTGAAAAAAAGAACTTACTTTTGACATAGGAATCAGTAATTACTTTCAGCATACCAAAAACACAATTGTACTCTAAAGTACTCTGTTCTCTTATGGCTCTCAATTTGAAGTTATCAGTATTTGTAATCTTTAAGAAACACTAAAACACCAAATCTAGAGTGAGTTGTGGCAAACGTGAATATTTATGCTAGCATTCAAAATTCCTGAGAATTTCTTATATTGACTTCAATTTTTTTCTATAAAAGATTAAACACAAAATTCAACTATAGCTAATTACTGGTATGTTGTCCTCTAATGTACTTTGTGTACTTTTACATTAAATACACTTTATATTCACATGTGGATAGCATTTTCTGTTCCTTTTTAAATATGCATGTCGGGTGGGAGGTGGGAGCTGGAGAGATGGTCCAGTGGTCGAGAGCAGTGGCTGCTCTTCCAGAAGTCCCTGGTCTCATTCCCAGAACCCACAGGGTGACTCACAAGCTCTGTACCTTCAGTTTTTTTGGGATCCAAAACACCTTCTCTGGCCTCCTTAGGCACCAGACATTCATGTGGTATGTACACATACATGCAGCCGAAACGCCAACATACATAAAACTGTGTGGTATTAACTAATATACACAAGTAATATATTCTATGTCATTATGCGTTTTGCCTTTTCTTCCTGAAATATGTCCACGCTGATACATATAGCTTTATTTTTATCCTGCTATATCACACTATTAAGCTGTTCAGCTGTTCTGTTGAAATGTAAAAATACTAAAAAGTGGACATTTTTAAACTAAAATGAACATTCCATTGAAATTTTTTGTATCTTTAACATTTAATATGTATCATGCATTTACATCATGTGTTTGTATGTTTCCCAGTGATGATCAGAGCAGACTAAGGGGCATATCTGTCTGTCACCTTAGGCACACCATTTATTTGGGGAGATGCTGAACACCTTCTCTGTGAGCCATTTAGATCTATAATTAGCTCTTGTCAGCCAGGCGTCTACCCTTTCACCCATTTCAGCTCCACATCAGTACCCTGCTTGGAGTACCACCCATCCCACCCCTTTTCCTGCCCCAGGATGTAAGTGAAAGCATGATGTGTTTGTCTTTGTTATTTCACTTAACATAATAACCTCCAATACCAAAATCCTCTTTAACAATAAGCATTTTTGAAAGTATCTTCTGTTTCACATGTGTGAGACTCCAAAACACACACTCTTGGAACTGGCATGTTTGCATCGTAACCAACGTATGTTTCTTAAACATGTTTTTACATTTGTGTATTTGTGTTGTGTGTGGTAACGGTGACTGTGTGCACGTCCAAGCATAACTTTCCTATATCCGAGGACAACTTTGAGGAGTCACTTTTTGCTTCTACTCTGTGGAATTTAACTACCCCTCCCCCCAAAACAGGGTTTCTCTGTGTAGCCTTGGCTGTCCCAGACCTCACAGCAGTCCACCTGCCTCTGCCTCCCTGAGTGCTGAGATTACAGGTGTGCGACACCGCACCCAGCTGGAAATTGAACTCTTAAGGCTTAGCAGCAAGTACTTTTAGCCTGAGCCTTCTTGTTAGCACAGATGTATTCTTAAAAGATGTCTCCTATACTTCTAAAGTTTTATAGCTTTATATTTCATATTTGTATCCCCAGTTTATCTGGAATTGATTGTGTGTGTGCAGAAGCCAGAAAACATCTGATAACCCGCCATCTCTTATGACAGTGTCTCACTAAACCCAGGCCTAGCCTGGCGCAACAAATCTGTATGCCTCTTCGTAGAAATTTCCACTCTAATAAGGCAATCACTGTGCAACTCTGTGGATACTAGAGTGCTTAGCATGGCCGCAGACACTGGATTGCTTTATGATGGTTCTGTATTCAACATGCACCGGCTACCCAGGCTCTATCCTTGCTTATTATATCTTAGGTTTAAAAAGTGTTTTGCAGTACAGTAGAGAAGAGAATAGCCATTGAGCTACTCTCACGAGATTGGCAGTTGCATTAGGAGATGTTAGGACTCATTATCTTACTAATGCTCAGGAGAGTTTGATTTCCGGTTTGGTTTGATTTGGTTTTAATTGTTGTCATTTTCCCATAACAATAGTATTTTCCACAGGGGTACCGGTAAGTAGTTAGGAGAGACTTAAGCTCCCCACCTCCACTTCCCACTTCCTGGTTGACTGTTGTGCGCCTACATTCCCTATAGAAGGAAAGCCATTGTGGCCCTGGCCTCCCTCACTGTGCTTGCCCACCTGAATCCGCAGTAGCTGTTGTTGCTTCTACTAATTCATCAAAGCCGTGATATGGGAAGCCATGTAAATACCAGCTCAGAAATTCTGGAAGACAACCTTGAAAAACAGCACTTCAGCCAGGGCAACTTGTGCTGTCAATTGTGTTAGGCAGAAAGTGTGACCATGCCTTCACTTGAATCCCTTTGATCTTCATGAGCTAAAAAGATGGTCGCTGTTAACGCTAGGCAGTCAGAGCAGACAGAGTGATGCGAGTGGGGAGGTGTTTCCTGGGCCCTTCGGAAAACTGCTCAACATTGCTCTAGTCCGATGATATTTGGAAAAGAAAATTGAAAGTGTGATTATCTTCCTAAAAGTGACGGCCACCCGTTAGCGCATCCTCAGCACTTAATCAAGTTGCTGTAAAAATGAGTATGGCGTGTCACCCTGGGGAAAGAAAAAATCCTGACCCGTTTGCCAGCTCTGTAATGTCTGAATTGTTCCTATAGCTGTCCTCCCCGAGGCTTGGCGATCTACTTAATAACAAATCAATCTAATCTGGTTTTGCATAGATTTTCTATCCTGGGCTCGTATTCTTTCACAATTAAACAGGGAAGAAAATGCTCTAAAACTGAAAGGGAGAAAAGCCGTAGGCTACAGATTTTCATAGCTAAAATTCTTATATTGAACAACTGTACATTTTAGCATCCACCAAAAGCTTTGATAGAACATTTAGTTTGCATGGATAGATTGCTTATAACTCGACCAAAACTGTCCTTAGGGATGGAGTGGGAGTGTACTTTCCAGCCTTTTTTCTAAATAAAAAACAAGCATTATCTAGTGTTTAGGATCATTGCTACAGTCTGGGTCAATTATTGGTTGATCCCAACTTTAGTTGTATTATCAGTAATAATGCTATTGGAGCCACAACAAATTCAAGTTGTATTTCCCAGTGTGACACCAGCACTGATACACAAGAGGCACAGAATGTAGAGTGTGCCTTTATTTTCTGAACTGCACTGACAAAATATTGCTCAGTCAGATGAGTTTTGAGTAGGATATGAAACAGTGCCATGCTGTATGTCTCCTATTATTGAAGAGGGTGGTACACTCAGAGTAAGTTTACATGTTAGAACCTTTCGTGATTCTTCTCAATCACAAACAAAACAATGGCCGTGATGACACTGATGTCTGCTGAAGCTCTCAATTGAAACGTGGCGCATTTCTCAGTGAAAGTGACAGTGTGTGCACGCCTGAATCACGTCTCCCTCACATACTGACACTGAAGGGGAGGCGGCTAAAAGTCCGAAATTGATGGTCCAGTTCGACACACTGAAATGCAGAACAGTCACCATGGTACCTGCTTGCCAAAATTTGCCTCAGCATCTGCATTTAAATACCAGTCCGGGAAATATAGGAGACAGAAGAGCATGGTAAATGGCACTGGGCTGCTGAGCTAACTAGATTCAGGCTGTCAGGGATTCTACAAAGCAAATGAAATCAAACAGGACCGAGGGTTTTTAGAGGCAGACAACCAGTTACTACAGATGGGCCTTACATTGGCTCTGACTGAAAGAAATAGTTTTTAAATACTAATATAGTATTTTTAAATGGTATGAATTTTCTAGTTAAGTTTTTGGAGTGATGTTATTATAGTATGGCCTTAATAAGTGGATATAGATTTAATACATGTTAACACATGTTCACTTTTGTTGAAGGTGGGTAAAATTGGATAGGTGATCCATTATATTATTTTATGTTTTAAGTGTTGCATAACAGATTTTAAAATGTCAGATGATTTAGCCCCTAATTTTCAGTAAATTGTTTTTAAAATTCACTATATATGGTGTTTATTTGCCTTTTAAAATGATGTTTTATTAATTCTCTGAGAATGTCATCGATGCATATAAATGAACTGTGAGTATATTCACTGCCCACTCCTCTCTCCTCCTCCCAGATCCACCCCAATCCTTTCACATCCCAACTGCATGTCCTTTTTTTTTTTTTTTTTTTTTTTTTTTTACATGTGCTACCCGTACTCTCATAAGTGTTTCACCATCCTCTGGAATGTTGACTTACCAGGAGCCACGCCCTTAAAGAAAACTACTCTCCCTTCCCCAGAAGCTATCAGCTACCCACAGCTCCTCCGTTAGAGGTAGGGACTCGGAAATGCCACTACCATCCAGGCTGCAAAGCTGATTCTCGTGATCGTTTGTAAGCAAGCACAGCTGCTGTGAGTTCATGAGGGCAACAGACCTGCCATGTGCAGAAAGTGCCATTTTGCCGTGGTCCTCCTTGACCTCTGGCTCTTACAGGATTTCTGCCCCTCTAAGATCTCTGATGCTCCCTGCGACTCGAGGAGAGGAGATGTGATAGAGAGGTCCCATTAGTGGCTAAGCACCCCACAGACACCTTTTCTCTGCACATTGGCCAGTTGTAGGTTTCTGCATTAACCACCCTCCATTGCACAAAGACTCTGATGAGGGCGGAGAGCTGCACTAATCAATGGGCATAGAGATAAGAGTTTAGAGACAGTTTGATACAGGTCCATTTAACAAAGTAATAATAGGTTCACCCCTGGGGCCCATGAGCTCCCCAGTCTTGGCCAGATTTACAGTACAAGACATTTGTTTCCTCCTGTGGAACTGGCCCTAAATTCCATCAGAAAGTTGTGGGCTATGCCATAACATTCCTGCCGTTATTGCACCCGTGGACATATCTTGTCATGCCTGTCATTATGGTAGCTCAGCAGGTTCACAGCTGGGATGGCTGTTAATGGCATACCCCTCATCTCCAGCAGCCTGAATGGCACCGTCTGGTGCTATGAAAGCTAGCCAACACAGAGCAAGCTTCCAGGTCATTACCAGCATTATTTCTCCATGTCCTATGGCCCAAGTTGTGGTGTTCTCAGCAACAAGGCCTCACCGTCTAGTTCTGCTGGGGAACCAAGAGCAGCAGCGTAACTAGTGTTATTCTGAGCTCTCCAGGATGCTCTCACCTGTGACAGAGGGATATCCCTTCCCTAGAACTGGCTTTTCCTTTGCTAGCCCCCAGCTCCTGAGGCAGTAGCCCCTGTGTAGGGTAACTCCAGTTAAACTCTTTCATATGCTCATGAGTGTGTGAGTACATGCGTGGGTGTGTAAATAGGTTTTGTATGGCTTTTCCAAACCTCTGTATTGTTAATACCCTTCTTCTACTCTACCCTCCCATCCTCCTTGGCCTCCCCAAATCTCCTTCCTGATTTTCCTCTTCCCCTTCATATCACCTGTGTTCTAATTTATTGCATTTTTATTAAATTTCCATACCAATTTAATAAAATTCATTAGAACTTGCCATTTCCTAATAAAACTCTTAAAATTTTGTAGTGGAGTGGGTATTCTTCTGAAAGTTAAAGAGAGTGTTCATTAGTCCTGATTTTGAAATTCAATGTTTTATCACGTGTATTTGTTTGAGGGCATAAGACACCCCACAGCGTGAATGTGAAAGGCTGAGGAGAATTTACGGAAGTCAGTTCCCTCCTTCCAAAGCATAGGTCCTGGGAATCAAACTCAAGTCGTAGACAGCAAAAGCATTTACCTGGCAATCTTACGAGCCCTGATTTTAAATTTTGTACATTATAATTTACAGTTGGTTCCATGTCTTCCGTAGCCTTTCTTATGGATCCTGTTGACTTATGGCCATGACTGGTAAAAGGGAAAGATTAAGCTGACGAGCTCTTTCCTCTGTCATGTTGTAAACTATAAACTAGTGTTGCTTTAAGGATTCGCATTTCTCTGAAACATGCTGGGCATTCACCCTAGAGCTTGAAAACATTCCTGACCGGGTACTCCCTGTGTCTGTTGGAAGGGCCTGGCCGTCAGAATGTGGGCTTAAGAGACCCTTGTGATTCATCCTTATGCCCCCACCCACCCCCTGTGATAGTTGGAAATCCTGTGTACTTATGTGGGAAACAGTGGTCAGCAGGGGGTAGAGGAGGCGGGTGGATTTGAGGCTGTGGGATGAAGCTGTAAACTGAAGCCCCTCGTCTGGAGTTCAGATGCTGAGGAGAGCCGCCGTGGCTAGATACTGACCGTCTCCAGGCCCCCATCTTTCCCCAGACAGTTATTGATGATCTCTCCTCCTCCCACATGTGAATTCATTTCTCCCTCAGCACAGAAATAGCTTCTTATAGCCCCGGTCTATAAATCAAGAGTTGAGAACATGACTGCGGCAAGAAGCAGGAGCAAGGCAGAAATCTAAAGTGTGCTGTGTTCTTTATTTTTATAATTAGAGCAAAGTTTCTCTTAGAAGTTAAGGGTCCTTCACCTTTCATAAGATCTAAATGTAAATTATTTGGTCTGGCTGACCAGTAGGCACAAACTATTTTTTTAGATGGACACTGGGCGATGTCGCCGCAGCCTTCCAAGCTGTGAGTTACAGCTATGCTACACCACTGGCCCAGTCATTTGCTCTTGAATATCTAAACTGGTGAATTATTAGCAAAATAAATATTTTGGTTAGGTGCAGTGTTAGAATTCCTTTTTAAAGTGACTTTTCAGAAGCTGAGAATATGGATTTCATTTGCTGTGCAAATGTGAGGATTCAAGTTTAGATCCCCAGAATTTACATTAAAAAGTCAAGTGCTGCAATACATGTTTGTGATCCCAGCGTTGGGAAGGGAGGCAGGAGAGTCCAAAGGGATGCACTGGCCAGCTAGGAGAGTTGAATTCCTGAGAAGCCTTTTCTCAGAAAATAAGGTAGAAAACAATAGAGGAAGAAAAACACCAAACGTCAGCCTCTGGTGTGCATGTATGTGTATGTCTGTGTCTCCGTGTGTATATGTGTATCTATAATACCTAGGATGGGCACACATGCCGTGGCACACATGAATAGCAGAGGACAGCGTCTCTCACCCCACTTTGTATGGGTTCCAGGAACAGAACTCAGCTTGACAGGCTTTAGATAGCTGTCTTAACCTCTGGGCAATCTCGCCTGCCCTCCTGAGCATTCTAGATTCCAAACTACAGAATGAAATTGTGTACGTCAAAACAAAGCTTTATAAAAATAGAAAAGTTTATGGCTACCAGTGTTTTTCTCAGCTGAGTCCTGAATTGGTGTTCTATTTAATCTTATGTAGAACAGTAGAAAAACAGGAACCCTCTCATCTTTCCCTGTTTGGAAGAATCTTTTCCTAGCCCTTACCATTGCCACCTTCATTAACTCATAAATGTCCTGACTCCAAAAGAAAAAGACGTTTTTATGTGAACATGTCATTTTTGCTTTGAACTTAATTTTTCTCCTTCCTGTTTCTTTGTCCTCAGGAGGTCTGAGAGGATAAGAAATAAGGGAACAGCTGCATTTTTTGAGGCCATTAATGCAGATAATTCCCCTCTACCTGTCTATTCAGAAGCTGACCCTTTGCCTGAGTAGGATTTGGGGTCATCAGTCCAATGGGCCGAATCCATGCAAGAGTCTGGCGTTGTGCTAGCCATCTTACTGTTTTCCTTCCATTTCCTTCCGGTTTTCAAATGTTAGCTAAGATGTTAGAAAATCCTTCCCTCTGGATTTCTTTGACTAATCAGGACACCTGTTGTGGGGTGGGCCTCAGCAGAAGTCTTACTTCCTGTGTAATTTATGGGGATGCCACAGGGAACTGTTTGTCTCATTTTTGTCTAGTAACACATCGTCTTTGATCTTCGCTTCCCATATGGTCTTCTGAATCTTTTATTCATAGATTTAAAGCCCTCACACAAAATGCTTTTGTCAAAGGATATTTAACATCATCTAAAATGCACTCGCCTCTGTTGCCCTGTGTGTTTCCTCCACCGTGAATGTTTGCGCTGAGCATCAAAGAGTCGTCTTCTCTTCGGGAGGCTGGTCATAATATTATTCATTTATACCTTAACCTTTTTCTGAAATGTGTTTTAGAGAGCTGTTAAAAGGGGATCTAAAGCTACGGTAGGGTGTGTAGCGTGAGTTTAAGAGAGAATGAAAAATCGAGACTGGAAAACAACATGGGTGGAAATGAGACAGTGGATGGCCACACAGTTTACCAAACCCACTAGCCAAAGGAAACCCAGACTGAACTTTGCCACCCTGGCTGCTTGTGAGTCTTTAAACATTGAAACTGTGAAAGCACATTCTGAGAGTGCGACCAGGTTTTTGGGTCAAATGCTGCTGAAAGGGAATACCTGGGTCAGCTGCAGGCCTCAGAGTATCTGGTCTGCCCTCTCCAGCCGCCTTTTTGCCCCTCTGTGGGTCTGGAGTGGAATGGACCTAAGCAAACACCTGTCTGCCAGTGGGGACAGCTCAAGGCTCCTATCTGATGTCCTATGTGAAGGGCATCATTCTTAATCTGGAGCACAGTTTCCTTAACCTCAGCATCACCCTCGGCTCACAGTCATAGTTAGGAAGAGACCCCTTGCCCTGTCTCATTTGTTAGGACTCATAGACTATGAACGAACATGTACCGTTCTCAGGGACAAATTCATAACATACAAACCAGCTAATCGTGACTTATGGCCTGATGTCAAGTTTTCCCTTTCCCTCCTTACTGAGATTTTGGGAATTGCCTCTAGAAGAGAGGGGACTAACGGCTAAGGGCATGAGAAGCCAGGAAGAATGGTTCTTGGTCTCTGGCTAGCAGAGCTGCAGGCGGGTCGAATGGCTCCTGCAATTGGGAGATAAGACATGAGGAGCAGGAAGAGTTGCTGGTTGTTGAGCTGTGGATGGGCACTAAGCAACTTCGGAAAAATTTCCCCGAAGTGTAGTTAAAGGCCAAGAACTGCTTTCAGACTACAGCCAGTTCCTTCTGCCTTGGCTAATGAATTATTTTAAACCAGGGTCTTCAGGGCTCCGTAGGGGTTGATGGTATCAATTTGCCCTCTAGCTCCTTCGTTCTTCAAGTAGGCAAGGCAGAGCTCCCTGTCATCTGTTTTATTTATTGGAGTTTTTGTTTTGTTTTGTTCTATTCTGTTTTTTACTTAGGTAGCCTACCATAAGGATGGGGAGTGTCTGTGCTTGTTGGGGAAGAATAATCAAGACTTACTGCTCAATTCTATCTGATGTTCTACTTGTTCTGATGCTCAGAGGATGTGTCTAAATGCACAAGCTGCCTTTCCTGGTCAGTCTGCCTTTCAACAAGCAGCAGAGGTCTCCCAAGCACAGGCAAACAAGCTGGTTGAGTGGACAGTTAGTGTTGGTGGGCAGTAGCAGCTCTTGGAACACCAGCTGTTTGTAGCATTAGGGAGGGCCTGCTTCTGACATGCCAGGTGCTGGTATAGAGTGAGCCCATGCCCTGGGTGATGGGAGTCATGGCTCGGGGAAATGTCACCTGGCACTGGAGTAAATGCTTTGATGTCCTACATTTTCTGTAGGTGGTATATTTTAAAAATGGCATTCTCAGCAAAAAGCCAAGAACCTTCAAGAAAACTACTGCATCCCAAAATGAGCAATCTGCCTCTTTTGTAAAAATGACTGAAGACCAGTTAGAATTTACTTTAAAACTGAACAACCCCCAACATTTCAATTGGTAAACATTCCAGTGTCCTATTCAATTCTGGTTGGAATCAAGGCACAGTCTCTTCCCCTAGAAGAGCTGTGGTCTGGTAATGGAAACCGAGAACAAATACCACAGTAATCATCATAAAAAGTAGAAAAATAAAAGCGAGTGATTGGACATGGCCTTGATACAAAGGAGCAAGGAATCACTCTATTTCTTGAAGAACCTCAAAGGTCACCAAGGAGGAGGCCATCAAGAAGCATGCAGTCAGTCTAGTCAGGGGGACCTGCTTGTGCTGTGTTTACAGAGAACCCAGTTTCTGCAGCAGTTCACATGAGTGAAGTTTAACTTGTTATTAGCCATGGCTAGTTCTGTCAGCCCTTGAAAGTTCTTTGCATCTGAGTGACAGATGCGAACCTGAAAAGGGGTGAGGGAAGTGGCAGGGCAGAGGTTCTAGGTGTCTCCACTCTGTTCTCACTGTGACCTCCACATTGCTTACCCAGCATTGTCCACGCAGGCTGGCTCCCATCAGGCAGGGAAGGGAGAGCATCTTCTGAGAATGTTCTGAGATTGACACAAGTGAATTGAAACTTCACTAGGGTGCTTAGTTTCCTGTACATAGCACATACACATAGTTACTTGGTACCTGGACAGCAGCTCTGGCATTTGAACAATTCCTAAAAGAATTTTTAGACTCTTCCTGCACATTCTTCCTCCCAAAATAGCATTCAGAGTGTGAAGCAGCTTGGCATATGAGGCAAGTTCAAGTACTTGCAAGTTCCTGAAATGTAGGTTTGTATGGGAAAGGGCAAACCACAGGAACCAGGTGGGAAGGACTTTCTATGCCACTGTCAGGTGTTTGCATTCTGTCTTCTGTGGGTCTGTTTGTACATGAGCGGTGGGAGAATGACATCCATTTATTGTTATTCAGTAAAACTCAGTAGCAACAGCAGGAAAGAGAGCCTGAAAGGATAAGAAATCAAAACCATGAAGACTGATGAGGAGAACGACGGAGAGAATGTTCCAGCCTTCATAGGATGAAGGGATGGATGCCAGTCTATGTCCCAGTCTAGTGGGGTACCATAAGCGAGGGCCATGTGTTGCAGCATTTGCGTGAGTGAAGAAGACTCAGGTGCCCCTGGGCAGTGAAATAACTCCTGCTTTTCGGGTTCAGTGAACCATGGTACTAGAGTAGACTTGCTTTCCTGGAAAGAACTGTAATGAGTTAAGCATGAGGTAGGCTTGGAAACCCAGGACTTAATTCACAGGTCCTTCATGTGCTTGTTAGTCTTATGGTAAGCCAGTCATGATTTTCAGTTACCATTAAGCCTTCCTCCCTGTTTTGCATAAGCTGAAACACAGATGATTGGACATCAGTTCATTGAATCTCTAGGAATGCGAATGAGCCAGCTTCCAAATCTAGGAGGCCAGGAGCAGTGTCCATGGAATGGGTGTGTCCATGGCCAGAACAAGTCACCCTCCACTTTCGTCTCACATGACTTCTTGTAGCCTGCTCCCTACACTGCCCTCTGGCCATGGCAGAGTACGAGCAGGTAAGTTTCCTGACTCCTGACAAAAGGCCAAACTCAGAAGGGTTTTCAAACACAATGTACAACTAGTGAAAACTAATCCCAAATGTCTAAAATTTTACAGTGATTGCTACATATTTTATGTAGCACAAAAATGCATGGTCCCTACCTAAAATTAAAAAAAAAAAACAAACCCTAATATTTTACTTAAAATGCAAAGTCTTGATTGGTTAATTTGCCAGCAAGCTTCTCTTTTACTTGTTCATCCCCTGACCTGGAGAATTCTAAACATAAACGGTCCATGGGAAACGGTGGCTGGTAGTCAAGTTGTTTGGAATTATGACGATATTTTCCTATTGACACAAAACTCTTGCTGATGATTCAGTCCTCGAGTGTTAAATGTCTTTCACATTCCAGTGGAAGCTCCTAGAACACAATCTGCTTGGCATCTTCAGAAGGGACGTGAAAGGGAGCCAGGGCGGAGTCTTCTGGGCACGGAGCCTGCAGACACATGGTAGACAGCCAGCATTGGTTGGGAAGTGTTTCTAGGAATAGACGGTGGGAGAGAGGAGAAGGAAGCAGGCCTTTCCTTCTAGGCTGAAGCTGCCTCTGGTGTCTCTACTATGGATCTGCCTCCACCTGCTCTAAAACAGAATAAGTTGTATTAAACAGCATTTCAGGTTCCATGCATTCGTTCTTCAGTCCAGAGAGTGAATAGGTTGAGACTCAGTCAAAATGAGTGCTTTCAAAAGAGAAAAATGCTATTCTGAAGAAGACATACCGTGGTTACTACCCAACACTGTCAATTTCTTGTTGAGATAATTGGGTAATAATGTGGTCTTCAAAATACCTTGGCAATTTGGCTTATTTTTTAATGTTCATTGTCTGCTTATTTTCCTAATGAGTTACATATATTACTTTAAATAAAAATAGGTAAAAAAATAAAAATAAAAATGGGAAGATGATTTTAGCTGAAGGTCCCCGTTGACTTAGGGATGCTCTGTGGTATTTAGGAGACCTGCAGTCTTTTCAGCAGCCCAGTGCTATTTGCCTGTTTTTTGTTCAAAAAAGAAAAAGCCACAGAAGAAGGTGCTGGCACCTCCTCGTGATAAAGAGCGAAATAAGTTAATCTGCGTGAAGAAAGTTGCAGCCCTTCATCAATATTTACCCCATTACCCGAGTAGTGTGCTGCGTGGTGCTTTTCCCATTCTGGGAATTAACACTGTGTCTTAAGTGTCTCCCGGGTGCCAGGCAGGATGCTAGGCCCATGACACAGAGAGCTAGGCAGCCACAGCCTCTGCTACACTGAGCAGGAACCCCGACGAGTGGCATGATAAGGTTGGTAGCTGCAAAGATTAGAAACATTATAAAGCATTCCAGACTCTTCCAGAAGAAGTGGGGCTTAGAAGGACCTGGAGGGGACAGGAGCTTCACAAGGAGAAAAACAGGCTGCTTG
>REGO01000275.1:2472242-2496322 GCA_010120015.1 Rhombomys opimus | reverse complement strand
TCTATCTTTTTGATATAATGACTTCATCGAGGTGAAATATAACTCACATGCTCTACACTTCCCACATTTGAACTGCATATTTCAGTGTTTTTAATATATTCAGAGTTGCGCGCTCATCACCACCATCAGTTTCAGAGCATTGTCATTACCTGTAAAGATTCCACATACGTCCTACCAGGCAGCATCGTTTTCCACGTAACACCACTAACCTTAAGCAGCCACCATTCTCCTCATGAGTTTGCCCGTTCAGACACCTCAGGTACTGGGTCTGTGTATCACGTGGCCCTTCACGATAGGCCCCTCGCGCCGAGGTCATGTTCTCGATGTTCACCCTGTGTCAGCACGCCCTTCCGTTTTTATTGATAAACAGGCTTCCCTTAGGATAGTGAAGAACATTTTCCTTATCCATTCATGCGTTGATAGGCATTTGTTTCTTTTCTGAGCTATTGCTATGAATATTTATGACAAGTGTTTACCTATCACTCAGTTAGCTGCCAATTCAGCGTTGAACTTTTAATTTTTAAACAAGTGGCAAAGTGGTTTCCAGTGTGGCTGTACCTTTGTAACATTCCTACCAGCAAAGGATAAATAAGGTCTTTCTCCATCCCCTCGCACACTTGGGTCTTTTTTACTATACCTATCTTATCAGATAGGATGTAGCCGTTACTAATTTTTTATTTGCACTTCAGTGATGGCCACTAGCATTTTCCTTGGGTTGGTTTCTGGTTTGTGTTCTTCAAGCAGTGGAGAATGGCAAAGCTTGTACTTTAATCTTACTAACTGCCTTCCTATATTTTTATTATTAAAAAAATTCCTTCTCAACTTTAAGTGTGCTGTACACATACTCATCAGGAAATGTTTTAAAATACAGGAAAATATAAAATAATTACTTAAAATTAATCTCATCTCAGTTTTTATGTATTATGCATAGTTGCCTTTTTAAGCATACTTGAGAACATTGATGTGCAGTTATCTTTGCTGTTTGTTTGTTTGTTTGTTTGTTTGTTTGTTTGTTTTTAAAGACAGGTCTCACTGTATGCATGGCTAGCCTGGAACTCTCTGTGTAGACCAGGCTGGCCTCTGCCTCCCCCGATGCAAAGTATCTATTCTTGAGTATGAAATTCCTCTATAAAGTCACCTTTAGGGTTGCATAATGTGGATTCCTTAAGAGCCTTGAATGGCTCCAACACACAGTTTGCCAGCATTTAGAGCAGAAGCCTTGCCCTCTTCAGATCTAGTGGAGAATTGAAGCAGAGATAGAACTACCATCACTGGCAGGAAGATGCCAGAAAGGACAACTGTTATGTTCCATATCTGTATATGTCTGTATTATTTGATATTACAACTTTTTTCTGATTTTGCTATAAATAACTGTGATTACATAAGTATATAAAAATGTATCTACTAGATTTTTTTGGAAGAAAAACATGTAAGGCACACATAATGTTCTTAAGGCCTTCACTGTATGTAAACAAGTTGCTTTCCCACAAACTGGATTCCGTTTCCCTCCCTCAAGTATGTGAGATTGAGCTTCTTAGAGTCTTTTGTCCCTGGAAAATATAAGTTACCCTCAGAGTCAGCACCTTCCTCTTTCCTATTGGAGGGTTACTATCTGATGGTCCAGCAAGAACAGCTGTGTCTGTGCGTCAGCCTTTGGCGGAGAGAGCAGAGCCTGTGCCAGCTATTTCCATTTAGGGAACTGGAAGCAGAAAACCTGTAGCTATCAAAATAAATAGTGAAGGTCAGAGAGGCTTAACAGGAGAGCAGAGCGCCCCAGAGGCTGGCAATGCTGAATGGCTGCTTCGTTCCGAGGGCTCGCTAACAGGGTCCCTGACTTCATCAGAGTCTTGGAGTAGGCACAGGGGTTGGGCGTGAGTTTCTTCATATTGGTTGGAAGCAGGGAGATGCACGCTGTGACAGAAATGCTGTCCCAAGTTGAGATGGAGTGGGACCTGTCTTCTCTGCCATTCTTTTCCTCCCAGCAGCTGCTGCCTGGCTTCCTGAGCTAGAGGGCAGCTAGAGAGTTTGAGCTACCAACACCAGACAGATGTGTGTGTGATACACAGCACAGACAGATAAAGATGTACAGTGGGAGATGCAGTGTCTAGGACCTCCTTGACTCTTCCCTTATCCCCATACTTTGATCACCATCTTCAGGATTTGTATCATAAGCAAGTAGCGAATATCCACTAATAGGCTTCATATTATTCTTTAAGTTTTTCAAGAAGTGCTGTACAGGTGTGTGTGTGTTTTCACTTCTAACTTTTATCACCCTAGTAGGTAGTGCAGCCATCTCATTATGTGTAAAATTTATAAACATACATAAAATACACGCATGTGTAAACATAAAATGTATTTAAATTAAATACATAGCAATTAAATGCGGCCCACATTATCTCCCCCATCTCAGCAGCATCAGGAAGATACAGCTGCAGCAATTCAGCTGCCCTCACCACAGCTGGGTCCCTCTTCACATTCTAAACATCCTGGCCTCTTATTTTCCTTCCAGCACTGTAGCCCAAACTTACTCCAACCCAGGCCTTACATTCTCGTATTTATTGTTTTTCAGGGCAGCCTTCGCTTTCAGATATAACAGCCACAACTTGCAGTATTTGCTCTTTTTCCTGTCCTCATAGAATTAATTGTGTTTTTCTGATATCTGCTGCTTTTTTTTAGCTGTGCTTATGGCATCTAAACTGTGGCCATTACAGTAAGCTATAGCTACAGGGCAGAAAAATTGAAAACTGATTTTATGGATAAAACTAAAATCTGATTCTTTTATACTCCCTTTTCCATCAGATAATAGATGCCCTTTTATAAATCTGAGTGTAAGTTAATAATTGGAATAAAATGATGGTTTTGGTGTTCTTTTCTCTGTAAACCTTATTGTATTAACTGTGTGTGTGTGGAAGCACAGACAGAATATACTGTGAAAATTTTGCCCAGAATGAGCAGGGGTGGCTTTAACATGTGAAAAATATTTCAAAGGGCTTTGGTATGCTGTGTTTTTTGACTTGGCCTCAACAAAGGACATCTTCATTCATTTCCTTGTTTCCCTGTCTAAGAAAGGGCTACACAGAAGGGAGTGGGGCTGAAAGTCTGTCACTGTTCTTATCTTTATATTTTGCATTTACTTGCAGACAATTTCTCTGCCTTTTTCCCCTCCCTCTTTAAAGTTTTACAGATTCGATTTGAAAAGTTCATCCCTTTAAAAGCCTTCCAGCAAGAAGGTGAATTGTTAGCAAGGCACAGCGCTGATGCCTGGCAGAGATATTGAGGATGCTACCTTCTGCTGAAGTGCCAAAACGGAGCCCAGCTGCTGAATTTTGGTTTTGAATAGCCACCTTCCTGCAGCACCTAAGCAGGGACACGGGGTGCGCTAGGCAGAGAGATTTTCTTTTCTCTGTAACTCAGCTCAGGGAAATCTGGCTTTGGTGGGTGGTATTTACTAAGAATGGCAGGCTTTTTGGAGAGAGTCGCTTTCCAGAGGATGAGGAAGAGATGGAAGTTACCAACCCTTTTGCATCCTGTGGGTCTCTTCCACTTAGCTACAAAGTGATGACAGAGCTCTGAAACACTGAGTTTCCCTGGCTCTTTGCCACTTGCCCTCTTCATTCCTCAGCATTTTCTACCTCCCCGTCATGTTTTCACTTTCTAAAACATCAGGTCACTCCTTTTTGTCTTTTACAGGGAAGAGAGCTTACTGTTTTGTCTCTGCTTTGCATTTTCTTTAGTCTCACGTTTCTAGTAGCCTATGTTCTGCTCTAACAGTTCAGAGGGTGTGTCTTCCCAAGCTGTTTTCTGTTTCTGTGTAACGAGTATATCATTTTCATCACTCACCTTTGCATATCTCTTAACATGTTACATATTTGTCCAATCGCTTACAATCCTTCAAAGCCTGAGATAACTTTTAAGGCAGTATATAATAGAAAATAGCATCAGAATCCAAGAAAATATAAACCAAAATAATCAAGGGCAAAGAATGCGGACATGCGCACAGAGACTCTTTCACAGGATAAGCACTGTCAGGAAAAGAAACATTTGAGTGTAGCATTTTTTTATATTTAGAGAGAGAGAGAAAGGAAAAACACATCAATTCTGTTTTGGAGTTTTTTGTTTTGTTTGTTGTTGTTTTGTTTTTTAATGTACAACTGTAACTCTGGCTGTCAGAAAGAAGCTTATGAAGCCAGGGTGAGTCCTTCTGTCAGTGGTCACTGGTTGTCGCTTACATGCTGGCCGTAGCTTGTGAACTGTAAGTTGCTACAGATCACAATTCCACAGTTTTTCTGTTCCAGGGAGAAAAAAATCACTATCGTCTGAAAAGTTGCCAGTTTGAGAAGTTCTTTGTGAGATGTGGGTGGAGGGGAAATCAGCCTCAGACAGAAAGCTGGATTAGAGGAAGCACCACCTTGCAGAGCTGAGAGACACCGGACTGTTCCGTCATCACAGTCAGCAAAACCCGTTGCTTCCCTGTTCTTATTTAGGGGAGGAGGGATTTTCCGCATGTATGTGTGGAGCCGGGACTTGTGTGAGCAGGACCATCTCTCCTGCACCTTCCGTGGGCTGTGTCTCCAGCCCCCTTTTGCTTTCATTTTGAAACAAGGACTCAGAACTACTCAAACTCACTCCGGAGGCCACAGAGGCCTTGAACTTGGGATATTCCTGTGATAGACTTCCAAGTAACCAGGATTATAGGCCTGAATCACTAGGCCTACCCAGGCCTACCCAGGCCTACCCAGGCCTACCCAGGCCTACCCAGGCCTACTGTTTTGTTGGTGTTATGCTTTGTTTTTCTTTTGTTTTTAATTATTATTTATTTATTTTATGTGCATTAAGTTTGTTTTGCCTGCATGTATGTCTGTGTGAGAATGTCAGATCCTCTAGAACTGGAGTTACAGACAGATGTGAGTTGCCACGTGGATGCCGGGAATTGAACCTGGGTCCTCTGAAAGAGTGGCCAGTGAAACGCTCTTAGCCACTGAGCCATCTCTCCATCTAGGCCCGTTGTTTCTAACACTGCCATGGTTCCTAGAAAGCAGTATTTAAAAGATTAGTGAATAGTCAATGAGTGATAGGGCATTGGTGCTCAGAAGTAGGAAATTCAGGAGGCCAGAAAGATTAGAGCTTTTCAAAAACAAATCAACAGAAGACACAGGATAACGAAATGGGGGAAATTTGTAGTTGACTTTACATGTGCCCAGTAAATTCAAATGAATAGGGAGAAAATAATTCTATACAATCAGGCTTTTGATATTTGGCAGTATATGTGGAAGGGGCAGGAAATGTTTAATAAAGTAGAAGTTTTAAAGCAATTATTTGCCTTCACAGTTCTATATTCATTTCTTGTAAATACACTGTGTTGAAATGTCATGGTTTACCTGTACAGATAGCCAGGAGAAAAGTAGAAAAGGCTTCTTTCAGAAGACTTGTTTATGTTCTTTGATTGGGAATGTCATTCTTCATAGCTTCCTGTAGAATCAGGTGTATTGGTTTGGTTTGGTTTGGTTTGGTTTGGTTTGGTTTGGTTTGGTTTGGTTTGGTTTGTTGTGGTTCGTTGTGTTTGCAGAGAAAGAGGCTCAGATAGCCTAAGGTGGCCTTGAACTCCCTGTTTAACTAAGGATAGTCTTACACTGATCCTCCTGCCTCCATTCCGAGTACACCACCATACCTTTCTTTTATCAAAAGAAACCTGTAGCATCTTTTATTTTCCAATTTCAGATATTCCCATTTCTTTCTTTTATTTTAAGACATTTTCTTTAACTGTGTGTATATGCTCATGAAAGCAGGTGCCCATAGAAGCTAGAAAAGGACATCAGACCCCTGGAGCTGGATTTGCAGGCAATAGTGAGTGGACCTCCTCACACAGGGGCTGGAAACAAACTAAGATCTTCAGGAGAAGCAGCCAGCCCTCACAGTGATCTCTCCAGCCTCATTAGTTCTATGTTTGATAACAACTTTCTCCAAAAGAAATAAAGTATTTCTGCGAAAAAAATTTGAGAGTGACTTTCAAGTGCTTGGCTGCATTTCCATGTAGGTTAGTAAATTTTTTTCATCACAGTGAATCCCTTACCTTTTATGTGAAATCTGTCTGCTTTTATAGCCAATCTGGCCTCAAACTTGCAATCCTCCTGTCTCAGATTCCCAAGTGCAGAGATTACAGGCATGCACCGCCACACCTAGCTTCTTAATTTTTTAATTTTTTTCTTCAACTTTCTCAATATGAATCCAAGGCCCACAGCTGCTTCAGAGTACCTAGCTGGTAAACTTTGTGTCTGGTACATTCCTTCCCCACTTTATATTTCTTCCTTTTGCTGACTTCCCTTTTATAGTTACGAAGCATGTGCTCCGGCAGGTATGGCATCTGTGTTTTAATTTCTACACAGACTAAAAATAGCTAATAAGCACTCACCTTGGCATGGTTATTTATGGAAACACAACCCCTATTCCTTTTTATTTTTTTGAAATTTTTTTTATGGTTTCGTGTTTTAGGATAAAATTCAGGAGTTTAAACTATCTATCATGTGGTATCTCTCTGGTGTTGCATAAAATTAAGATTATTTTGGGTGTCATTGTATGGATCAGAGCATCATTGTATCAGTGTACAAAGTTTGCCTCAGACACAAAACGGAACAGAGGCAGGCAAGCCTTTAGGGTGAACTTCAGGGCATACTAAGTGATCTTCAGAGCAGTTTAAAAGTGAACTTCATCAATGGGTACTTCATCAATGGTTTTCTATTTCCTAGAGCTCAACATTTTCTAGATGAGCAAAATTTCAGAGCCATCATGAATATTTAAAAGCCGATATAAATATTCATGATCACTTAGACAAAGTCAAGAGAACCAGACTAGAAATAACTTCAAGAAACATGGGTTTCGGCCATTTCTCTTTTAAGTCTGTACTTCCATTAAAAGTTCAGCCCGCAAAGGGTATGATATGTACACAGTAACTTTTAGTTGAGTCAGCAAGCTTGTATATATCTCTAGGATTCTTAAAATATTGGTCAGCCTCCTTTTCATGCACGAGGGAGCATGTCTGTGTTTCTTGTTTCTATCAATCACCCTGTTTTGAACTTTAACTCCTAAAGTATTTCCAGGTGATCTCCCATCTGTTCCTGGATGTCTGTTGTAGGGATGCACAAAGTACGAAATAGAAATTCTTCTGGTGCCAGGCCCAGGTCCTCTGCCAAAATTTGTGCTGGAGCTTTGCTCCTGAGTACAGGAGGCCCAAAGCATTTCTGCACTTGTGGAAAGTTGACTGCTTCTGCATCTGAGGTAGATTAGGGAGTGAGAGCCTCAGAGTATATCGGGAAGATTCCATGCTGCCTTCCTCAGTTCACGGGCGACAGGGTTGGAAGGAACTGTTAGAAACTGCTGTCTCCTAAACCCCATAGCAGCTTGGAAGACAGAGAGAACAGCGAGGAGAACCCAGCATGAGGTGCCAGCGTACTGGGCTGTGAAGGACTAGGTACAGTAATGTTATCTGGCAAAAACCACCACCGATCTCTGGATTCCTGTTTCCATGGTGATTTACACAGTACTGACCTCCCTTGCCTCAAGCAGTCTAACAGTGTGACATGTGGCTTAATAAAGCAGAGCCATTTTAATGACTTCAGATTCTTTACCAAAGACCTTATCTAAGCAAATGTTTTACACGTGTTATACTTTGGGAGGTGTATATGTGGAAAGGATAAAACATCCATACCGTATTCCATCTTTGACTAGAACTTCCAGAGGTAGATACTGTGACAATTTTTCATAGCCCTATGGCATATTGTCCTTAACCCACTAATATTTTTGACACATAAAACCTTGTGGTTTTTGTTTTTGTTTTTGTTTTTTTGATTAATCATCTTTTTTTTTTTATTAGAACATTCAGATGAAATTTGACAGGCAGAAAGGACCACGATTCCAGTAATCTTCCATTCTTAGGCACAGATGGAGAGTTCATTGTACCTTAAAGACTGGCTCTGTTTTTATTGGAAGACACTGCCTGATGTTTGAAAGTGCCCATATATTTCTGGTATCTGAGAAAACTTCTTTTTAGTAATATGTTGTTCAGGATGCAGTTCAGAGTAGCCCTCACAAGCTGTTTGTCATTGAAATCTTTTGATTTCTTGTCCTGACCAAATAAAATTACAGCATGCCTATTGTGTCATTCTAGATTACAGCATTAGTCATGAGCTGATCTGTCCTGCATTTTATGCCTCTGGTTTCTCTGAACTGGAAGAGTCTCTTCTTCCATTTCACATAAGATATGTTGTAAAAGACATCTTAAAGTAAGAGCACATAAATTATACATAACTGATAAATAGAGTTCTCACCATTCTATAATCAGGAAGACTTTGCCAATTAGTTAGGAACTGGGTGTTCTGATTATCTGGTACATTGTGGTCATATGTATACCCATTTGTGTGTATCCATATATGTTTTGTAAATTAATAAATGTTCAAAGAAGCACAATGAGTAATAGTAAACCTCTTTATGAAAGCCACATAACTGTTTTGTTTTTTCAAGACAGGGTTTCTTTGTGTAGCCTTGGCTGTCCTGGACTTGCTTTGTAGAATAGGCTGGTCTTGAACACACAGAGATCCTCCTACCTCTGCTCTCCACCCCCCACCCCAGTGCTGGGATTATAGGCGAGTGCTTCCATGCCTGGCTTACCACCTAACTTTGTTGTAATGAATCAGAAGACATTTCTGCATCTTTCGTCCTTATACTTACAGATGGCCTCCATGGGAGGGGGTAAACCTGAGGCTCTTATACATAGTATAAGGGTTGATTGATTTATAGTTCATATTAAATAGATCTTTTTTATCAAGTTGTCACAACTCTACGTTGCACATTTACTAAGAGATGGGGCACAAAAATCCTTTCCTCTCTGCACCCAGTTACTTAGCTCCTTGCATGGTAATGTGGTATCTCAGTGTTTCACTTACCTTACTAATACCCTCTGCTGTGCTCTGGTTCCCAGGGCAGGACCCTGAAAACTAGAAGGCACAGTCAGGTGATAAGACTGCAAGGCCCCATAGCTAATGTGGCTTTTAGGGTAATATAGTTTGTTTGCCTTTCTATTTTTAAAGATACTAATTATGGCTAGGCCATAGAGGAAGAAGATGCAGGCAGTCCTGATGAGAATTGATAGGCTTGGTCAGTTGGTAAAGGAGGAGGACTCTCCCTTTCTGAGGACTAGGGGAAGGGGATAAGGGGAAGAGGGGGAGAGAGTGGGAGCGGGAAGAGACGAGGGAGGGGGCTACAATTGGGAAGTAAAGTGAATCAACTAAAATAATTGAAAAAGATACTAATTGTAAGGAGGGGGGATGTTTAGTATGACCCTAGCAGCTCCTTTGGCTGCTCTGCTTCCCTGTTATCTTTCTAGCCCAGAACACTCTCTGGGTGCTAACAAAGCCTTAACAGGCTCCTTCGGGAATTGCTATGTATCATGTGCAGTTCTCTAGAAACTCCTAGTAGAAGATTTACAAATGAAGCAGGTCATTTCACTGTTACCTGCCTGGCAGTGATTCAGATAATATTTTACCATCTACCAGAGAGCCACACACAACTGAAATCTTGCATTAAAATTCCAGACTTGAGAATTCAGAGCTGTCACAGAATTCTGCCACCTAGAAATGAATTGTCAAATGATGGATCAGAAGACTCGTTGTTAGCAGCCCCTGTGAGGAATGTCAGCCTCTCTTCCCACAGGCCAGGAAACAGAACTTCAGCTAGAATCTGACATCGTGTTAAAACCTCACAGTGCACGAGGATTCCCCAGTATGCTCTTACACCTCATAAGAGTCTCTAGACTAGCTCAACTGGTGCTGCCTAGAAATTTTATTCTCTTTTGCATAGCTCAACTTTTTTGACTACATGAATAAAGCTGTATAGCAAAGTACTATGCATGAATTGTGACCCAGTAAGGGAAAGCTGCTATTGCTACTTGAAATGTTTGTTCAACAAATATTTACTGAGTACCCACTGAGTACAAGGGTACACCACGTGGGACACTGGGACTATGACAGTACCAATGAGACAAAAGTCTGCATCCTTAGGTTTACATATTTTAATAGACAGAGACAGACTATTGCTAATGGAGTACTTAAAAGCCTAGGAAAGAAGGAAGGAAAGTTGGGAAGAAATCCTAATGAAGCCATTAACCTTAGAGTTGTATTTTGAGCTTAGAATGTAGCTAAGAATCAGTATTTGAAAGTGAAGCAGCGTTCCTGGAAATGTGTGTTAGCTCCATAAAGGTTAAATCTGAAAAGGGACTACAAATGACGATAACCTAAGCATGGAGAAATGTATGTTTTCTATATGGGAGAAAAGAGAAGATTTGAGTGGTGTGCAAAGGTCAGCATGGTCTATATCACCTAAATGCAGCATAAGAAATAGGATAGAATGGAGAAGCAGCTGAGTTGTTTTGGGTGACAGTAATTGTCCTGTATTTAAGTTCAAGGTGGCAAATGGTACCACAGAAAATAAAACAAGCTATGAGAAAGACAGGCTGATCAGAAGAAACAGTGTTCAGGTTAGACCTGTATATTTTCCTCTGGGGTAAACTAAAGGGACCAATGAACAAATTGGTGAGATGTTAGTCCCTCTGCTGCTTGTGATTCTGAGTATTTTAGTAGCGGTTGAAGTGTGACTAGAATTCCTCTGATTGTAAGAAACACGACTACAGCATAAGCCCATCTTATCTTCTAGGCTTCATCACTAAGTTCACTATTGTGAGTCCTCTCTGTGTTCTGAACAGTTGGGATCTGTATTGTCCCCTTAATATTTGGCCATCGTTCTTATTATTTGGAAGAAGTTGTGAGATGGGTTTTCCAAGGGGGAACAAGATGCATTTCTAGATTGCGACATGATATAGTATGTAAGTTAACTTGGGACAGAACAAACAACATGTATGGAACTGAAAAAAGTATAACGGTAAGCTGAATGTTGGGCGCACAATCACGCAGAGAAAATAACTATGCTATTAAGGAGCAGAGCCTTCTAGTAGCCTACGGATTATAGGATGCTATTGAAAAATATCTGTACCTTTCAACATGTTCTTCTGTAATGTCATTAAATTCAGCTGTAAACTTACTTTCTTACAGATGTGCCAAATACCGGTGTAAGCAAACCTAGAGTTTCTGACACTGTCCATCCCAACAACTATCTCATCAGGACAGAGCCAGAACAAGGGACCCTCTACTCACCAGAACAGACATCTCTCCACGAAAGTGAGGGTCTGTTGTATTCTGTTTTAAACACTAGATTTTCTTGTCATAATTTACCTTTAAAGCGAGCCTCAGAAGTATAATAAAGGTGTTCCACTGTTTTATTCTTGCAGGATCGTTGGGAAACTCAAGAAGTTCAACACAAATGAATTCTTATTCTGACAGTGGGTACCAGGAAGCAGGGAGTTTCCACAACAGCCAGTCCGTGAACAAGGCAGACGGTAGACCGCATCCATTCACAGGATCAACAAGTAACCATGTGGTGAGGAATTCAAGAGCAGAAGGACAAACACTGGTTCAGGTAAGTCAGACATCTAGAAGTACACTCTTAGTTGCATAACTGTTATAGACATTGCTTAGCAAAAGCAAAGCCAGCGGGTATAGTTTATAGAATGAAAAACTTCACTCAAAAATCACTGTTTGAATTGCAGTATTGTAGATATTTTAAGCATAAAGCCTGATATTATGTTTATTTGAATTAATTTATTCTTACTAATGAACTGTTATAGGTTCTTAGATGCAGTCGAGTAATTCTTCTGGAAATAAGAAATTTGATATGAGCAGTCCAGAGGGAGTGTAAGGATGACATGGAATGACATAGTTCCTGAGGGGCTCCTAATCTTTAGCAATGCTAGCGCTAAAATAGGCACCACAAAGGCCTAGAAGACAGTAACCATTCTCTTCCTCCATGAGATGGGATCTAGTCTACTCTAAGCAAAAGTTTTCACCTTCCCTAAAATTGTTCACTGAAAGGGTATTTTTTCCTCGATAGTCGCGCTTACAGAGCCATTGTAAAGAGGCATATCCACTCTGTTAAGTAAGGACTCAGTTGATAGGCAAAAGTACAGCACTGCATGCATGTTTTGAACACTTTTGCTTAATTGTTGCTGCTTAATTCACGTCATCCCACCAGACTATGTCGGGATGTAAGAGCCAAAGGAGCGAGTGAGTCTAGCCCTCTAGCCAAGTACCGTGGGAATCCTTTAGTTGCTGGAAGATAGCAAAACACTCTACTCTGTGTTCCTCAGAGTGCAGCTCTTAAACACTGCAAGACACGCCACAGTGCGAAAGTGTTGACGCAGTGGTGGGCAGATTTGCTCATCGCTTTAGCAGAAGCTACATGGGCGACTTTTGCGGTCAAAGGGAGACCTCTCACCCCGGTAGCCAGCTGCTCGAGGCTGTGCCCCCAGCCTGCACGTCAACCACGTGCATACTCGTTGGCCAGTAGAGATGCGTGGTGGCGTTGGAGGCGCTCCGCAGTGAGCGCCTCTGGGTGTTCCGCCGTGTTGCTGGGTCTCTGCTCCAGCTGCTCTGTGGCCTCACTTTGGTGTAATTGCCGCAGCTACAGTTTTATCCTTCATCGTGATCATGTTGTTAAAAAAAGGGAAAACTTTATATTAAGTTGATTTTTGTCCCTAAAGCTGATCCGTTGATTATAAGGAGATCTCTGTGACTTGATCTATGTGTGGTTTGGATAGCATATTATCTTGCCATGAGCTGGATGTCTTTCCCGTTGTCAGTGCTAGCACCATTAGCACTCTGAACACATCTTCGAACTCTCCAGCTGAACACTAATTTCTAAGGCCCTATCATATTGCCTTGTTAGCCACCATAACTTTCCCTCCCCACATCCCCTCAGTGCCACCAGGTTGAACTCACTTGAGGTGTTCCAGCAGCCAGGTTGCTTGCAACACTTGGAGGCAACGCACACATCCTCTTGTGACATGACACTGCAGAAACACCCCCCCATCCCATCCCCACTACTTTCCTCACTGTCACAACTAAATGTAGGCAGGGGTGATGGCAGCCGGGCTCTCGCAAGCACTCGGGATGACTGAGCATGCCTGTCAGGCCGAGCCCTCAGGTCTGTTTCTATCCCTCAGCCTGCCTGCTGTTTCCCATGCCCTCAGCCACTTCTCCAGCCCACTTTCTTCACCGCTGCACAGCATCGAGAAAGGTGCCTGATGCCACTGTGTTTGTAGAGGCCTACAGATTCATGGCATTGATTCCATAGCAGAAATGTTCAGCTTCCATTCCGGGCGCTTCCAGCTGGCTAAGACCAAGAAAGTTACAAAGACTTAGAGCATTCCTTCTCCTGGGACAGGTTCTCAGGTATCTCACTCACATCTCTTTAAATCCACCAGCTAAACTAACGCTAAGAGCTCCTATGTCAGACGAAGCCAAAGAAAGGAGAGTTAAAGGATTTGGCTAGGACACCTGACTGGGCAGGCTCTTCCTTGCACTAAATTATCAGAGGAAAGCTGGACCCAGGCAGTAGCCAAAGGTTCATGCATCAGACACTGGAAAAAAACACATCCCACAAGTTAACAGAGCCAACTCATAAAGACCAGCCATCCATAAATACTCCTCAGCTATATTTAGGCTGAGACATGAAATAGATATATTTTCTGTTTTACACAAAATGCATTGTCTTGGCCACAGTTTGACTTTTAGGGAATGATACAAGCACATGGCCCCAGGGCCCTTTCATGCTCACTAGTCATTTGTAGCACTTGAAGTAAAACGTTTCATATGTCTGAAAATGTAGAGGCAACAAGTGAAAAAAATGTAAAGACCAAAAAGGGTTATTAAATGTCTTCAGAAGTCTTCTATTGACTGGTTTTAGTATTCAAATTAGAGCTCCAAAACAAAACAAAAAAGCAGAAGCAAAAGCTAATCTTACTCAAAAGCTTATGCAAAGAAAAACCTCAGGTGCCTGCAGTAATGAGGTCACATTCTGTGTGAGCTATGTGCGTTTTTTTATTTCTGTAATGACAATGGACGCAAAACCCTGGATAAACCCGTTCTCTTTTCTCCCCTCTCATCAGCCATCAGTAGCCAATCGGGCCATGCGAAGAGTTAGTTCAGTTCCATCTAGAGCACAGTCCCCTTCTTATGTTACCAGCACAGGCGTGTCTCCTTCAAGGGGGTCACTGAGAACTTCTCTGGGTAGTGGATTTGGCTCTCCGTCAGTGACCGACTCCCGACCTCTGAACCCCAGTGCTTACTCCTCCACCACGCTCCCTGCTCAGCGGGCCGCCTCTCCATACTCACAGAGACCCGCCTCCCCAACAGCTGTGCGCAGGGTTGGCTCTGTCACTTCCCGGCAGACATCCAATCCCAACGGACCAGCCCCTCAGTACCAGACCACCACCAGGGTGGGGTCCCCACTGACCCTGGCAGATGCCCAGACTCGACTAGCTTCCCCGTCCCAAGGCCAAGTGGGGTCATCGTCCCCCAAACGTTCCGGGATGACCGCCGTACCACAGCATCTGGGACCTTCACTGCAAAGAACTGTTCATGACATGGACCAATTCGGACAGCAGCAGTATGACATCTATGAGAGGATGGTTCCACCACGGCCAGACAGCCTGACAGGTGAGACACATGACAGCACTGTGCAAAGCCCAGGAGCGAGGCCTCCCTGTGCCTGTATGGACACAGTGATCACTGGGGAGAGGCCTGGTGGCTTTCTTGAAAAGTTATACTATTAGCCCGAGGTTAGCTTGTTTTTCAAGCTTTAGTCTTTTTTTTGTATGACACTGTGTAGTACGTACAGAGAACTCTTTTGTAAAGCATCTTTCTCCTCAAATTAGTATGTACATAAAGTATGAGTGTGTGTGTGCACGCGCGCGAGCATGCACAGCTGCACACACATACACGTACACACTGTATCTTAAAAGAATTGATTAGAACCCTAAACTCTTTATTAGTATTATTTTCTAATGAAGGGTTTTGAACATCTAGGCTTACCTCCATATACCCTCAGGAGATATTGAAATGTGGTCAGAATACCTGCTTGAATTTCTCTGGAGGAATGCTGTGGTGTGTGTGCTAGAATACGAATCTCATAGCCTACTGTTTTGATGGGCACCCTGATAGGAAATGCACAAAGCCCTTATGAATTTCTTTTAAATGCCATGTGGATTAAATTAGGAAGACACCAGGTTCCTGGTATTCTATCTGTCCCCTTTGGGGGATTTTTCATAAAAGATTTTCTACTTTGTTCTTTTTAGTAAAAGAAAATTTAACCGTGGATGTAGGATAATGTAGTGCTTGCCTAATCATGCACAAAGCCCTGGGTCTGATCCTGTGCATTGCCAGAAAGATTTTTAAAGAGCAAGATATACAGAATGGTAACATTTCGAACCACACAGGAGAAGTTGAAATGAAGATCAGAAGTGTCCAGCTTCTCTACTCTCCACACCAAGTCCCATCTGCTGTAGTCTACACATGTGTGACCTAGAGAAGAACCTGTTACACATGTGTACACACGTGTCGTGCTGCATTCTCTTCTTCATCGGGGAGCGTCTCTCATATCTTCTGCACTTTTCTCACATTGTGTCTGAGAGCTTGCACTCTTTCTAATGACACTGAGAGAATATCTTGTGTCTGTATGGAAACTTCACCTGTTAATAATAAATCTGATGGCCTATAGCCTAGGCAAGACTAAGAGGTCGGACATCCAGCAGGGATGGAGCCAGGCTCAGGAGATTCAATGGCCAAGTTGTGAGGACATATGCCTGGTACCTGAACAGAAGTAACTAGCCACATGGCAAAATTAGTAAAAAGATTAGTAAAAATGGGTTATTTTAAGTTATGAGCTAGTCAGAGAAGAGCTTAGCTATGTGGCCTAGGTATTTGTAAAGAATATTTAATGACTCTCATGAGTCATATTCCGGAACCTTAAGGCCAGGAGGAAAAGCCTCAACAAAAAGTTGCACAATACTTCTTTTATATATGCATTATGGTTGTTATTTACTTGCTTCCATGTTAATAGGCGTTTGTATGTTTATCATTTTTAGCTGCCAGAGACACATTCTTTCATATAAATAAGTACTGTATTGCCTGTGGGATCTACTTGTCAAGTCTGAATTGCTACATCAAAGTATGTGCATACTCTTACCTTGAAGAAGACTGACAAGTTGTCCTTCAAGAAGGGCTCATGCATTTGTACTTTTGACCTGTACCTGGAGTATGCAGGCTCCCTTTAGTGCCACCAGCACTTCCTATGGCCAATCTGGTGGGTAAGACACTGTCCCTGGGGCCATTACTAGGCTATGATGAAGGTGAAGAGTTTACATTTATTATCC
The DNA here is from genome assembly GCA_010120015.1 of Rhombomys opimus. Lineage (NCBI taxonomy): Eukaryota > Metazoa > Chordata > Mammalia > Rodentia > Muridae > Rhombomys > Rhombomys opimus. The sequence goes on along the minus strand of REGO01000275.1, from coordinate 2,480,010 downwards.
GTTTTATCATAAAAACACAGGCTTATACCTTGTTATTTTTATGTCTAAAAAGTTTTTATGCTTGGCATACGTTGTTACACTGTTTCTCCATTGTACTTCTTGCTAATTTGCTTTCTTATTAAATTTTTTTAATATTTTTGAGGGTAAAATTTATATTTTATCTTGTGGCCTCTAGAAAGTGTGAAGCTTTTGTAAGCTTCTTCTCATTTAACAAATACTTATGAAGCATTTATAAAGAACCTGGATTTAAGTGCAGAAAAATTTCTAGTTGTGAAATGTCGCATTTTATCATCCTGCCATCAGAGGAATATGGATGGCTTAAGTGTTTTCTGAAGGCCTCTGTAAAGCATGCAGCAAAGTCATGTTGGAAGCAGTTACGAAGAGCCCCGCCTACCAAAAACCCTAACAGATAAACGGTTCTGAGAACTTGTGCTCCTTTGTGTTTGTCTAGAAGAACCATGTAGAATTCCCAGCTTTTTAAAAATTATGTGGAAGCCCAGAATAGGAAGACAGCATATAAACTCCTGTCTCCATACAGAGAGGGCATCTTTTAAATGTTTCTGATGTGCAAGTGAGTTTGGATTGATATTTCAAGGAAAGAAAAGTATACATATATAAAATTTTTTATTATATATGTATGTGTCTGGAAAACATATGTAAGAACTAACCTTCCATTGCTGACTTTGCTAGAAATAACTATAGTCTTTGAGTGAAACAAAGGAAGTTTTATTTCCTGTCTACTGGACTACTATTTTCTAAATGTAAACCCTAATTTACGGATTCATTTGGTGGTTCGAAATGTTGTTGTTTTGGTTTGGGGGGGTTATTTTGTTGTTTTGGTTTGTTTTATTTTGGAATCAGGGTCTCTGCATGACACTGGCTAACCTCAAACAGAAATCCACCTGTCTCTGCCTCCCCAGTGTCGGGATTATGCCTCCATGTCCAGCTGTAATTGTAATTTAACTGATGTCATATGTGTATAAAATGTACTCTGGCCACAGAAAAATATATCTGGCCCAAAATACTTATTTTGGTATAAATTATCTAACGTCTGGAGAATTTTTCAAAAATAATCAATGCTTAAAAGACAGTTTTGTTTATTTAAATGTTTTGAATACAAAAGTTTCACTCACATAGAATCATCACTGTAATAAGTAAAGAAATAGGTGTTTGTGGGATTGAAACTTTTGAGTGAGTAAATGATATTATGGAGTATCCTTGCTTCCCATCATTGGTCCCCATCGTATAATGTATTAAACTTTCCTGTGGGCTCTTAGCTTTGCAGTGGAACTGCTTGGCTAGATGATAGGCCCCCTAAAATATTGTGTGAACCTGTGCACTTTAATTTGCAGGTGGAGTCCCAGTAAAACAGTTGTTCATTTAGCCTCTTTTGGTGTCATGTTGTAGATAGCTACTAGAGTCGAGAGTAATGACTTATTGTAGAGCGTTGGGTGTTTATAAACTCTCCTGCCAGTCTTCGCTAAGCAGCATGTAGTCATCACTTATATTCCGGCTCCTTTGTGGTGGAGGGGGTAGGTGCACATGCGCATACTCACTGTAGCATTGTGTAGAAGCCTGAGGACAATGGTGGGACTCAGTTCTGCCCTCTCATCATGCAGGAAGAAGGGGCTGAATCCGGAAGGCTGCATCGCCTTCACCGGCTGAGCCATCTCAATGGGCCACTCCACTTGCTTTTAGTTGAGATTTGATTAACTGAACTAACGAAGTGGGAATGACCGTTTTTGTAATTAGTTACTGTGCTACCTTCAGGCGTTTCAAAAGTAAATATATGCTCCATTTGCTTACAGTTAGAAGGTAATTGTAGTTAATATTCCTAATGAAGTGGCAGGTTTTACTTGTTAATAGTGACAAATTATAACCTTGTGACCAGCATAATATAGAATGCTCTGTTTTAATTTAAAAATAAAATATGCATCCAAATGTGGTGGTGCATGCCTTTAATCCCAGAGGAGGGCAGAGTCGGGTAGATCTCTGCGAATTCGAGGCCAGCCTGATCTATAAAGCGAGTCCAGGACAGCCAAATTATACAAAGAAACCCTGTCTCAGAAAACTGGATAGAGATGTAGCCCATGGCAGCTCAGTCTCCAAGGAGGTTACTTAGTAAGGGGAACAGGGACTGTTTCTGACATGAACTCAGTGGCTGGCTCTTTGATCACCTCCCCCTGATGGGGGAGCAGCCTTACCAGGCCACAGAGGAAGACAATGCAGCTAGTCCTGATGAAACCTGATAGGCTAGGGTCAGACGGAACAGGAGGAGGACCTCTCCTATCAGTGGACTTGGGGAGGGTCATGGGAGGAGATGAGGGAGGGGCCTACAGCTGGGATACAAAGTGAATAAACTGTAATTAATATAAAAATAAAAACTGAAAAAAGGATAACTAGATAGATAGATAGATAGATAGATAGATAGATAGAGCATATTTGAAATTCCCTTTCTATTGTGACACCATCTGTAAACATTACAGTTCAAATCAAAATATTATTAGATAATAAAAACATTAGATAAATCATCTAATGTTAGTTAAATAGTACCTTTACATTTTTCCTTTTTTTATAAGACAGGGAAACACAGTCATCACAAATAGTAAGATAGTATTTTATAAAAAGTGTTACTAGTTTGCTGTAAATATTCAGATTTTAGTACCGTTGACCTTCCCCTGTTTTCCCATAAAACCCACATAGATGTATTTCAAAGTGTCCCAGGCACTGGGATACAGAGGCGTGGTACACAGTAGGCTCTACCTGCTGGTGAGATGAAGGAGGTCTGCGGGCAGCGTAAGAAGGGCCACACCACTGCTGGCCCAGCTGTGGCTCCCTTCATGTAGGACGCAGCAAGAGATATGTCAACCTGCTTTGCCTCTCTGCAAGCACGGGGTAGACGCACACAAACGAAGCTGATGACGCTGTCATCATCTTAGGGGAACACGGATGGAAAGTCCGTCACTGACCAAACTGTCCTTTATACGACGCCTGCTGTGTAAGTGGTAATCACAGCACAGGGGGCATTCTCTATTTGCTCACCATCATAACGCCACCCATAGTTGGAGAATGAGTATTAGCAAATTAAATTTAGTACGTTTTTGTTTTTTTTGTTTTTTATTGTTGTTGTTGTTGTTGTTGTTTTTGAGGAAATGTACTTCTTTCTTGCTAAGAAAGTTTCTTTTTAAAAACACACAGTAGACAGAGTCGCTTTCACGCCAGGCCTTCCTCCCTCTGCACCTTGAGAAGTCTGCGTCTTTAGACCTAATGGTTCTGTGTTAGCTAGGGCTTGAGTTGGGATTTATGATTCTGACCTCATCATGATTTCCTCAAGCTTTGACGACGCCGTGTTCCTACCTCTAGGCTTACGGAGTTCCTATGCCAGTCAGCACAGCCAGCTTGGGCAAGACCTTCGTTCAGCTGTGTCCCCTGACCTGCATATCACTCCTATATATGAAGGGAGGACCTACTACAGTCCGGTGTACCGCAGCCCAAACCACGGGGCCGTGGAGCTCCGAGGATCGCAGACTGCCTTGTACCGCACAGGCTCAGGTGGGCCCCGTTCCCTGCCCTCCTCATCTCTCTGGCCCAACCGGAGCGATGCTCTACCCAGATCAGGCTCTCCGTTAGGAGAGAATCATGTTGCCCATTTAGTTGTCAAGATAAGCAGCTGTGACAGCAAATCAGTAAGAGTAAAAGAGAAGTTCATTTAGCACGTGCTTTCGGGTAATCTATTTTTATCATAGTGTAATCTAATCAGCGAAGGTAGTGGTTGTGCTGTTAATTTAAGGATGAATTTATGAAGCTCCAAGTATGATCCCATCAGGTAAGACTCATGTCAGATAGAGAAGGCAGCCGTTTGCTGAGGTATTTTTTCGTGACTTGTGTTTCCTGAACCACGTGTTGCAATGATCCAGACCAGAGACTTGATCCATGAGTTAGCCTGTAGTGTCTCTTTACCAGAGGTGGACAGTTCGGTCTGCTGAAGAGTTTTCCTTCTGATAGATGTCAGTGAAGAAATGTTCCTGTGTTCTTGGGTTCTGTAAGCAGGAATTCCTTGAAGAGCACTGAGGAGAGGTGAACCGCTTTTCTAATCGCAGAAAGACTCGAGTAGAGCAATGGTGGATGCCTGCTCTATCAGAAGTGTTCAGGGCAGCAGACGGTTGCTTTGCGCACGACATCACGTAATAATTTCTGAAAATAGTCAGAGAGATAAAATCTGTCTTTCCTGTGACATAGATTTTTTTTTCCCAATATTACCAAGATCCAGAGGTATAGAAGTAAAAGTACATATCAAAGAAATAGGATATTTAAAAACTTGAAGGGTTATTTATAAATTTCAGTAAAGACCTTGTTTTTAACCACCAAATTAATAGTATGAAATGATAACCACTTATTTCTGAGATTAATTTCTTATATTTTTACTGGGGTTTTAAATTTCTAAATCTCAATGTAACCAAGCTTATAAGTGCACTCATAGTTTCACTGGCTTTCTTTTCTAGGTACTTCTTTTAATTCTTAAGCTAGGCTTATGAAATCCAAAGATAAACAGCTGATGTAATTGCCAAATGTTTAATCCTATTTAAAAGTAAAAAAAAATATCATATGTTTTAAAAGTGGAGAACGTACTAATCTTTCCCAAAACCTTGACTTTGTAGTAGGTGTTGGAAATCTACAAAGGACATCCAGCCAACGAAGCACCCTTACATACCAAAGAAATAATTACGCTCTGAACACAGCAGCTACCTATGCGGAGCCCTACAGGCCAGTACAGTACCGAGTCCAAGAGTGCAATTATAACAGGATGCAGCACACAGGGCCAGCTGATGATGGTGCCACGAGATCCCCATCAATAGACAGCATCCAGAAGGACCCCAGGCAAGTACCAGAGGGACTCTTCAAGACACGCCATGTCACGCTGACCACTTCCACCATTCTGTCTCTTTATCCTGTCAGGTCTGTGATGATATCAGTAATTCCTTATCTCTATTACTTCCACCTGTGCAGGTCATGGAGGCTGGCTTCACTTTTTAAAGCTGATTGCTTCCTTCCATACTTAGCGCACAGATCTGTGGGAATATTTGCAGTATTCACCACCTAGGTACTCCACTCAGGCAACTACCTGGGGGAGCCTAGAAGAATTAGACAAAAGACTGTGAAGGACCACCCATCCCACACCTTTGCCTGCCCAACTTGGAAAGTTGGTATATTATCTAAATCAGAAAAGATGAGCATGTGTTTCCATTTGTATTAGTCAGTGCTAGGTAGAGCTTTTACTAATGAGGTTCTTTAAGAAGCTTTGTGCCGCGTAGAAGAAGATAGCTCACAAGAAATTCTCATCTCACAAGCCAAACACCCTGGGCACATATTAGGCACATATCCCCGTTTTATTTTGTTTGGTCACAGAGACAACATTTTCTAAGGTAGATATGAGCAGCTCGGTACTTGATTGAGCCTTAAACTGGCCTCCTCTTTAGCGAAAGCCACTTAACATATTCAGAAAATATGTTTCAAAACTAAGAGAATTTTCATTTCTGAAGGAATAGAATCATTACTAAGTTTTAAACAACTTTGGTGTTATTTTAAGGCGTATATTATTAGCAAGATTTCATTCACTCTCTGCCCACAATTGTTTCATGGGAAGTTGTTATAATTGTCGATTTGAATTTCACAACCTGCCAGCTTGTTCTAACGACTGCAAACTAAAATTAGTGAGGTTCTAGTCATTAACTGCTGTACCTGGATGGGAAGCTGCTGACTTATCGAAGCCACGTCATGAGTTTGCTTTTACGCCTAAAATTCTTTCGGGCTTGGGCATACATTTTGTTTTTATAGTCCTAGTTTCCCACTTTGGGCTATCACAAGGTTTACTTGGAAAAGATCTTTTTTTTCTTATAGCACCTTCTATGTAACTGTCAGAAAAATGGTTATATTGTTTCATTTGCTAAAATTTTCAGAATGACAAAATTTACTGAATGTGTTACCCAACACATTCAGCATCCCCGCCCCCCCAGGGTGTTCTGAATTCGGGGTAATTTGATACCCAGCTGGACCTGAACACTAAGCAGGGCTGAGTCATTAGACTCTGGGTTGAATGGAGATGACCACGAAGGCTTCAGCTTCGACCTCGAACATGAACTGCTTCCCTGTAAACAAAAGTGTCGTGTGCGGTAATATATTCTTGCTATTCGCACTGTGGCGATTCCACAGTCGGATGCGGGAGCTGCTGCAGCCACCTGTGGTCGTGTGCAGCCTCCCTGATAGCGCTGCTCCTCAGGCGAGCAGCCATTCCGCAGCCGCAGGTGCGCTCGCTGTCCTGTCGCTGACCCTGGAATCCGGTGCAGATGGAGCGCGCAAATCAGAATCAGGGTCTCTTGACAACTGCTGTTCCTCAGGCTTAAAAATAACAACTTTAACATGTTACTAACCTCAAACTTTACTGTTCTTACGACATAATTAGCCTGACATTCTCTGTGAGACTAGAAATTATTGATGTTTACTATACAGAAGGAAATCTGTAAGGATTTTGTTTTTTAGGTTTTGTGAGATTTATTTGGTTGGTTTTTTTATGGGTTTGTTGGTTTTTTTTTTTAATTTTTTTTTACTATTAATTACACTTTATTCATTTTGTATTCCCCCATAAGCCCCTCCCTCCTCCCCTCCCGACCCCACCCTCCCTCCCCCTTCCTCATGCATGCCCCTCCCCAAGTCCACTGATAGGGGAGGTCCTCTTCTCCTTCCTTCTGATGGGTTTGTTTTTTAGACTCTTGAGATAGGCTGCTGTTTTGTAGCTCAGGCTGGCCTGGGGCTCATGGTTTTCCTACCTCAGTCTCTTCTTTTCATGCTAGGATTTTAGATATGCACCACCAGGCCCAGCTGTGACTTAAAAACAGGGCGGATCTCAGCTTGGAGAACAAAGGTTTTTGTTTTTTTCACAGACTAGCAAGGGAACATCTCCTGTTGGAAGAGGATTTAAGGTGTGTGTTTTCTCACAGTGCAGGCCTCTGCATCCAACTGGTCCTTTCTCCACCCCTGGCCTTTATGTCACTGCCATATGCGTTTGAACACCCATAACATATAATATTATTGCTGAAAAATGGTTACTTTGAAAGAAATTAAAGCAAATAATTTAAAATATTCACCCTTACCACTAAAGATCTTCCTATATATGACACAGGTCTCTCCATCTTGTTCCACTTCCATCATTTGGTTTAAGTTCTTTTAGCCTCAGTTTATCTTAAATGTTTTTGGTTTGCTTTTCAGGGTATTTTTGCTATATATAAAATGCAGGATTTATAAGTGTGAATGTTTTTTCTTTCAGTACTTTAAAAGGTGTTATTCATTGTCTTCAGACATCTGTTGTTTTTTGGTGAGAAATAAGAAATTATTTGTATTCTCCTCATTATGTAATATGCTTTCTCTCAGCTTCCTTTGTTGTTCTCAGCTTTCAGCAGTTTTACTATGCTGAGCTATGTGTGGGTCTCTGTGCATTTGACATGATTGGGGTTTACTGAGATTCTTCGAATGTAGATTGATGTTTTTGCAAAAATTAAAAAAAGAAATTCGCTTTTGTTTCTTTAAATTCTTTTCTGCACTCAACTCCCTCTTCTCCTCCTGGGATCCTAGTTACATGTATTAAAGTCAGTTGGTGATCATGAGACTCAATAAGTTCTCTTGTTGTTGTTGTTTTAATTTCAGATATTTGAACTTGCTTTTTTTTTTTTTTTTTTTTTTTTTTTTTTTTTTTTTTTTTTTTTTTTTTTTTTTT
>REGO01000275.1:2335679-2467330 GCA_010120015.1 Rhombomys opimus | reverse complement strand
AAATATTTTCAAAGAATCTATTAGATAAAAAAAAATACTGCATTCAGTGAACTAGGGAGTTAATGTGTCTCCTGAGGTTCTGGTCAAGACAAGTGTTTTAGTGTTAATGGAAACAGAAAGTTTGTGCTTACTAGCCGTCCTCTGTCGCATGCAAATTCTTTTTAACATTTCAGGCCTTATCCTCCTCCAGTGAGCTTTTTTATCTGGTCCATATGAAAGGCGACATAACAGCCACACACCTAAAGGTGGACATAAACAAAGCCTACCAGCCTGCAAGTAAAACAATCAAGAATTAACAAGTGGAAAAGAATGTGAGGATAGTAGCCTGGAGAACCAGGTCTAGAACTCCCTCCTGTGCCGCCTGTGAGCAGCTGTGTGCTGCACTCACACATTCACACGGTAGGCCTGGAACGTGACTGTGGCCTGCACGCGGTGCCAGTCCTCCCAATCTCCCATCTCTTTTCAAGCCCTACGCACAGGAAGGGAGCGATCTCGTAGAGAACGTGCTTAGAAGTCTGAGAGGGTGTACACCTGAGCTCACCACGACAGGCGTGTGCAGCCACCAGTTGATGCATTTCACTCAGCCCTGGGACCTCATATTTCTCATTCCAGGTGTACAGGCTAGGGGGAATCAAGCATCTGGTCGACCTGTTGGACCACAGGGTTTTGGAAGTCCAGAAGAATGCTTGCGGGGCCCTCCGAAACCTTGTGTTTGGCAAGTCTACAGACGAAAACAAGATAGCAATGAAGAATGTTGGCGGGATCCCTGCCCTGCTGCGACTGTTGAGAAAATCTATTGATGCAGAAGTAAGGGAGCTTGTTACAGGTGGGTAGAGAATGTGCTCTTGCCTAGAGGGAATGCTGGAAGCCATCTAGCCTGTGCCAGGGCGTAGCGGCATTGGGGAGGCCATGGAAGCCGCGCTGTGAGTGATGAATGATGCACTCAGCACATGGGTGGGGCTAGCTGTTGCTCACCTCTGTGAAGAAGGCCATGCACCCAGAAGACATTTGCACTGTTCTGTCTGTACAGCTAATGTGTCTATCGGTACGCAGGCACTCAGGCTTGGTTCCCTTGCTTAGCTAGCCGAGGCTTCATGGCCTGGTCCTGGTAGCCCTAATGTGTGTTTTTTCTGTTATTCTCGCATAATTTCTCACAGAAGTAAGGCTGCTCTGAACCTTTGCTGCTAAGGTTTTCTTTCTGCAAAATTGTTATACTTAATGTCTTTCCTGAGCAGACCTCAAAGAATTTGTAATATTTAATGCTAAACAGGAAAAAAAAAAGTACCCGAAAGTTCAGTGATTTCCTTTTCTCTGTTTTTTACTATTTAAAAATCAAATTGCTTTGAAGTAGAGACCGTCTGCACTTCAGAAGGGCTTGTGTCTTTTTGCCTGGGGCACACTGGCCCACATGCTCGCTTAGGTACTTGCCCCTCATTTCATCGCTCCTGTGTGTTAGACTCTTCTGTTTCTTTAAAACACAAGGTTTTCTAAGATGTGGGCACTGGCCTTGAACAGAAAAATGTGAATATATAGTTTGGGAACAGCAATCTCCTATGGAAGCTTCCAATATAAGGCTACAAATACCTTCTGATATTTCCCAGAACCCTGTCAGACGTTTTTCTGACTTTTATGAAACATTTTTTTTCAAACATGTATATACATATATATATATGTGTGTGTGTGTGTGTGTGTGTGTGTGTGTATACTGTCACCACTAGTAATTTTAAGAGGAATGGTTACTTATGAGGTGGTCCTTTCAAAATATTGGAAAGGGAAAAATCAAATGAAATGATGAATATGAAAGTGTATCACTCACATCTCATACGCAGAGACTGTTGCTCTCAGCTTGATTTCTGTGTAAACATTGTCTGGTTAATATGAAACTACCAAGTCATACTCCGCATCTAGAAAAACTGCTTGCTTGTGTGTATATGGACATGACATGTGTACACATACCTTAAAGCCCCTGACCTAGGGGGAAAGGAAAGTTAGTTGTTCCATTTCCCAGTTGTAGCATTCGGTAGTACCAAACTTAGCTGATGTTGAGTCAGAAGAAACATGTAGGAAAAAGTGAACCTTGGTATGTCTTCAGGCAGGAAAGCCTTCGGAGATCCTTAAGTAGCCCCTCCGGTAACACTTCTCCTCGTCAGATATTTACAAGTTCTTTAAACTAGGTGGGGAGGGGGGTTTCTGAAAGGGGTCTCAGAACTCATCTTCTCTGATCGGCCGTACCAACCCTCCACCCCCCCACTGAGTGTCAGCACTGGCCAGGACAGGAAACTTGCACGGCTTCTGAGCCCAAGCATGGGCATCAAGGTTAGCACGTGTGTTCTGAATGAGAAGACAGGAACACAGGCCCTGGGGAGCTCATTTCGCCTAAGAGCAGTCCTACAGACCAACTCTGCCCTACACCCGGCTGCCTGGACCCCTCCTGACCAAGAACCCCGAGAAACACAGCTGCCTGTGTTCCAGAAAACAGAGTGGTTCCTTTCTGGCTTTCAGTATCCAGCCAGTGCCATCCACAAAGACAGCGGCTCTGCAGGCTTGATGTTTGGCCTGTGCAGGTATGGACTAGGAGTTTACCAGTGATAATTAAAACCAGCTTAGAACCATAAAACTGGAATTGCTAACAATTTGAAGAAATTACTATTCACTTGAAAGTAGGTCTGTTATTCACAAAATTAACTAATTCAACCTAGTTATTAAATCTAAAGTCTTTTTCTCCCTTTGTCCTCTGTTTCAATTTGGCAGTTTTTACTATACAAGTGAAGAAATTTTATCTTTCCTAAAAAAGATGTCTCACATTTGCTTTAATAACTGCCCAGGGCCTTTTTTTTTTTTTGGCCACATTTGCACTTTCATGGGGGGGGGGACTTTTTGCCAAGGTTATTTTCCCAAGACAGTATGGCTGTCTTTGCTGATTAAAATGATTCTCTAACATGGAACATGATTCTTGTGTTTCCTTCATTGTATTAAACATTTTTGTAGTGAAATACACTATGCTTTTCATGTACTCAGTGCTGTGTGCACGGGTGCTTTGCGTTGATGTCCCTTCCGGATCTTTGCCGTTACTGTGCTTAACGGCAAAAGCTACACAAAGCTTAGCTGCCCTCCCCTCCCCCACTGGGCTAAAGTCAGTGTCTTCTAGGCCAGATTGCAAATGGAAGCATCTTCTCACTAAAAGTGATATGATGCATTCATTTGTTGGGGATCATTAAATTGTATTTCTGAGCTAGGAGGTACAAATTTATAGTTACTGTGTACTCTGAACATTTTATCTTAAACTGTAGCAGTTGAAGATGCTACAAAGGGTCTGGGGGTCTGGCTTGGAGGAGCTGGATGCTCCGAGCCTTTCAGTGTGTTATTCCTCCCTAGTAACACCAGGTTTGGTACCAGAAAGTAGCCCCTTCCTCAGCAGGAGCAGGCTGACTTCTATCACTGCCGTATTCACCCTTCCAAGTTAGCAAGTGATTGATTATTCATTATGGCTACTCAAATATTTCCACTCTGACGGCTTTGAAATTTGAAATTCAAGCCATGCATTGAAGGCACCATGCAGACCAGGGGCCACACCATCCCTCCCTCATCACTGGCTCCATATTTGTTATTAGGTGATAACGTTCATTTTTTTTTTTTTTAAATATTTTTGTGCTAAGGAAAGCCAGGTAAGCCAGGCAAAGTTTTAGCAAACGGTAGGTCCCAGCAAGAGTTGGTCTTTCATAGTATAAAGAGCCATATGATCACAGGATGAAAAATTCTATTCTTGTTTCCTTGGCCTCATTAATATGCCTTCTATACAGCCATTTGTTACCTGATCTAGACAGGAGGCAGTCCATTACTTTCCTGCTTTTCTGGACCACTTGAGCTATTAGGAGCAGTGTGTGTTATTTTCAGAAATCCCAGCCAAAGTTAGTAAGAACCCTCACCCCCTGCTCCACTTATTACAGTAATAACAAAATCATTCAGCACCAGTCTCCAGCCACCCTCCCTCTTGCTGTCTCATTTCAAGTCATAAAAACTTGTAATGAGAAAAATGACCAAAAAAATTAAGTTTAATTGGTACTATCCCAAAATAGTTCATTGTAGATGGGCCAGCTCTTACTTCATAAAGAACTTAGAACAGGAAAATGCCCTGAAGGAATCTCTGTTCCACAGAAGCTCACCTGCACACCCCGATGAGAAATTCGTGCACAGGGAGGTTGAGTTTGTGACACACAGGCTGAAGTTTTCTCTCCCCCAGCACAGGCTACTGAAAAATGCTAAAAAGAGGCACCTCTGGGCATGCAAATGCCTGTTTTCAAATACTGTCCTGTCTTTGGCAGTACCTACAGAAGGAAGTCTCAATATCCTAATTACTTCAATTTCACCCAGCGTTATGGGGAGGTCTCCTTGAACCCCACCAAGACAGTCACGCCAAGCTAGCGGCCCAGCGTAATCCTGGGTCTCAGCTTGCCTCACTGTGACTTTAGTCTTCTGAGTCTGTCTAGAGTGACAGTCTCGGTGTGACGTGCCCTTGTGCGTGGGACAGGTCCTTATGTCTGAATGAGGCAGCCAAGTGGGAAACTGAAGTCAAGTGGAGAACTCACTCGTTTGGCCAGCATCGGCCAGAGGAGACTTTTCCAGCAAGAGAGGCCTTGAGCAGTGCGCCCCCTCGCTAGCCTAGGCAGCCTACAGATGTGAGGCAGGTGGGACACACAGGTGGAGACCCCGTGTCACACCCCCGGTGTTCCAGAGTCTCCGCCCCTGCCTGATGGCCTGTAGCCTATGTCTTTAGTCCCTTGTCTCAAAGCCTCTGCTGACGATTTGGGGCAGGTTCAGAAAGTGTCCCTGGCCACACAAGTCAGGTGTGCAGTATTCGTTTCAAGGCAGTGGTTCTCAACCTGTGGGTCAGGACCCCCTTGGGTAACCATGTGGTGTTGTTAATCCTCTTAAAACACCCACCAAGTGGCAAAATTACCTCAGTAGACAACATGCTGAAACACCAATTCAATCCCACAAAGGGATCCCGAGGTGTTGGTAGATCAGGGTGCCATGATCAGCCTTTGTGATTAGAAAATCAGGGAAACACAGGTCAGCACTTATGTTTTCTAAACTCTGAAGATCTGGCCCTCTCATGGCCTTCATGTGGGAAGAACTCTCAGTAGCAGCAGCAAACCCCTTCGGATTGAGTGCTCAGGCTAGCCCTCCAGGGGCAGCTGCTGCAGCTAACCTCCATGCTCCATTTTCCACCGCTCCCTTCTGGGAAACTTTTTTCCCTCAGACCCAGGACCCTTGCACCCCCACAGCCACCCCTGAAGCTCTCCCACACCTGACAAACGAACTATGCATCTAAATGTACGGGAAATTCCAGAGAGCTCTGAGGTGAGGCAGGCTGAGCCAGGCCAAAGCCAGCTGAGGCAGGAGAAAGGCTCCCCACCCAGGAGGCCTAACAGGAAGACGCCATGACCCAGGCCTTTAGGCCAAGAGGAGCACCGTGTGGCCTGCTCTCAGGGCCACTGTGCCCTCCCCACAGATGTTGGCCTTCAGAACCCTGGAAATTATTCTGTGCCAACATGATTCTTTCCTCAGAATTTATCCACAGAAAGGCATTTTTTCTATAATTGAAGACAGTACTTTCGTCCCACTCATCATAATTGCTTTCCCATTATTCCAGTTCCATTTCATTTTTATAATTTGCTGATGGCATCGTGGCCCTGGTAGGAAGCTTGAGCGATTAGTGTGAGGCTGCAAATGGCAGGCATTGTGATAGCAGTGCTCTGTCCTCATTACCCCTTCAACTTCCTCATTCTGTCAACAGCACCATATTTTCACACATGTGCAAGCCACTGCCTCATCCTTACCACCACCGGCAGCTCGAGTCAAGCCCCAAGTTCTCCCTTCCTGGCTCCTTTGGGTCCTCACCAGAAACCACGGTCCCGTGACATAGGCTGTGGTACCTGGCTCACCATCAATAGAGTGACCCAAGTCAGCATTTCAGACCTCACTCCTGTCATTCCCAGGCTGCTCTGCCCACCTTCCAGCTTAGCCCCGAGCCCCCAGCTCCCCTCTCTTAATCTTCCTCAGCATTCCTAGGGACGCCCACCCAGGAACTTCAGCTCAAGGCCACAGCCTCCAGTCCTACCAGACAGAAGTTGCCATAATTTAAAACCGTCCAGGGAGGGAGACTCAGCATTGTGGGGTGTTGGACGTCTTTCCCTCCACGCCCAAGGCTCTGGGTGTATCACCCCATGGCATACCTGCTTCCCTGGTGACAAACACTATTGTGCTGTGTGGATTTGTGAGGTATGGGGAGTGCCTGGCAAATGACATATTCAAGCCGTGCTCACTGCTCTTCCATCCTCTGTCATGAGGCCTCCTGAGAGCACACAGCTCCCCCAGGAACCTAACAGAAGTATGGTCAGAGCTGCGTACATACTTCTTAGTGTTCCAGCGGCCACCTTAAGAAAGGACAAAACCAAAGGCAGTGGAATTAATTTTAGTAATGCATTTTATTTGATCCAGCAGTTAGATTGTCAGTTTTTATATGAAAATCAGTTGTGAGACAGTTTGCATACATTCTCTACCAGGTGCGCTTTATACAACTCAGTCTGGACTAGCCATTTTTCAAGTGCCTACTTAGCCTCCTGTGACTGGTACTGTACTAGACAGCACGGGTCTTTACAAGATGAATGTCCCTTCCCTGGCATGCTAGGAGTCGGAAGTGCTTCAAATTAAAGAATTTCCTAGGTTTTTTTTAAATATTTGCATAGACTTCACATCAACATCCCTGATCCAAAAAGTCTGAAGTCAGATATTAAGACATTTCAGATTTTAGTTTTGTATTCGTTGCTCAGGCTGTACGGTGGTTGGGGGGGACGGCATAGGTTTCTGAAGTAGACGGCATTTATGGGTTGTAGATTTAAGACTGGCAGGCAGTTACTGGTGGCCATACTGCAGCCAAGCGTAGTCACCATAGCATCTGTTTACTACATTTTTTTCCAACAAACAGCCACAGAGGTTCATTAAGAACCCATGGAGCCAAGGGGAGCCCTTCAGGAGCAGCCACAGAAAAGAGACAGATGAGCCCTTCCCGGGTTCTGAGCATTTCAGCCGAAAGCTGGCTGGAAGGTAACAGTGAGTACGCTCTCAGAGCGGGCTGTGGTCCTGGATTAGAGACCACCACTCTTTCTCCCTGGCTCTCGGCAACACGTGGGGGTACACACTGCAGCACATCCCACGTCCAGTCTGAGGCCCTCACACCACTGTGCTTGCAGGTGGGCTGTGCGTGACGGCACCATGTGCCCCTAAGTCCATGGATGCGCCATTGTCGGAATGAGCATGGTCTTCCTGGGAGTGTTGCTGCCCCAAACAGCAGGAGTACAGACATTATCTTAGTGTTCTACTGCTGCAGAGAGACACCATGACAGCAACTCTTATAAAGGAAAGCATTGAATTGGGGCTGGCTGACAGTTCAGAAGTTTAATCCATTGTCAGCCTGGTGAGGAGGATGGCTGCAGGCAGTCAGACATGGGGCTGGAGAGGCTGCTGAGAAGAGCACCAAGGCCACCCACAGTGAAACACTTCCTCCAACAAGGCCACGCCTCCTAATAGTGCCACTCCCTGAGCCTGTGTAATCATTCCTTTTCAAACCACCTCGGGTGCATTCGCTGACTGGGCGGGATCTTCTTTCTGTACCCTTTCCCACCCCCTACGCAGAAAGATAAGTTATCTTCTCCCTTACCTCCTTTGCTGTTCCTTACTCCCTAGAGCCTGGGGTAGTTTACCTGTGGGCATCTTAAGAAAGGTGCTGACTGTCAGGGCTGGCTCAGAGAAGAGCACTCACCCCGCATGACACTGTAAGTTCAATTTCCAGCTCTGCGAAAATGAGCAGGACAGGCAGACAGAACCTGAAATGATGCTGGCTCATGGGAAAAAAACAAGGTACAGTGAGCGCTATGTACAGGGCACTGGTCCTTCTTGGGCTTCTTCCCTTGGCCGTGTGTGCAGGTGCTTGATTTTTGATAATTTGGAAAAAACATGAACTGAATGCAGTATAAACATAAATGGCTTAAAATGATTCTTTCTGTCAGAGAAAGAAACACGTTTGCCAGCTATTATGGATTCACGGTGCCAGTGAAAGCACTTTTAAATGTTATTTGGGTTTTAATGTTATTTTAAAACTGTACTTTCAAGTAGTTGTTATTATTTTAATTAATCAGCAAAATCAGCTTCTAATGTGAATATAAAGCTATCAGTTGGGCATTAGATTAGTTATACAGCCAGCTTTAAACACAAACGCTTTCAACAGTCTGCAGCACAGAATTTATGTGAAATGGAATTTTAATTACTTTATTCATTCTTTGTGAAGAAACAAACTTTCATCTCCCATGGCAGCACTTCGTTTTGCTTCTTGGTTCCTCGTGATTATCTGTACTTTTTGTGGAACATAGAATAAGCGTCATTTTCTACAGTACACATAGAAATTCCTAATACTTTCTAAATTCACTCGTATGTCCATATTCTCAGTCCTCAGACCGGAGCTAATTGCTTTAAAAACAAATTCCCCCCCCCCCAGCTTCCTAAAGTAAATTATAGCTTACTTTTAACTTTTTAACATTTCGTGTGGGCTCACGGAGGTAATGGCACATGCCACTCCATAATTTCGAAGGCAATTTCATTAGGATGTCAGGGCTGGAGGTTCCCCACGCTGATGGAGAATGCCAGGCTTGTGGCTCTCAGGTATACAGCAGTCTTGATACACCTGGGTGATGCCGTATTTTCCACTCATCACTTACAGCCCTCATAAGAGTCTTCCTGTTGTCCTGGAGGCCTAGACCAACTGCAAAGAACATGGCTTTATTACTATCATAGCAAGGTGGAGTGCACACAAGGATTATCAGCCAACTGGAAGAATGGTGCTTTTTCCTTTCAGTGGAAGAACCATATTCATCTTGCCCTCTCTAAGGCTCTTAAATCTCATTGAACCATTCCTCCTCCAGTGTTTGTTGACCAGAGCGAGTTGTTTTGTACTGTACTGTGGGGTTTGGGAGCAGGAGATCAAAACCTTAAGTTTTGAGTTTAAAGATTTAAATCGGTGCCTTAAGATCTACTTCAGCCTTGGAAGTAGTTAACAAAGCCCAACAAATGGAACTGAGCATGACCTGTAAAGTGCAGAACTAGAGGGTGGTATAATGGGTGTTGATTAGCACACAGCATAGGACAATAAAACTGCTGCTGTGTGGGTCATTTTTTTTTCTTTTTTGGCTTTCAAATAAATATCTTCTTTTATTACAATTTATTCACTTTGTATCCCAGCTGTAGCCTCCTCCATCATTCCCTCTCAATCCCAACCTCCCTCCCTCATCCCATACCCCTCCCCAAGCCCACTGATAAGGGAAGTCCTCCTCCCCACCCATCTGACCCTAGCCTATCAGGTCTCATCAGGACTGGCTGCATTGTCTTCCTCTGTAGCCTGGCAAGGCTGCTCCCAACTCAGGGGGAGGTGATCAAAGAGCCAGCCACTGAGTTCATGTCAGAAACAGTCCCTGTTCCCATTACTAGGGAACCCCCTTGGAGCCTGAGCTGCCATGGGCTGCATCTGTGCAGGTTATCTCCATGAATGGTCCTTGGTTGGAGTATCAGTCTCAGAAAAGACCCCTGGGCCCAGATTTTTTGGTTCTGTTGCTCCTGTCCCTTCCAGATCTTACATGCTTGTCAACACTGGAATCTCCTTCTTTATAGTCATGAATAAGTGGGACCAGTTTTTTTGGGTTGCGGAAATGAAAGCCTGAATCTCTCTGGTGGATTGGTTCTGTGACCAGCAAGTCACCCCAGCTGACCCAAAGATAGCATACTCAGTTATTCTGCTGGAGGCTTGCATCTTTTTTAACCACCCGATGTTTCTGATTTTGGCAGCCCTGTTCCTTTCAGCCTTGCAGTCTGAGGGATGGCCATTCCAGGGTCATGGCACAACTCTTATTCTGATTCTGGGAGGTGGAACAGCAAGATGGTGTTATGAAAGGCAGCATATATACATGAGCAGATTGATCTGTTAAAGATCTGCAGCTCTGTTTTAACCCTTTTCTGCATTTACGAACCTTAAAGCACCCTTGAAGATTGTTTCAAGAAAAGTCACAATCTGTCCTCTAAGCATGGTAGGCGGAAAATAAAAAAAGGAAATTTATCAACAAACACAAGGCATAAAGCAAACCCATCAACAAGTAAATGCGGGTACCAACTATCCTGCATATGTAACAAGACTGGAAAGGAACGGATAGTTAGGTAGCTGCCCACACGCGCCTAATGAACTCTAAATTAAATTTAGAAGTTTAAATGCTCATCTTCCTGTAAGAAAATCCATCTAGAATTGTACGTCCATAAAGTAATCAAGTGGGAAAGTTAATTGATTTGGGGCTTCTTGGCTCTAAGCTCAGGGGAAATAAAAACACCATAAATCAGTGATGATATTTTTGCTCTTGTTGCTTTGAGGACACTTACCTGATGTCCAATCAGGTTGGTTGGTAAAGAACTGTAGAATGATTTGCAAGTCTACTAGCCACTCCAAATCCTTGGAGAAAAGAAGGAAAATTCTAGTTCAATTCAAAGGGAAAAAAAAGAAAAAAAAAAAAATCAAGAGACTACTCAGATTTGAAAATTACCCTCTTGCCAGAAGAAAAGCTTAGGGGTAGCCAGGAATGGAGACAGAAACAATAAAACAAGGGAATCTGGAACCAGTATCAGGGACTTTCTCACCCTGAACCCCCTCTCTTTTTGGCTGTGATTTCACCTGAAGTTTCTGGAGCAGGCAGTGTAGTTTGTTGTGGAGATAAAGAGCTGGCTATATGGTGCGTCCACAGAGTCAACTGACAGCAGGACAGTGTTCAAGGAAACAATACAACAGACAAATTAGAGTGTAACATATTTCCATAGAGTTTACATGGCTTCGGGTTTGTATGCTGAGAAATGCAGAGTTTATGGTACACAGGGAGCATAGAGTATATGCAAATACTATGCATGCCACTTACCAGAAGGAACCTGAACATCTGCCCACATCCGTAACTGCAGAGGGGACCTCGAGACAGCTCCCCGCCTCCATCCCATGGATAATGAGGGGCCACCGGACACCTGGGTATACTTAGAGCCTCTGATATGGGTGTTGCTTTGCATAAACTTGTCTTGTAGCTAACTTGCCTGGACCGCATTCATTCTGTGATGAAGAAAGCAGCTTACTGGAAAATGGCACTGTCCCCAAGAGTTGTATTCTGTGATGTGAGGAATGTGAAAAGGCTTTGACAGAAAGAGAATTGCAGCAGTCATGTTAGGAATCACATGCTACAGAAATGTCAGCAAGGGTGGTTTCTGGGTAATAACATTTTCCCCACCAATGGCCAGTGAGCTATATGCCGCCACTGTAGCTGGCTCCTGCTCCTGGGACTCATACACCAGCACCCTACATTGAATGTGATGGTTTTATTAGCAGGAACTATTAAAGCCCTTTCCAGCCCTGCTATGCCTTAACACACTCTTCTGTCGTCTTCCTTTCTCTCGTTCCTTGGTCAAGACCAAGAATGAGCTCTTGGGTCTTTTCTGTCATTGTCTTCCAGTGTTTCTCCCTAAGAACATGTTTATCTAATCTCAAACACGTGGCGGTACAACTCTTTACCGAAAAGGTGAAATGTGCAACCTTAAAGAAGGACAATAAAGTCCAGCAGCCCTCCTCGGCATTGCTGTCTGTGGGCACTATACTACACCGTACTACAGAAACCGTTGAAGCTGAGCTTCCTGCTAATGCAGTGGGAAAATAATTAATTTTTAGAGTGCCTAGAAAGGAAGGTTAATGAAGACAAATACATCCGTCTTTTGAGAAAAATAAAATCTTGTCTAAGTCATAAAGTCAGAGGCTTGCCCTATCAGCCGTCAAATATAAAGGACAATGCAAAAAAAAAAAAAAAAAGGCAAGCTTTCTGAAAATCACTGGACTGTTGTATTCATGACCCCTGAGCTCAGGTTACCTCCCTGCCCCACCCTTTCCCTGGGAATTGCTCCTTTGCTTTAAAAAGCCCACAGTTGTCTTGTCTAATAGATGAATGAGGCTCTAGACTTGCAGGTGAGTCTTGAGACCGTGAAATGCATTGTACAAGCCAGCCCAGGTGTGTGCAGCACTGAGCACAGGTCCGACTCAGTGCAGTCTCAAATACGGAGCGTAGGCTGGGGGAGAACTGGGTTGCGACCAGTTAGGGCTCCTGCGTTTGTTTCCGTCTTAAAGCTGCAGGATTTCTGATCGTTTCTGCCTGAACTTTCTCTTCTCAGGGGTTCTCTGGAATTTATCCTCCTGCGATGCTGTAAAGATGACAATCATCCGAGATGCTCTCTCAACCTTAACCAACACTGTGATCGTTCCGCATTCTGGGTGGAATAACTCTTCCTTTGATGATGATCATAAAATCAAATTTCAGACCTCGCTGGTTCTGCGGAACACGACGGGTTGCCTGAGGTAAGAGCTCCTTTCCCCGGGGGATTAAGGAATGTGCGCCCTAAGTCAACTGACTGTAGAAGGCGCTGTGTGGCTGGCACTTCCCAAAGGTGGCGGCGCTCCATCTTAGTTTAGGGTACGGACTTTGTTACCGTGTGAGGGGACACTGTGAGCACAGGCTGGTGGCCCCAAGGCCACTATCTTTCATACAACTCTTCTGTCAGTTATTCAGAATGGCATGTTTAGTCTGAGGGCACTACAGCAGTTCCAGTGACTTCTCCTGTGGTGTCGTGTTTTCTTTTCTTTTGTTCCGTTTTGCTTTTTGTTTGTTTGTTTTATTTCTCTGATTCCACATAGTTATTGCAGGTCTGCTATAACCTGGTTTTTGTTTCAGTTCCAGTTATAGTCATTGAAGTTTGGGGTATGAGGAGTCATGTGACCTCAACAGCTATTGCTTTTGAGTCCTATAAATAAGTCAGCCCAAACGCTGTTCCCTCCTTATGTTTTAACATATAAAATCTGTGATTCTCTTTATGTATGTGTCTGTGGAACAGCTCCTTATTTGCTTACCCACTTCCATCTGACCCTGTTCCCAAGCCTTCTATTATTTGAGGGCATAAAACAAGAGCTTTGGCAGAATGGCAGGGTGACAACAAAGCCCAGCCCCCAGTTCTGCCATGAGCTTTACTGGCTTCGTTTGCAGAACAGAGGTGGCAGTACTGTCATGCACAGGCCCCTGAGTTTAAGTCCCAACCCTGGAAGGAAAAACAAATCATCTGAACACCTCTGGGGCCGAGAGCTTGAGCCAAGGGGGGAGGGCCTGTGCTACAGCTCCCGAGGCCTTGGCGCCATGACACAAGGTTCTCGACTAGGAAAAGTTGGAATGAAGACAACAGGTCCTTCGACTCATACACACATGTATTAGAAAGACTTACAGGCTGTGGTCCAGTCCAAGAATCCAGTAGTTGCTCAGTTCATGAGGCTGGATGCCTCAGCTGGTCTTCAGTGTATGCTGGAATCCCAAAGAATTCCTTCACTGATGCCAGTGAAAGAATGCCAGCGAGAGGGAGAGCAAGCAAGCAGAGAGAGATCTTCCTTCCTCCATGTTCTTTATACAAGCTGCCAGCAGAAGGTGTGACCCAGATTAAAGGTGAATCTTCCCACCTCAAAGATCCAGATTAAAAGTGGGGCTTCCCACTTCAAATGATTTAATGAAAAAAAAAAAAAAAAGTGGGATGCACACGGTATATACTCACTCATATAGACATATAACATAGGATAAACCTACTAAAATCTGTACACCTAAAGAAACTAATCAAGAGGGAGGACTCTTGCTAAAATGCTCAATTCCTATCCGGAAAGGCAAAGAGGCTGGACATCAGAAGAAGGAGAAAAGAGGGAACAAGTCAGGAACCTGATACAGAGGACCTCTGAAAAGCTCTGCCCTGCAGACTATCAGTGTAGATACTGAGACTTATGGGCAACCTTTGGGCAGAGTACAGGGAATCTTAGGAAAGAAATGGGAAACAGTAAGATCTGGAGAGGACAGGAACTCCATAAGGAGAGCAACAGAACCAAAAAATCTGAGCACAGGGGTCTTTCCTGAGACTGCTATTCCAACCAAGGACTATGCATGGAGATAACCTAAGACCCCTGCACAGATGTAGCCCATGGCATTTCAGTATCCAAGTGGGTTCCATTGTAATAGGAACAGGGACTGTCTCTGACATGAACTGATTGGCCTGCTCATTAATTACCCCCCCCCAGGGGGAATCTGCATTACCAGACCACAGAAGAAGACAATGCAGCCACTCCTGATGAAACCTAATTGACTAGGATCAGAAGGAAGGAAAAGAAGACCTCCCCTATCAGTGGACTTGGGGAGGGGCATGCATGCAAAGGGTGGAGAAAGGGAGGGATTGGGACGGGAGGAGGGAGGGAACCACGGGAGGGATACAAAGTGAGAAGTATAATTAATAAAGAAAAATAAAATAAAATATATTTAAAAAAAAAATAATCCCTCACAGGTATGTCCAGTGATTTGGGATGTAGTCAAGTTTAACAATCAAGAAGAGCCATTACAGCCTTTATCTAAAATACCACAGAAATTGTGTATCTGAGGTTAGGGGTCAGGAGAACAAGTCACAGGGGATGTAAAGGAATGAACCGGCTCAGAGAGAAGAGGCCAGAGCGGCACTATGTGCTGTGTCTCAAGTCACCTTGCAATGGCTGCTCTCTGCTGCCGTTCTCAGGGATCGTTAGAGTCAGTCCTCCTGGCTGAAGAGTAAGGTGTTCGTGTCTGCAGCTCCCACCTGTCTCTGTCCATCCAGGAACCTCAGCTCGGCAGGGGAGGAAGCCCGTAAGCAGATGCGGTCCTGTGAAGGGCTGGTGGACTCCTTGCTGTACGTGATCCACACGTGTGTGAACACTTCTGACTACGACAGCAAGGTGAGTGCCTGTCTAGCCACCTACACTCTGGGTGGCAAGTGACAACAGCTGCCTACCTGCTCGCCTGCATCCAGTCTCCGAAATCCTGGAGCCCGGGGCTGCTTTCCGGATCAAAGAACGAGTCTCTGTAAACATTACAAGTTGGTTATGCTGCAGCCACTTAACAGGCCTGGAACCACGGGAACACGGTGACGTGCTGAAGGACCTCATGTGGGTCCAAGATTTCTCTGTGGTTTCCAGGCGACAGCCCCGTGCTCTCTCTCTCATGCCACATTTCCTACTCCTAGACACAGCCACACCCCAGCCCCCCGGAACTCTTCTCAGCGCCCTCCTGCCTCCTGTGACACTCTAGTAAATTCTGCCCCTGGGGCTGTGGAAGTCAGGAAGGCAGAGCTGGAGAGTCAGGAGTTCCCAGGTGTGCTGTAGTGTTGGGTGAGCTGGGTCACAGTGATAAGTCTAAGAGAGAAAAGTCGTAGGCTTGGGGAGAAGGGGGCTCCAAAGTAATAGCCAAGTTTTTAACTGATCCTCATTAATCAAAAGACCTGCAGATGAAGCTGAGAGAAACAGAAGGAGAACTTGCCAGGTGGGCAAACGCTAGCCTTGACTTTAGCCATCTGAGCTGAAGTGACAGTTGGGCCCCCAACTCAAGATTTAAAGTACAGACTCCAGGTGCAGAACCAAAATGTCAACAGCAAGAAATAGCGGCATCCCTCAGAGATGGGAGATAGGAAATAGAGGAGGCAGCAGAAATGAGACTTGGTGATAGGACTGGTCCCAGGAATGGAGGCAGAGGTCCTCCTGTCCTAGAATCCGCACAGGCCAGCCAGTGTGAAGCCACAGCACCCTGAGTGCCGTGTGTGGCACTGAGCAGGCCTGGTGAGCATAAAGTCAGTTCCTCCGTTTACAGCTGCACCCTGACCCGCAAGCCTAATGAGGTGACCGTCTTTCCTTCGATTGGGTCATGTTCAAGTAGACACAGCACGATTTCCTTCATGTTCTCCATTTATCTCCTACTGGTGTGTGCGCTGCTGTGTGTAATTACACACTGTGCTGTGTTTCAGACGGTGGAGAACTGTGTGTGTACCCTGAGGAACCTGTCCTATCGGCTGGAGCTGGAAGTCCCTCAGGCCCGGCTGCTCGGGCTGAATGAACTGGATGACTTACTAGGGAAAGAGTCTCCGAGCAAAGACTCGGAACCAAGCTGCTGGGGGAAGAAGAAAAAGAAGAAAAAGAGAACGCCACAAGAGGACCAAGTTAGCATTTTATTTCTCTTCAGTTTTATTTCTTGGAGAGTGAGAAGTCATGTGATTGGCAGAAAGGATTGTTGCTATTTAGCTAAAGCTGAGTCCAGCGAGATGTGTATTTTCAGCAGTCAGAGGTCTTAACTGGCTTCCTCCCCGCTCAGTGTATACCGTTTGTCTTTCAGTGGGATGGAGTCGGGCCTATCCCTGGACTGTCCAAGTCCCCCAAAGGAGTTGAGATGCTCTGGCACCCGTCAGTGGTGAAACCATACCTGACCCTTTTAGCAGAAAGTTCCAACCCAGCCACCTTGGAAGGTTCCGCCGGCTCTCTCCAGAACCTCTCTGCTGGCAACTGGAAGGTGGGCTGTTTCCTCCTTTTCCACGTTTGTTTCTGTCCCTGTGGTCAGATCCACCACAGCGGTAAAAGGGTTTGTCCATGAAAGGGAGTTGAGGGGGCATTGGGGCAGGGGGAGACAAAATGTCACTGTGGGCACCATAAAATGAATATAATAGAGTCCCTTCCCCAAGAATCTGAGGCTACTGAGCAAATATTATAGCATCCACCAGGTCCATACTGTGTGGTCCTGACTTCCAAGGTAGCCTGGTGGGAAGCAGGGAGAAACAGAATGGAATTGAAGGCTTCCTGCAGCATGAACCCAGCTAAGCCATCAGGGAGCGAGGATGGAATGAAGAGGAGGTAATGGGGAGATAAAAGAGACAGTAGGAGAAAGGTCTTCTAGGAGGAAAGGACAATGTGGGTCCAGCAGGCTGCTCTGCGGCAAAGCAGACAGGACAGGGAGCAGCTTGCCTTGGAGCCGACCATTATGTCCAAACCCGGATGCTGAGCTTCAGGAGTGGGGTGTGACCTACAGACAAGGAGCACTGGGGTTTTCAGCAGCTATGTGACACGGATAAGCTGGTGCCGACACTGTTGGCTCACTTCTGTGGCTTTGCAGGGTGTGCGGTCAAGAAAAAGTAGAGGCCGGAATTTCCAGTGGGATCCAGCGCTACATCATAGTGAGAGAAGATGGGGATCTTGAAGGTTGAGGTCAGGCAGTGTGGCAGGAACACCCCACTCCTCTGACTCCTCCAAAGCATAGAAGAGTGTGTCTCTTTGCACATGTGCAGCCTTGTGAACATGAAAATGGTTTCCTCTTGTTTCCACAGTAGAAAATAGTTTCTTAAAACTTTAGTTGTCATTTCTTTTCCCAAACAGTCCTTGTGTGAAACATTTTCAGTCTCCAGAAACTTTCTGACGAGTGCCCAGTAAAAGAGTGACTATAATGCTTGTTTTGGCTCCTTGCCCCACTCCCCCCTCCCCAAACGAGGCTTTTTGGGGCTCGATTCTCCACGAAGAACTCTGTTAGTGGACAGTGTGACTATTTCACCCAGGTGACTGACACGGAGTCTTTGAAAGTACTTGTGTTACCTAAGCCAGTGTGGTTCCTTATTTACTGTCTCTAAGTGCTACTAGCTTAGTGCTAAGGGCTGACCGAATTCTCAAGAATCCCTGACTTCAGCAACCTCCTCTGGCAGTGAAATGAATATTGTGCCCAGGTGGTTGGGAGTGCCGAGTGAAATGATTTTTTAAAAAAAAGAAGACGACTGAGGATAGCTCCTGGCATATAAATGTCTGTTGAATAGCCAAAGAATCAATTGATGATTAAAATTGCACTGTTTGAAATGCATGTGATTGAATTTTGTAGAATTTAATCCCTGGCATCATTCAGTAAGTAAAAGTCACATGGCAAACTTTTATAAAATACAAACATTGTATTTAAGTATTTTTTCAAAATCAAAATCTCAAAGCCCTGGGGCTGAAGAGATGGCTCAGCAGTTAAAGCTTGCTAAAGAAGGAAGAAAGGAGCCTGGTTCGTCACACATCAGGCAGTCCACAACTGCCCTGAACTGCAGCTCAAGGGAAGCTGATGCCCTCTTCTGGCCTCTTTGAGCAATCACACGCACATGAACATATATACATACGCATAGTTAAAAATTAAGAAGTATGTTTCTTAAGTATGTGATAAACGTGAACATAAAAAACTTTAATTTAAAAAGCAGGGTAGTCATGGCTGCATATACAATCGAGGAAAAAATGTTGGGGAAAAAGCTCGCTGGGCTGGCCTGGGCAGTCTCCTAGGGAAACAGGAAGCCATGGGTCCTACAGTTTCAGAAAGCACTGTCCCAGTGCCATCTGCAGTAGTGAGCCTTGCACTGTATTGTATGTACTGTACTGGGTATGATATTTATTTCCTCCGTATAGATTCCATTTGATTTGGAATATAAAAGCTACCATTTCATACAATGAATGTTAATTGGATCTTTGAAAGGCATTTTTTCCTGTTATGTATATTATTAACATAATCTCTTCTGTTAGAATTCAAGAAACTGGGCAGCCAATCACATAGTTAAACATTAACAGCAATTGCAGAGAGCTAGTGGATCTTTGTCCTCCTAAATCTAATGGCTTGTGGATCTCTGTCCCCATACCCTGCCCACAGCAGGAAACCACTGGATGCAACTTTGTTGAATTATCCTGGCCTATTACTTTATTGTTTCTTCAGTAATAACTTAGTATTGCTTTCCAGTTCACATAGTCCACAAAAAGTAGCCAGTTAATGTTGAATGAGAATGCATTTTGAAACCAAACATGCTTTTGCTGCAGGTATGAATTATGGCATCTTGTGTCTATGGAGAATTCCCTTTATTCTGAGCACAGGAATTTTTCCAGCAGTCTTTTTTGACAGGTTACCAAACTCTCCATATTGTTGTGCTGTGTACTAAAAATAAGTAGCCCAGAGGAGCCAGGCTCCCCTCTAATGTACACTGGGGAGCTGCCTCTGCCATCCTACTTGAAGACTCTGGACCCAGCATGGGGCCAACTGCAAAGGAAATGGGCTCCTTCCATAACCATGTTTATACATCTGAGAGGAAAGTAATCGCTGCCTTCTCTGTGTGCACAGAGAGCTGACAGATGGTGGTGTGAGGTCTTCAGGCTTCGAGGGATTTCTCTTTAAATCAGCCATCCAGCCTATTTATCTCCCAAACGGGGGCACCACTGATGTTAATCTCCCCTAGACAGAGAACATTTAATTTATTAGTTTATCTCTTTAGACTGCAGTAGCACGTGAGAGGGGAGTTTTACTCTGAGTTTTACTCACTAGGGCCTTATTTTGCTCACCAGTTTGCAGCATACATCCGGGCAGCCGTCAGAAAGGAGAAAGGGCTTCCCATCCTTGTTGAGCTTCTGAGGATGGATAATGACAGAGTTGTCTCTTCTGTGGCCACAGCCTTGAGGAACATGGCGCTGGATGTTCGCAACAAGGAGCTCATAGGTACGTGCCGGTGACAAAGGAAACCACTGTGACAGTTACAAAACTCTTGGTGTATGAATGCATGCCATTGAAATTATCTGCGACTGCGCCTGCCCCTCTTCTTGGCATATTTGGAGTCCCTGCTTTCCGACTGTTCTTTTTCAACAAGAGGCGGGCTCCTTAATTACTCATTGATCTGAGAAGGTGAATTTCCAGAAAAGCCAGAGCTCTCCAGCGATTTCAGGTGTGCATAACAGCACTGCCTGAGGAGTTTGAGAAGTTATATCCTGAGCTGTGAGAACCAGAAAATGTTAATTTCCTTCTCCAGTATTTGTGCTGATATCTGCCAATTCACCAACACCATCACCTTCTGAGAAACAAAAAGAAACCATATGAATACTCTGTGGCTTTCCCTCCCAGGTGTGGGAATGCTCGGCAGGTGACAGACTACTGTCATTTCCGTCTCCAGGCAGGGTGGGGATGGAGACGAGGTAAGGGCGAGGCCACGAGGACACGGTCGCTCTTGTGTCACAGAGACTAAGTACATCAGCACATGCAGAGAGCTAAGAATGAGACAGCTTGGCACACCAGGCAGCTTGCCGGTCTCTAAGCACTGCCCCATCCCCAGCCATCTGAGGGAGGGAGGAGGGCCACTCTCTGAACTGTAACCTCCATCCTGAACCTGCCGCTCATTGACCTCCTAACTCAGAGCGTACCAGTGTACCCAGTGCTGCTCAGTTCCTCCTGGATGGACATCGGAGCTCCCTCCGGGGTCTGAAAAGCAGTTGATCGTGCCTGCAGGGTCACCGTTAGAGGAAGTGAGAAGAAATGAGGACAGCACTCTCCATCCACTCAAGCTCCGTGCCAGCCCATGGCTGGTGACATGGGGAGGGGTGATTTTTTATGGATTCATGTGAATTTAGACCCAACTTATATTAAAGTCCACACGCTGTTATAGAAGGAGGGAGGCAGGGTGAGGAGTGAGAGAAAACATGGGAGAGGGTGAGGATAATAGTTAGCTTTAAGATCAGCTGTGATCCTGGCCTGGCAGAGAAAGCCAATAATCACAGCTACTTGGGAGACTGAAGCAGAAAGATGACAAGTTCAAAGGCAGCCTGGCCTACAGAGTACAAGTCTATCTGCAGTCATGGGACCTACCTCACAGAAAAAGGAAGGCTGCAGTATGGCTTCCTGAGAGACTGATTGGCTCTGGGTCAAGCCTAATCCCGCCATAAGAGGAGTAACCGAAAATTAAATGAAATACGGTGACTTGCAGGTAAAGCCTATCACGCCTAGCCTAGCAGAAACGCCACTTTAAATTGAACTGTTGTCCAGGTGAATGCTTCCTTTCCTTTGGGGCAGATCAGCCTCACACAGAGGGTGTCCCATTGAGCCTCTCTGGTCCAGCCCTGCCCAGTCCCCACACGTGCTGTAGAGCAGGCCGATGGAGACTTAGAAGTTACACATACACTCTCTAAATTTCTTACGGGAAGCTGTGCACTCACTGCGTTTCTACTGGTAGGAGACGTGGCTAATCCCATGGCGTTGTGCATACTGGCCATTTGTAAGCATGCAAACTCACCAGTGCTAACGCCTCACCATGCTCAAGGTCTACATTTGTCTGGTAGGCCTCCAGCACCACTGTGGTCTCCTCACTCCTCATCACACCCTCTGCTCTAACAAGCTTTGCTTGTGACGTGCAGGAAACGGCACAGCACAAAGCTTGCAGTTAGGACCCACCTGCTGCTGTTACCACTGCACACAGCCTCTTGATGAAACCCTGGCTAGCAGGGGGGACCCTAAGAAATCTACTTACTTTCACCATAGTCGAGTTCTTTTCTTTGCAGTGCATTTATCCCACATTGTCAGCTGGTATGTGAAACTGAAAAAGCTAGAGTTAGTCTGCCCAGAGGAGGAGGAAGAGAAGTTGGGTGTTTATAAAGAATTGGTTCCCTGGCCGAAGCTCCCTCAGCCCTGTCTTCTCACCTACCTCGTTACTATGACTTGTTACACCTGAATTTCAGTAGAAGATATTTCCTTTAAAGAAACTATGGTTAACTGCTGGCTCCAGATGAGCCAACATAACCCTCAGCTTTGTTCAACTGAGGGACTGCTTTCAGGTGGCTCAGAAGGCTAGACACAGAAAGGTTTAATGAAAAGTACATTTGGCAACCTTAGCTGATCCAGATTCAAAGTTAAGTTGTTGTTTGGTTTTTTTTTTTAAGCTTTGAGCAGAAATGGAAATATTTTGATACACCAGAATTAAGGATAGCATTCCTGCCCTAAGCCTTCATTACAGCCGTTACCAGAGTGTGGCACTGCAGCCAGTCCATTTTTCCGAGCACCGTACACTGATTTATATTTCCTTCAGCAAGTGACAGCTATGTTTTATGTTTGTGGAAGTGACATGGTAGTAGACGTTAGCTCTCCCTCACAGTCACATTTGTGCCTTTCTTCTTTGCTGTGGGCTTTGAATAGTTTTTCCATGTTCATCTCTCTTTTGAAGTTCTGTTTTTTTTAAACCTTCAAATTATGAGCATCTTCAACAACAGCAAGAAAAAGCTGATGCCCGTGGGAGGTTGACCCTACTCTTGTACCCCCGGCAGGTAAATACGCCATGCGAGACCTGGTCAACCGGCTTCCCGGCGGCAATGGCCCCAGCATACTGTCTGATGAGACCGTGGCAGCCGTCTGCTGTGCCCTGCATGAGGTCACCAGCAAAAACATGGAGAACGCCAAAGCTCTGGCCGACTCAGGAGGCATAGAGAAGCTGGTGAACATAACCAAAGGCAGAGGAGACAGGCAAGTGTGAGGTCCTACGTCCCGGGATGACGGCCTTTGCGGAGGAGCCATGCCTGATGCCAGGGTTTATTTCTGCATTTCTCACACACTGATAGGCTAAACAGTCGACATCAGCTAAGACTTGTGGGGGACTTCTTGTCATGTGTTGGTGTTCCCTTTACCACAGTGCGCCTCACTCCTGCACTCCCTCTCTCTCTGACTCGGTCTTCTCAGGGTGCTATGGGCTAGGAAGCTTACAAACAATAGAAGTTTATTTCCCACAGTTCTGTCACCTGTAAAATTCAGGATCAAGGCACCCATGGGTTTCATGTCTGGTGCAAAGCCCCTTTCTGGTCTCACAGACTGTGACCTTTGTCTTCACATGGAAGAATCTCTTCAGGTGACTCTTCCAAAAGGCCACCCCCTGCAATGTCACATTGAGAGTTAGGACTTTCACATAGGAATCTGAGGAGACATAGATGCCCAAGACTGTAGCCGGCACTAAAGCCATGTTTGTTCATATCAGCTCCTAGAAGAACCAAAATCACCAGGGTGGGGACAATCTTAGGAGCACCATTTCTTTTTGCACCTTGGACTCTGTTCAAAGCCTGTGGCCCTTTACCCACTGAGCCATCTTGCTGGCTTAGGCAGGCTTTAATACAAAATACACACACACACACACACACACACACACACACACACACAAGCAAAGCCTGTGGCTTAGTGTGCAAAACTGTCTTTTTAAGTCCTCGCTCTTGAGATTGATTCTGCTGCCCAGGACCCAGACAGCCTGAAAACTATCACCCGGAGCATGAGTGCGCCCTGGGCTTGGTCACACAGCCCCCTTTGCTTTTGGATGACAGTAGCAGATGAAGCAGCACAAGTGGGCAGGACGAATCAGTTAGCAAAACAGAGGCTTCATGTCGTGGGGCTGTAGCCGTGACTAAGTCTGCCTTAGTGTCAGATCAGCGATATGAAGTAGGAGTGCCAGGTGCCTTCTCCAAACAGTTGGTCAGCAGCCCCTCCGCACCCCCTCCCCCTTCTCCCTCCTCCTCTCCCATCCCTCCCATCCTCCATCCCCCCTCCCCCATCCCCTCGGCGGTTCTCTCCCTGGCACTGACTCTCTTATTTGAGTCTTCCTCTAGCATCTCACTCCCACAGCCCCTGGGACTTTGTCCTTTTATCTGCTGTTGTACCCTTAACAAGAACAAAGCTTGGCCCTGATACACGTACGGGGACGATTTATTAATTATTGAATGGCAATGCGGGGACTCACATTACAGCTCCTCTAGTCGCTCAGTTGATACTGCTGAAGGACTTCTTAAGACAGAGGAAGAATGTAGAAACCCATAACCTTACCCACTGGAAACCACATCTGAGGGCATCAGTAGTATTGCCTTTCAGCCTTTATATTTCTTGCATTTTTTAAATTTCATTAGTAACAAATGCATGCAAATACAAAAGAAACGGTTTGTTTGGTTTATTTTTTTTTTCTCTCAAATGAGGCCCTATCCTGTAGCCCAGGCTGACCTTGAACTCACTATCTAGTCCAAGCTGGTCTCAAACTCCCTGCAGTCTTCCCACCTGTCCTCTGAGAGCTAGGATTACAAGAGTAAGCCCCACACCCTCCCTTTCCTTTTAAGAAAATGAAACTTTTCAGGGAGTTAAAATCCCATTCCATTGGCGTCCTCTGCTGCCCCTTCCCCACTCACCAAAACACACACACACATGCATCATATACATATGTCTAATTTCTTATTCAAAGCAAAAGATTCGAGGCGTCTTGGACCAGGTAAGGCTGGAAAGACCAGCGGCTTAGAGCACTCGCTGTTCTTGCAGAGGTTCTCAGTTTTGGTCCCAGCACCACAGGCTCAGAACTACCCATCATTCCAGTTTTGAGGAATCTACACCCACTTCTGGGTTATGGAGGCACCAGGCTTGCACATGGTACATATACAGACAGACAGACAGACAAAACACCCATACACATAAATAAAAAAAATGCTTTTTAAAAAGGAAAAGAAAAAAAAAGTCTTGAGCCAAATCAAGTTGTGTTTGGTCTCCCTGCACTTCATCATGGCTCTTCCCCCTTTATTTATTGCATGTCCAGATACTGTCCTCAGTGCTGGGCACACAACAGTGAGTAGATCACAAAACAGCATTCCAGGGCAAGGCAGATGAGGCGCTCAATGAGTGACAGCAACAACTGACAGGGGACAGAGCATGTCAGGGAGAAGTGGCCAGGGAAGGCCTCAGATAGTAGGAAGCAGACCTGGAGAAGGAAGCATGAGGTGTGAGGGAGGCAGTGCAGCGCTCTGGGGCAGAAGCGTGTGAGCAGCAGGTCCAGCAAGAGGCTGCCAGGGGAGAAGACTGGAATCCAGTGCGGCTGAGGGAGAAGAAAGAGGAGAGTCAGGGCGCTGCAGGCCCAAGAAGCAGTAGGAGCTCATAGTCCGTTGTCTCAACCTCTGCAGGAAAGCAAGGCCATTGAAGAGCAGTGACAGGGCAGTGACATGGTCTCTTTCCCTTGTAGAAAGATCAGCATGACCTCATCCTACACATACACACACAGTAAAAGACCAGAGTGCGGCAGTTCCAGGGACAGTGGCAGCATCTCTGATGGGGCTAAAGGGCAACTCAACAGGTTTTACTAAAGAATAAGTGAGGGGCAGTAGAAGAGAATGTTGTGAATAACTCCAGAGTGTTTGTCAAAAGAGGCCATACCAAGGCAGGGAAGCCTGCTCTGGACTTGGGTGCTTGTGGATAACTATTAAGCATCCAGTGAGGGTGGTCAGCGAGAAAAATGCTGGCTGGGTGCAGGGCTGACACTCAAGCTCAAAAATTATGCCTGAGAGTCATCAGCATCTAAATGGCTAGTTTACAGAAGGGAAGGTTGACAGGGGTCAGAGGAGGATCCTGAATGGAGTAGCCAGAACATGAGTCTCCAGGAGCATGAGGTAACTTGGAAGCCAAGTGGAGGATGATGATGAAAGGCAAGCAAGAGTTGCTCAGGTAGAACAAGGTTGAGGCCTGACCATCAGATACAACACTAATGTGGAGGCTGTGAGTTTAAGAGAAGATGGGATGGGGGAAATTAGAGGTGTGGGTAAGTTTTCAGAGGTTCCCCTGTCCTGCAAAGGCAGTCTGCCTTTCTCAGGATTCCGGTTTCTGCACACAGAACCTGGTAGCCTCCATTGGGCTCCTTTGGCTTCTGGTTGGCAGCCTGAGTCTCTCAAAGTGAGTGGCCATGCTACACACCTTCACTAAACCACCACCATTTCTCCCTAGATCCTCTCTGAAAGTGGTGAAGGCGGCAGCCCAGGTCTTGAATACATTATGGCAGTATCGGGACCTCCGGAGCATTTACAAAAAGGTAACATCCAAGAACAGTTGTGGTGTGATCAGAGATCCTCACAGCACACGGCCCGTATCACTTCCTGCAATGAACTGCTGTTATCCGTTTTAAGACGTTTCTTTTCTTTTAACTCCACAGGATGGGTGGAATCAGAACCATTTTATTACACCTGTGTCCACGCTAGAGCGAGACCGATTCAAATCACACCCTTCTTTGTCCACCACCAACCAACAGATGTCACCCATCATTCAGTCAGGTCAGTGGGCATTTGTGTGACAGAACATTGTTCTCACGTAGAGAAAAGAACCTGAGCGTGAGCTGATTAAGCCTGTCACTCCAGCCCTGCCCATCAACCTGAGAGTCACACACGGCCATAAACAGCCACTCTATTCCACTTGAAAAGAGAATACAGCTTACATCAGCTGCAGTGCATAAAAATAATTAGTTAATTAATTAAATTAAAAAGAAGAAGCCCAGGGCCTGTCCCCACACCTGGATGCTGCTTCACCACTGTTGGGAAGGGACCCTGGCATCCGCGTCTGACCAGCCCCACCAGTAACCTGATATAGAGTCCTGCGAG
This sequence comes from Rhombomys opimus, assembly GCA_010120015.1. Lineage (NCBI taxonomy): Eukaryota > Metazoa > Chordata > Mammalia > Rodentia > Muridae > Rhombomys > Rhombomys opimus. The sequence goes on along the minus strand of REGO01000275.1, from coordinate 2,441,163 downwards.
GTACAGGGCAATTTAAGACTCGCTGGCTAAACGGGACCGTCTCCTCTATCTGCCAGCTTTGCACGAGTTTTCAGCCTCCTCCTGAGGAGAAGTATTGCTCCTGCTCTTGTTGCTTTGGATGGGGGTTTTGTTTGATTTTTTTTTTTTTTCCTTAGTTTTCTTGGTGAATCCTCTTAGGAACAGGCTCCTTGAACTTGGGTCTTTCAAGCTTTCCAGTGGCACCTGCCAGTCCCCTGGCTGCTTTGCAGACACACACCCCCACCTCACGGTGTGGCTTTCTGGAAAGCCCCTTGGACTTGACACTGAGCCTCTCAGCAGCTGCGCCACCCGCCCGTTTGTAGAGTTTAGCTTAATGGAAAGAGTTTTGAACATCACACTAAATCTTTATGTGTAAACATTATGACTGCAAAGTCAAAAAGTCCTATAAAATTAACTCTTACCTGCACGAAACAGGAAAAATGGCGCTTCTTACTCTGGTTTGGCTTTCAATCACATACTCTGACACATACATTATCTGTCACAGTCAGCTGTTCTGTTTCTGACAGTCCTATTGCTCATGTGGACAGAAAGAGTAATACCCACGCCCAGGAGCTCTTGCCACGTAACCAGGTGTCTGTGGCTGTGCTGGGAGTGTCATATTGTTTGGTCTGGGCTTTTTTTGGTTTTGGCTTCTCTTAAACATGATCTGCACCTACTGTGTGTGGTGGATCTCTATGTCCTAGTTTAAGATTATGAGCTGTTTCACTCAACAAGAACTTTGCTTGTTTTCAGACAGCCTTGATAAGCCCTCATACCCTAAAGATCTATAAATATATATATATTTATATATAATATATAAAAATGTTAGGCATGGCCAAGGACTCAGGAAGAGGGATGTCAGGAGAGCCGGGAGGGGTAACTGCCAGACAAGGGGCTTGCAAGCAAGCACAGAGCCACTTCATGCAGATTAGCACACAGCTACTACACAATAGATTTGCCACGAGGCCCTCTTAACATACAAGCAGAAGTGCTAATGCCCCCCTCCCCCGGTCCCTAGGTAGGCCCCTAGATTCTGTTAGAGGAAAGACAGGTGCCACTCCAGTCTCCCAGCTGTCTAAGGGCTGGCCATCATCTTCCCGCACTGGTAAAGGATCTGTTTAAGGGCACAGCTGCTGCCTTGTTAGTGCCAGCCCGAAGGGGAGCTGGTCTCTTCTGGCCTGCCGTTTTCCCATAAGTGGGCTGGAAACAGCACAGCAACAAGGACGTTCATGCTCACCTCACTCAACACAGGCATCCCTGAGTCACTGAAGTGACAGCACAGGAAAAGCCCTGGCCTGCCAGGGCCCTCTGCAGGCAGGCCTGTGACAAGCCACTGCAGCCAAGGCAGGAGGACCACTGCTTCCAAGGGAGCTGGGTAAAGAAATGGCCACTCACTTGTAACTAACTTTCTTACAAACCAGACTGTTAATGAGAAAAAGAAAGAAGTTCTGATACCTGTTAACAAAAATAATAAAATGATAAAAAATGCAAAAGGGACCGCATGAGTAGCTGGTTAGTCATTCTCAGATTTGTGGCCCAGGCTAGTATCAGAAGTTATCTGGGCCACCGGGTACACATGCTCTCCCGTGAGATCACCAAAAAGAGAACCATAAATGTTGGACTGGGCACTTCTAGACACATCTAGATATTTTTAAATGCAGATATTTTTTAAATGACTGAAAATTAAAACATGCTTTAAAACCTGCTACCAAACCTCTCTACATAAGTAGCAGAAGGTTTACAAGCAGACAAACTGTGACCAGCAGTAACTTTGCAAAGCTCTTAAGTGACTCCATTTGGTTTCCAAGGGCGGATCAAGACCCTAAGCCACACTGCTCTCTCCTCTGGGGCCCCTACAGCTGGCTGCGGCCAGCAGGTGGGCCCAGATGCCACTCACCCTTGCTGCTGTGGGAATGTCGGGTGTGTCCTGGTCCTCGGGTCTGGCTACTCTTCGCCCTGAAGCACCTAAGAGCTGATTTTACTGTGGCGTTGCTAATAACCAGCCTTTTTCTGGAGCGCTTTCCAGATTTGCTGACAGTCTGATTTCTCTCTCTTTTCCCCCTTTCCTTCCTTTGCCTCCCCCGTCAGTTGGCAGCACTTCTTCCTCACCAGCACTGTTAGGAATCAGAGACCCTCGCTCAGAATACGATAGGACCCAGCCACCTATGCAGTATTACAATAGCCAAGGGGACACCACACATAAAGGCCTGTACCCCGGTAAGACGCCATTTGGGTGTGTGATGCAATACGTGGAGGAACCACGATTATGGGCACCCGGCCAGTGTGCTGGGAACGAGCCTGTGCTTATGTAAAGGCGGGCCCCAGCAGCAAACCGCATGCCTGATCCTTCTCTACTACTTTTGGGACTACTGCCCTTTCTTCTTATTTTAAGTAAACCAAGCTAATATAGTTGCATGATGACCACAAAAAAGAGGGCGAGATGCAGTGACCATTTCTGGGTGCCCTAAGCACCATTCCCTTTGCTCCTGCTGTAACAAGAGTCCTTTTGCATCGGAACCGAGGGCCCGTGTGGCCTGGCTGGAGCTGTATATGCCCTCTAGACTGGCTCAAAGAGAGGGGAAGGAAAATATCTATTTATTAAAAAGAAATAAATGAAGGCTGATGGCAACCTACCCACTGCGGGGGGAGGAGTCTGAGTTGTGCGGTTGTCTTTGGAATTGTGATTTCACAGGACTATTTACTAATCGACTTTTGTTACCATGGCAGTTAATAGCTCAGAAAACTGCAGATGCTACGTTTCAAACACTAAGCTCTGTGCAGAAGGGAACACACAGAGTAGCTGCCATGCGGTTGGCTTGGGGGCCGCAGCAGCAGCTTCGTTGTGAAGACTGCCTCATGAGCACCCACCGTCTATCTTTGCTTGCTTCAATAAGCTTAATCTTCTTGGAGTGTGCTTTATTTTCCTTATTAAAAAAATTAAAATCTTTGCTAGTTTTAGCAGTAGGAGGAGGGCGAGACTAGTGATGTCATCAGGAGTCTGCTCTTGAAGACACTCGCCGAATTACCAAGTTCTTTTCCCCTTACAATATACGTAACTATGGCAGAGCCCAGACTGCTCTGAACATGCCTGTGCCTGCCCTTTCCAGAACCCAGGACCTGAATCACAGCCACTCTGAGGCACGGGGTCACACTAATGTTGCCTTTCCTGTCTCTCTGATGCACACCGTGGCTCAGGGCCCTGGAATAGTGAGGTCCCTACACTCAGCACAGGGAGCCGTATTACTCCTCAAAGCCAACTACAGAACCCCCGGAGACTGAGCAACTGAGCAGAGCTTGAGATGAGCCCTCTCTGGGAGGGCTCTGCATTCACAGCTTCTTTCTGCCTGGCGTACACACACGTACACACACGTACACACACACACACACACACACACACACACACAGCCTGTTTTTGCTGCTAGTGCTCCCAGACCCAGGGAGCCTGAGCTGCTGCCCTTTTGCCTGTGCTGGCACTAGAGAAGGCAGGACCCACACAACCTGGTGGGCCAGTGTAATAAGCTTTAGTTTTAATTTAATAAAATATTTTCTTACAGGCTCCAGCAAACCTTCACCAATTTACATCAGTTCCTATTCCTCACCAGCAAGAGAACAAAATAGACGGCTACAGGTGAATCTGCAACGTCATTTGTACAGAAGGCTGGTTAGCAGTCACCCAGTAAGGAGGCCACCTGAGAGAGCTGGGCCTCAGCGCAGGGCCCGAGGGTGTCGCCCAAGGCCCTTTGAGGAAGGATGCGCATGGTTTAGATAAATAGATTCCATCAGTGCTTCTGAGCCGCAGGCCTCTGATGGGAACGCTGAGAAACCCCTGGCGCGTGTTCTTTAGTAGTTTCCCTCTCCCACTCTCTCCCCCACCCCGCCCCCCTTTCTGTTAACCTATTAAGTCTCCTCCGTCCTCCTGGCCAGCCAGGGTTGGCGAGCACACCTCCCACCCTGCTCTCACTGTCTTCTTTGTACGTCATGACTTCCTCCTCATCCAGGCTCCACGGTTTGAAAACCCTGAGTCTGCAACGCTCCGTAGTAAGGGGGTTGTGTGTGGAATCCCCAGACTGAGCTCTCAGGAGGGCCTGGAGCTACCCCCCGCCCAGGACTGTACTGCCACACACACTCCTCTCAGCCACAAAACACTGGGACTTCCCAGCCAGACCTGGACCGTGTCCTTCCAAATAAGGATGTCCTGAGACCCCTCTATACCATAGTCTTCTTGATTCAGATACAAAAAAACCCTCCCACATCGCTCATAGTTCATGCTGTAGTTCTTTAGGTGGTTTCATGATGTTCTTGTTTTGTGACTGGGTCCTACCATTGCTCCTGCTGATCTCAGGCTTTTGAGCTAAAGTGACCCTCCCTGTTCAACCTCAGGAGTAGCCAGGATCTCGGACATGACACCTACACACCCATATAGTCTTTATTTCATTTTATTTTATTCTTTAAGGTCAAGAAAAGTTTAACTCTGCCGTTAAAAGAGGAGGTAGAGTTAGCTACATGGACTCATAGATTTTAGCTCTGGAATACCAGTGATGTTAGAATGAGTTAAAGTCAGATGCTCATACCTATATGGTAAATGTTTACATCTTACTGAGTAGGGGCCTTTGCGCACGATGAAGACAGACCTAAGAGCTGTGATGATTGGAGGGCGTTGTAGTTAAGACAGCACGGAAGGCCCCGGGTCCGGGCTCCTGGTACGGCTGCTCGCTTGTGATGCTTCACCAGAGGGACTTGGCGGCCCTGATTACAGAAGTCCCTCCCCTAGAACCATTTGCTCATGTGTCTCTGCTAAGTTCGTCATCTTCTGCCAGGAGATTGCTCACCCTGTCAGACTGCACTGCACAGCAGAGTCCATCAGATCACGTTATGTCCTTGAAAACTGAGTGGTGGATTCAAACCTTCATTCCGGGAGTAAATGTTTTTAAATATAATCCTATAATCACAGTTACCCAAGTATCTGAGCCCAAATCCCCAGCCCTCACAACCATTCACGATATGCTTAACTTCCCTGTGCAAAAGCTGCCTCCTCCACACCCCAGGCCACCTCCCACTGAGGACCTAAACTCTCCTGAGGCCTTGGACAGGGCTTCTCGGACCGGACTTGAGCAAACAAAGCCAGCTTGCCTATAAACATAACTAAAAGGCCCCCTGTTGTGTATGAACGTGTATGTGTGTGTGTGTGTGTGTGCGTGCGCGCGTGTGCGTGCGTGCACGCACACATGTGTGAAATGCTCTCCCTTAATTGTCTTCTCATTTTGCCAACAGCATCAACAGCTGTACTATCAAGATGACCCCAGCAGGAAGACGTTGGATGCGTACAGGTTGTACTTGCAGTCTCCTCGAAGCTATGAAGACCCTTACTTTGATGACCGAGTTCACTTTCCAGCTTCTACTGATTACTCAACACAGTATGGACTGAAATCGACCACAAATTATGTAGACTTTTACTCCACTAAACGACCTTCTTATAGAGCTGAACAGTACCCGGGGTCCCCCGACTCCTGGGTGTAGCGTCAAGACGCCTGCTGAGGGACTCCTAACTTTGCTTGGATTGAGGTGAAAAGTCCGCCTTGCTGATTTGATGATGAAATGTGAAAGTGAAATGGAAGGAATGAGTGAAGAGTATTTCTTTTTTTTTTTTTTTCTTTTTTGAGGAATTTTCAGGGAAGTGAGGAAACCCTTAGGGGAGGACTTTCTAAGCTCCGTGTAGGTGATAGGTCTAACTCCTTGTAGATTCTAGTGGTGAAGGTGTGGGTGATGTGATGAGAGGCTTGAGAAATGGGTGAAATGAGATGGGGTATGTGTAAGTCAAATCAAATTACAGATGATTTTTTTAATGTGAATAAAGTTATGTTCAGATAGTTTGTACAGAAAAAAAAATAATAAAATGGATGCCCTTCATGTTTTATTGCTATTACTAAATGTCAAGATTGTATGCTATTATGTCTTGTAAAAATTTCTCCTGTTGGTGTAAATATGGAAATGCCACATTGGTTAAGTGCCATCATTTGTAATGCAGTGTGTCATTTGAAAAGAGATTTGAAAAAGTGACAGCTAAAAACGCAAATGGGAAGCTCCAGGAACTGTGAACAGCAGACAGCACGCTCTGACATCCTCCGTGTTCTGTGGGTGGTGACCTCGGGAAGCACAAAGCCCAGTGTGCCAGCAGCGCCATGCTCATCCCGCCTCTTTCACAGGACACTTCACTGCCATTTTCTATGCACATGGAAGAATAATAAATGTGGAAATTTCATCCTTGAGAATGTGTTCTGTTCGTTTTTCCCCTGGGTGTGCTGGACGGGCCACACAGGACGAGGAAGGTCCCTCACTTACCTTAGGATGTGTATTTCTTGGGTCATTTGTTTGTTTGTTTTAATTTGATACACTGTACAGTTTGGGCGGGTTTTTCTTTGTTTCAACCTTCTAGATATATTTACCATCTCTTCTCACTTAAGGGAAATTACATCTGGCATCCTGGCCATACTACATTGGCAAAGACCACCTATGGCATCTTTTTTTTTTTTTTAACTCAGTAATTACATACGAACAGTTGGCCATTTGCGTGCTTGGCATCAGTGCTATAAACTAAAACTGATTCTAAATAATTATTGTGCTGAGTGCTTTCCGGAGAGCAGGCAGCCCTGGGGGATCCCCACAGACATAGTAGGTGTGTCCCAGTGCCACCCTGCAGCATTGTGACTGCAGAAAGAGATCCAAGAAACACTGCTTTCCTGAGTGGAAAACAGCCCAGGATTGGGATTCAAAGTAAAACAGGTCCAAGTGTAGGGAGGAAGATGGCTGAAGCCTGCATAGGGTGAGAGCCTTTCTGAGCTTTAGGCTTTCCAAAGGATAGCCTGAGGCAGTTTGACAGGGGACATGTGCCCTTCCTGGACAGAGGAAACACCCTTCTGTACAGCAGAGGTCACTGGACCTTCCTGAGGAACTGACACAGAACTTTTGGACATCACACTATCTGATCTCAAGCTCCTGAACCTGGTTCTCTGGTATCTGGTTAAGCGAAGGCTGTTCCCTAAGAGACAACAGAAAAACTGAAGCCTCCAGAGTCAACCGACTATTTTCACAACCCTTATCGCAACTAATGCTGGTCCAGGCCTCCCAGGAGACCTGATGTTACCAGGAAGGGGCCCGTGGCGAGAACTGGGCAGAAGATCTGAGGCCCTTTAAACCTCCTAACTTGTGACTGGAGAAAAGGAATTCCAGGCAGGAACCTGCATCGTTGATCCTAAAGATAAGCTCACCTCCTCCAGCCATGACAATAAACACTGCTGACACAGCTGAGTCATTGTGATCCTGATAGTAACAAACAGCGTACAATAATCAGCCCACAGCAAGAGGTGTGCAGTTCCTCAGAGCCAGAGTGAGGTCAGAAAGCTAGACCAAGGTTTACGCACCCTGGTTCCCCCACTTTAGAAGCACCAGAGCAGCTTCCACAGAGAGTGAGTGTCCAGCCAACCACCTCCAACAACACATGCTACGGACCAGGCCTCAGTCCTTCCTGCGGTCAAGCTCCCTCGGTGAGTGTGCTGTGCAGACATGCACAGACTCTATTTTCTGGATCCCATCCAGCCCTGCAGTCAAAAGCATTCAGACTTTGATATCAGGATATGCAATTTGCCTGTAAGAGGAGAGAGTCTAGAGCACTGTCACAGAAAGCTATCTTAAACTTGGGAGCCGTGAGACTTTTATTTCTACTGTGGCTCATGTGTGCGAGGGTGCGTGGGTGGGTGCGTGCATGTGTCCGTATGTTTAGTCTGCAGGTGTTGATGTGTGCCACATGTGTGCCTAATACCCATGGAGGTGAAGAGAATGGATTAGACTCCTTGGAACGGGAGCCACAGCGTGGCTGCCGGGAACAGGGCCTAGGTCCTTTGCAAGAGCAACAAGAACATTTAACTGTTGGGCCATCTCTCTAGGCCCCCGGAGCAGGTTCTTGCCTCTGCCCATTTGTTTACCGTTACATCCTTTGAAGGCCCTGAGCATCTACATTTTGGAAAGCGTAACCGCACAGCAGCATTGCTGGACACATCATTAACTCTTGGCCGGTGTTTGTCCACTTGGTTGCCGATTCTTGCAAAGAAATACCAAGTTTCTGCGTGCTCCCTAAGCACTGATGGTTGCACATATGTGATCCGTTCATCCTCACAGCAAGTGTATGATATTCCATTTTATAAACCTGAAAGCAAACGGGAGACTAAATCGCTAAAGGTCGGTTTACCAGTAAGTGAGTGACCAGGGCAGGGTTAGCCTCGTGGTCCACACTAAATGCTGGTGGGAAACCCAGGCACTGAATTCCAACTAATGTATCATCTATTAGACACCGTTCGTCACCACCTTAAATTTACCAAATGTATGGTTCATGAATTACACGTAACTGAGAGTATAAGGCATGCAAGGTGGTTCAGCACGTAAAGCGCCTGCCACAGAAGCTGACACCCTGATTTCCGTACCACACAGAGGTAGAGGAAGAGGGCCTCTGACTGCCACGTGTATGCCATGGCACACGTGAGCACATACGTACACACAGATTACACATACAAGAACTCTAAATATCTTAAATGAACATGCATTAAGAGTAAAACTGTATTCACATCTACCTTGCCCACCATGATGTCACATGAGCCTCACTGAGAAATTTGGGTCCCAATCACCCCACTGTGAACTGTAAGTTCCTGTAAGACTGGGAACTCACTGTGTGCGCCATGTCTGTCAGCAAAGGCCCGCTAAAACAAAATCTGTTCCCATGTAGTCCTAGCATCTTGAGGCCTCAGTAATATGCTTAAATCAACATTCTTGTCAACCCTTCAGATTGTGGCTTTGTTTCTCCATGATCAAATTGGATAACAACAACAAAAAAGACATTTGAAAACTTGGCCATTCCTGTTCATTTATTCCATTTATTTTGAGAAGCACTGTTTATAGTAACAGGATTCCTAACAGCCCAGAACTGGAGGCAGCACAGGTCTCCACAAGAAGAACAGAGAAACAAAAACTTTAATCCAAAAACGGGGAGAAACTGCAATATATATTTGTGTCACAAAATAGTCAACAGTAAACAGTGAGCCACAAATATGGCCCGAACCAATACCAAAAACATGTTCGAATGAAGGAAGAGGTTGGCAGAGCTTTCATGCTGAATTGTTCTCATGCACAAACAGGAAGCACTCCCTTTAGGTGGCAGGACAGAGACCCCTGGCGCCCACAGAGGTGGGTGTGGCTGAGAGCTATGTGTGATGATGGGGATTTCTCTGCCTTGACTGGGAAGGGAACCACCCAGGCGCATCCGTGCAACAAGACTTCAGAACGCAGACAGACATCAGATGTACATTTCTCCATGTCCAGTTCTGTCAACAGCCACCCCAAAAGAACTTAAAAGGAAAAAGGAAGAGAGTTGGGGAAAGGGAACGGGGAAGGACAAGAGAGAGTAATGAAGGGTACGTGTGATCAAAAGTGTGTGCACGTACGAGAATATAAGAAAGCTATTATCATGTGTGATTAATATATGCTAATGAAGCTCCCCAATACACTAACCTTAGTCAGTAAAGAAACGACATAGCCTGAGACATAGTTTAATGACCTGGCTTTAGAGGTATAATTATTTGTCTCTTCTGAGTTAAGAAAAAAAAAATGCAATTTACTTTAAACCTTTACAAAAAATAGCCACAGCTTCTCGCACAAAAGATTTTTTTTTAATCCCTTTCAAGTTACGTACAGTAGCCTATTTTTTAAAAACAGCTGCTTTCTAAGGTACTTTTAAAAAGATTTCTGGAAAGCGTATGTGTAAAGCGCCATGCGGGCAGCTTTCAGAGAAGCTACAGTTGCAGATTTATGTGTGTTGACAAGAAAGTAATTCAAGAAGTAAGGCTCAGACTTGTTTTAAAATACATTGCCAAGGGAAAGGTGTGGCGCCCTTTTGCCTAATGATCCAAAGAGATGTGTAAATAAACACCCATCCAGCTCAGAGCTCCCCCACTACAGGGCAGGAGTGTGGGAGCATGGAGCCCTTTCAGCACAGTTCCAGCGAGGTGCCAGCAAAAAGTAACAGGTCAGTGAAGACATGGGCTCGCAGTGCTCGCTTGGAAACCGAGGGAGAGCTTTGCTTCTGGTCAAGGAAAACCCTTGCTGGGGAGAAAACTGTTAATGGGTGTGCAACCAGAAAGGGAATTAAGAGGATGTGGGAGGTAGGAGCTTGGGCATTCTTTGACAGAGCAATGTAGGTGCCCTTGGCTCATCCGTGCCCAGGGCTGAACTGGGCCTCAGAGCCTAGGGAACACAGCTCGGCTGAGTCGGCTCTGCTTTATCGCCCTCTAGCTCTTGGTTTCTACCTCCATCTTGATTTAGCCTGTGACAGCAGAGAGCTGCTCATTCCCATGATAGCTTGATCTGATTGGCTGGCACTTTGAATGCCCTCATTCGAGACCCTTCTCAAAGGCTGCAGACACAAAAACGAAATTTTTAGCAAGCAAATTATGACTTGAATTGTGTCTGTTTTAGTGCCTTCCCGTGTTTTTATGTCAGCAGCTTCTCTCGAAGCAGCTGGCTTGTCCCCTAAGTGGCTGCTTGTGCCTAATTCTAACTTGAAATCACTGAAAAACATTCTGAACCGTCATAATCATTTGCATAAGCCATAACTAGCTTTTTCATTATTAAACTCCCATCCAACATTTAGGGGAATTTTGATAAAGACTTAATGATATGATGCACTCTTTTGCTCTCTATTCATGGATGGAGAGCTCATTGCATAGCCGACCAAGGCATTGGCTCAGGAGATAAAACAAATCACAACTTACGCAGGGTCAAAGGTGTAATTCTGAAACCATGGGGGAAACTGCCAATTCTTCCCTCGCAAATCTACTGTTAACTGTTTACTCCCCAGAAGGCAGCACCCCTGAAATGTGCCTTTGTTTGCTGGCAACAAGATGTAATGTGTTTGGCTCCCGGCACCAGACAGGCTGCCACTGCCACTTGGTGCTAATCTAATAAAATGAATTCAGGGAGGAGGCGGCCCTTAGGGTCTCCTCTTAGGATTCTTCAGTGGCAGGGGCTGTCCCAGCCCAATCCCAGTGAGCTGCCACCCCTTTCCAGGATTGAGAAAGATAATGATCAGGTGAGCCCAGGTTTTCTGAGGTCTAAAGGAAAGCATTGAATCCTGAGGGGCCTCAATAATAGGAAGGGAACCAGCCATTGCAGATCCCAGGAAATCCCTCAGGGCTCCTCCCCCCCCCCCCTCCGGATGAACAGCCACGGGCTCTTCATTAAAGAGGAGAAGGAATCTTCCTCAGGGGATGAGACTGAGCTCATCCAATACCAACCAAGCAGTCAGCCCTAGAAGCATATACATACAAGAAGTGCTAAACAGACTCAGCAAGCGATTTATATACTTACTAGCTCACATGTATAACAATAATCAATAATTATTAAAGAAAAAAGACCTTGAATTCGGGGGTGAACAACCTGGGAGGGGTTGAAAGGAGGCGAGGGAGGGGAAGGAAGCGTGGTGTAAAAGGGGGAAGAGATGTAAAATGCTTTGCATTTAGAGAACTGGTCAGGTGCCTACAGGTGTCTCAGGAATTATTTTGGAGAGAAGTCCCTGCAGCATTCTGCTGCACAGAGCTACCTGGATCTGTTTCCTAGGGATTTATTTCCCCTGTGTGCAGTCATCAAGTTACTCCGGAGCCAGCAGCAGACTTAAATGGCATGCAAATGATGATGGTCTCACAAGCTTTCAGAATACAAGAGCTGCGGGAGGACCAGAGGCTTACCGGATTTCAAAGAAAGGGCTCCCAGGCTAAGCCACGTAGCCCAGGTTCAGAAGTGCTGTGTGCAGCCCACCCCCCTACCCCCACCCCGAGAGTGGAGTGTCTGAACTGGAGTGAAAGCAAAGCTGCACTGGAGACCTCTGGAAGGTAGAGATGTCAGGAAGGGGATCATCTGGCCAGGGGAGGCCCCAGCCAGGAAAAGGAGCCCAAGAAACAGGCCGTAAAGGCTGCAGCCAGGAGGGCCATGAGGCGGGAGCTGTAAAAACCACTCACACCATGCAGCTGTGTGACTCCAGATGCTAGACACAATGTTACAGGATTTACTGTTTGACCCATTTTGGTCTAATCTAGCTTTCTATTCCTTCAACTTGGAAATGAAGATCTACCCTGTGCCTTTGTATATTTGAGTATGTTACTAGCATTTTTTATAGGCACCCACAGCTCATTTGCCTTGAGTTTCAGGAGAGAATTCAGACTTGGGTATTTCAACAATGCTGAAAGAGTTAACACTCTGGGGCCTCTCAGAGATTGGAGAGACAACTCAGCAGTTAAGAGCACTGCCTGCTCTTCAAGAGGTCCTGAGTTCAATTCCCAGCAACCACATGGTGGCTCCCAACCATCTATACTGGGATCTGATGCCCTCTTCTGGCATGCAGATGTACATGCAGATAGAGCACTTATCTACATAAAATAAATAAATCTTTTAAAAAATAAATGTTACGTTGTAAGACAGTATGCACTTTTGGAGGTCAGAGATAGACTGTTGTTTAAACCCTTAAATACTTCCCAAAGTCCTCTAAGAAAAAGCCTGCTCACCAGCCTGTGGTCTGACTGAGAGTGGTAGAACCTGTACGAGAACCTAGTAGAAAGAAGTTAGGTTGCTGGGAGAGTGCCCTTGAAGGGCTACTGAGTGACCAGGCTCCCCGTCTCTCTGCTTCCTGTTCACTATGGCATAAAGCACTAACTCCCCCATGAGCAAAGAACTTTGAACTATAAATCAAAATACATCTTCCTTTTCTAAGAAAGAAATATTTATTTTATTTTAAAGTGAGTGTGTGTGTGTCTGTGTGAGTATATGCCACATGTATGCCAGTACTCTCAGAGGCCAGAAGAGGGCATCAGATCCCCTGGGAGCAAAGTTACAGGCAGTTTTGGACTTCCAGACATGGGTACTGAGATCCAGACTCAGGTCCTCTGGAGCCATCACTCCAAACCCCTTTTCTTCCTTTCAATTGATTTATCACAGGAATGCCATGGTGGTGGAAAGCTAACATAACTGAGGAGCGATGTGTGGCTCATAAGAACGAAGTCCCAGCAATTGTTGTAAAGTATTTCATTTGTATCTCTTCTCCACTACATTCAGAAGCGACCAAAGCAAGGCATTCTATGGTCAATGTGGTAGTTCCATCAATGTCTTCATGGACCAAAGCTCTGTCTTGCCGTCTGGGTATACATTCACCCTCATGACTTTCCTGCCAGTTCTGGAACCCCAAATGACACAGACTCGTTCTGCATCAAATAGAATAAAAGAGAGAGAGGGAGAGAAACTAAAGTTTGCCAGGAGAGTCAGCCTCTGTAAATTAACTTCCCCAGAATCTGCACCCATGTATATCTCACTGGATGCCCTACCTAAAAGGGAAACTGGAAAGCTTTGACCTGGACCCTTTGCCAGGTCTACTCATGTAGGGGTTCTGTTAGTGAGGGAAATAAAGGGATGGATGGGAAGAAGTATCCTAGATCTCTTCCAAAGATGACCAATGGTGGCATAAGGTAGTTTCTGTATTGCCATTGCTCTCTTCCTGTGAATGGAAGGTCCAGCCTGTGCTATGTTAAGTCTATGGTTGAACAGAGTATAACTGTTGGATTTCAAACCTGAGATGAGTGGCTGGCATGCCTGTTTAACATATCAAAGCTGACCTGGCCTCCAGGTTCTCCCAGCATCCCTCAGTCCCTACCTGTTACAGGGTGTGGCTGGCGTGGCCACCCTCTGCCGTGAACTTTCCAGCCCAGGCGCCGGGCTTCCCTTCCCCCAGAAGCTGTTCTCTATAGAGTCCAAACATTTTGCACTCTCTCTCTCTCTCTGCATTTCTATCTCCCTCTATGCATGTCCTCTCTTACTCTGCCTGCTCCACTTTGTCTCCCTGTCTGCATGTCAATTTCCCTGACCCCATTTCTTGGGACCAGTGAACCCGCCCAAGAACTTTTTTTTTCACTTTAATTCAACTTGAATTGGTTTATTTCATTGGCAGAGAAAACCTATTAGTACCCTTCTCTCCTGGACATGAAAGAGAACCAAGCTGGATTTTTAAAATTCCAATTTTAAGCACGAAACCCAAGCAATTCATAGCTTAGAGGTTAACAGCGGAAAACAAGTGACCATTGGAGATCCATACGTGGAACCCAACTCGCATGGTGGCATACAGCCTCTGACCGTGGAAAATCTCACAAGTGTTAAAGTCCTGGCCTTCATTCATTGCATCATACAGAAAGTTCTGCATTATGTTCCCACAAAAGATCATCTTTGCAAATGTTCTACAGCTAAAAGCATATAAAAATAATGATGGAGCCAGGCACAATGGCACATGGCTTCAATCCCAGCACTTGGGAGACAGAGGCCAGTGGATTTCTGTGAGTTTGAGGCCAGCCTGGCCTATATATGGAGCTCCAGGAGAGCCAGGGCTACATAGATCTTATCTAAAAAATAAATAAATAATAATAATAATGGTGAATCATGTATGGCCAGTGCCTAATTTCATGAGCAGCTCTCTAAAGCTTGTGGCCGTGTACTCCTGTGTCCTCAGCCACCCAGGTGAAAGTCACTTTAATTCCATTTCTGGCACATCCTCCTACAGAGTCTAGAGTCTAGAATCCAGACACTGTGGGGAGCTGGGAAAGCTGGTGAGTGTACCTTTGCCCTGAGACGATGCAGATCCTGGCCAACTGCCAAGCCTGGGGTGAGCCGACAAAGGCAGCCTCAGAGAGGAGTGGGGAACCCGAGCTCAACTTTGCTTTTAGTTTAAGCAAGGGTACTAGGGAGCCTGTGGGGCAGGTGAGGGCTGTGTTAAGGAGAAACCCATGGGACTGCATTCAAGAAGAGGGTAAAGAGGAAGGGGCAGGATGCGCTCCTGCTGCTGCTTGAGGGTGAGGATGAGAGCAACGTCAGATGTTTGATGTCTCCTGATAATAAAAACAACAGCGTCCACTGCTGAACATTTCCTAGGCTGTCCGGTGTCAAGGACTTCGCCATAGGCTCTAAACACATCCATCCACTCACAAAAATCCCCACATGGTTTCAAGAGAAGAGAAAGTTGTCCTCAGAAATGCAACATAGGTGACTTGAGGTCACACCAATCCAGGAGTGAAGCCTGGATTTCCACCTTGTTAGCCTTTCCCTGGGAAAGGAGAAGAGTGTCACCTTCTTTGGCCCTGTGTTTTCTAAATTAAGGCCAACATAAACCATCCCTCTATCGGACAGGAATCCCTCCAGCCTCCCAACTTTGTGAGGCTTCATGAACGCAAGCAAGGTCTGGCCTTGCCTCAGCAAAGGTAACCATAGCACCATATTGAGTCATGTCAACAGTTAAGGTTCTTTTAAAAAATAAAAATCATCAAATGACCCAGTCACAGACCAGGCTCTGACTGAGGCAGATCTATACCATAAAATTTCTAAAAGAGAGACCCTTCTCTGCCCTGTCCAGTTCCGTGGCCTACTCAGCCTCCAGAAGCTGTAAACAAATGTCTTCAACAATATCAGGAGGGGGGAGGGTCTCTTATCTCATAATTTCACATGCTCCAGTCCATGGCCCTTGGTCCCATATACTTGCGGAAAATCGCCCTGAGAATGAAACAAACGTGGCAGAAGCCTTTCGCCTCATGGCCACCAGGAAGCAGCGGGTGAAGGTAGGACCATGGACCATGGACCAGGTTTTAAGAATCAAAAACCACACTCTCAGGGATTACTTCCTCAATCTTTGCCACACCTCCCAAAATAGAATCAGCTGCCAGGGACCAATCACACAGCATAAAACTGTGAGGACCTGTCGCAGTCCAGTATCAGAAGAGGCCAGCTGATAAGGTAAAGAAAGTTTGTAGGGTTACTAGTGCTGTGATGAAACTCCATGATCAAAAGCAACCTGGGGAGGAAAGGGTTTGGCTTACACGTCCTGAATCACAGTCCACTTACGAAAGCTAAGATGGGAACTCAGAGTAGGCAGGAACCCAAAAGCAGAAGCTGATGCAGAGGCTGTGGAGGGGTGCCATGTATTGGCTTGTTCCTCATGGCCAACTCAGACCACTTTGTAAACAGAACCGAGGGCCACCAGCCTAAGGGTGTCCCCACCCACAGTGGGCTGGGCCCTTTCACATCAATCACTAATTAGGAAAACACTCAACAGGTTTGCTGATCTTGTGGCGGCATTTCCTTAATTGAGGTTCCCGCCTCACAAATGGTGACGCCTTGTGTTGTGTTCACATAAAGCTATCCAACACAGATGACTCCTTGTCAACTAGATGTACAAACATATCACTGTTAAACGATAGCCTTTCCTTTCTTGTTCACCCCACAGACCACATCTTAATATAAAGATCACAGTATAAAACATTTTAAAAGTCTCATACACTTTAAAAAATTGAATTCTTATTAAAAGTACAAAATCTCTTAAAATATTCAAAATCTCTCTAAAAACAAGTATCGGTTTGAAAGCTCAAAGTCTTTCAACTGTGGGCTCCTGTAAAATCAAAATAAATTAAATATTTTCTTAGTCCAGGAGGGGAAAACCGGGGCACAGTCACAATTAAACCAAGGTAAACTAAATAGCAACCGTGTAAATAATCAGTTTCACTCACTCACATCTGCTGTCTCCTCCAAAGGTCAGTTCTTCAGCCCTACCCTCTGCAGCCCACACAGACTGTCTGCTAGGCTGGGGCTGGCTCTTCTCCGCTGCTGCGGGCATCGTTGGTGGGCGTCCCTGAGCACAAGCATCTCCAAAGTACCGGGGTCTTCTGCTGCAACTTGGCTACACTTCACGAAGAGCTTCTCCTAGGAGCTCTTCAGGGACTCCAGTCCCGCCACACAGTGCCAAGCCCCACCTGCTTCCCACAGCCTCCATGCCTTCAAAGCCAGTACGACCTGGGCGATTCTTAAGTTCGGGCGCCAGCGTGAGGTACAAGCTTGGTGGACCCTGGCACACGGCTTCTTCGTGCTGACCCTGAAGAAACACCTCCCAGATTTCACCTCAGTGGTGCTGGTTTCTTCTTAATCACTGCTAATTTCTCAGCTCCAGCTGACCAGCATCCACTGTCCCAGAGAAGCACCAGTTTTACTCCAGTGGTTCTGGTATCTGGCTAATTACAGCTGATTCTTCAGTCCCAGGTGACCAGAATCACATCGTCTTAGCTCAAAATACCAAAACGGCCCCGAGAGAGTCCTTGCTTCCCTCTGAAACTTCCTAAGCCAGGCCTCAGCATTATCCTCTGATCTTCCTTGATTACCACAGAAGAGCCCACTAAGAAAAGCTAAGGCAGAAACTCAGACTGGACAGGAACCTGGAGGCAGGAGCTGATGCAGAAGCCGTGGAGGAGTGCTCTTAAACTGGTTTGCTCCTCCCGGCTTGCACCTCCTTGCCTGCTTCTCGCGGCCTGCACCTCCTTGCCTGCTTCTCGCGGCCTGCACCTCGCGGCCTGCACCTCGCGGCCTGCACCTCGCGGCCTGCACCTCGCGGCCTGCACCTCGCGGCCTGCACCTCGCGGCCTGCACCTCACGGCCTGCACCTCGCGGCCTGCTCGGTCTGTTTTCTTACAGAACCTAGAACCACCAGCCCAGG
Organism: Rhombomys opimus; assembly: GCA_010120015.1. Classification (NCBI taxonomy): domain Eukaryota; kingdom Metazoa; phylum Chordata; class Mammalia; order Rodentia; family Muridae; genus Rhombomys; species Rhombomys opimus. Next base: position 2,423,540 of record REGO01000275.1, on the reverse strand, counting down.
GATGGGTGGCCTCACCCACATCCGGCTGGGCCCTCCCCCATCAATCACTAATTAAGAAAATGCTCCACAGCCTGATCTTATGGAGACATTTTCTCAGCTGAGGTGCCCGTCCCTCCGATAACTCCAGCTTGTGTCAAATTGACAGAAAACTAGCCAGCACACTCCCTAAGCAGAGTCCGAAAGCGAGACCAAAGAAAGCAGACTGGAAGAGCTCCCGGGGTAGCCTGTCAGTGTTCTCACACATGGGAGTACACACAAAAAGAGTGGTCACAAGGACCAAGGTCTCCACATAGACTGTCTTAGCAGGGTGTTGAGAAGAAAAGTCTACTGTCTTGACTTCATTCAGAGGTGAGGAAGCCCAGTAAGGAAATTAAAGAAACCCACCTCAGCGGTGGAGTGGCAGACCACCAGGTTAGCACCTGCAGCCTGCCGGGGGCGGGGGGACCAGAAAGGAGGATCCGGGAGCCCAGTGAGCAGCTTTTCGGTGTCCCATGCCCCCCGACCCAGAAGGGATGGCCACGGAGGTGATTGGTCAAACAGCTTCCCAGCCCTCACAGCACGATGGCCTGCCAACAGTTCTACTTTACCGTCTCCAGGATCCCGTGCTTCTGACCGAATCTTGAAAGCATTTGTGTCAGTGTCTCCTTTCAGAGTCTCCTTTCAGAGCTTCGGAACTGAGTCTTCATCCCCTTCACTGTACCCACCCCTCACCTCCCACCCCGCACCCTGACTACTACTGACCTGACTCACAATTCACCATCAGGTTGAGGTGGATACTTCCCAGTGTACATCTCTCCCCACTGAACTCACACCTGTACATCCCCAAAGTGCAAGGTACAACCAGCCCTTGTTTGGCCCGGTGCTGTGGTGGTTTAAATGAGAATGGCCCCTCATAACTTCATGTATCTGAATGCTCTGTCCCCAGTTGGTGGAACTGTTTGGAAAGGATTAGGAGATGTGGCCCTGTTGGAGAAGGTGTGTCACTGGAGGTGGGCTTTGAAATTTCCAGTTAGTGGGTGCTCTGTCTCTCTCTCTCTCTGTCTCTCTCTCTCTCTCTCTCTCTCTCTTTCTCTCTCTCTCTCTCTCTCTCTCTCTCTGCCTCATGGTTTTGGAGCATATGTAAGCTCTCAGCATCTGATCCAGCACCATGCCTGCCTGATGCCATATTCCCTGCCACCACATTGGTCATGGACATTCTAACCCTCTGGAACCATGAGCCCCAAATTAAATGCCTTTTTTTTCTAGAAGCTGCCTTGGTCATGGTGTTTTGGCACAGTAATAGAAAAGTTACTAAAACACTTAACAAAGCAAGGGAGCTTCTGGATATTCAGGAGACCAGCTGATTCTTCTGCCACAGTCAGCATTTTCCCGAAGTGTGTTCCTTACACCGTTGGGTCTGTATGGTATCCCCAATAGAAGGTTTATGGCTAAATAAGTCTGGAAAGTGCCGTTTAGTGTATTTCCTACAGGGATTCACAGTGCCTTAGAGTTCACACTGGAGGCTCTGAGAAGATATGCAGCAAATCCCAGACTCAGAAGTACAGCGTTTCTAAAATATGAGCACATAAGAAGTTATTTACCCCAACTCATGAGGGTTCTTTTTTTTTTTTTCACTTACAAGATGAGTACATTTAATTAAAATATACCTTCTTAGACTAAATTTGAAATTTTAAATAGTCTAACAATCTGAGCCCATTTATTTATTGTGTAACAGTCAAGTATGGATACATAATGTAGCCCAGAAATTCCAATGGCATGCATGCACCATAATTTCAATAGTCCCCTAGAGAGGCTTTGTGGATGAGTGTTCTCTGTATTTATATTTATGATAGTAGACATGAAAACTCTGGCAGCATAGCTCGCTAGGACACCAGTGGCCTAGCACACACAAGGCAATAGGTTTGACTCTCAACAAAGCAAGCAAGAGAGAAAGAAAGAATGGTTAAAAACTCTAAAACTTAAAAAGAAAAATTCATGTACAAAACTAAACCCAGTACATATCACCACCATGATAAAGTGCCACGGTAAATTAGACAACCTTGAAAAATAACTGCATTTTAAAGTTCAGTAAGAAGCTTTTCTTTGTTTTGGTTTTCTGCATCTCATTCATGTCTGGCTAAATTCTCTCCCCTTTTTCTGCTATCATGTCGTCTTCACATGACACCATTATGTGCTCATGAGACAATAAAGTAAAAAGGGAAATGACAAGAGAGTAATGGTTTTGACTTTGTGGACTCTCTGAAAGGGTCTCTGAACCCCAGGAATCCGTACTACCCCTCGAGAACCACTGTTTCAGATAACTGGCCCACTTCCTTCCTCACACACACCTAAGAGAAGTAGAGGCAAACATATGACATGTCTCCCCACACCTGAGACTAATGGATTCCCCAAGAGATGGCTGCACGTCTTGTGAGATTGGCCTGCCCAACCATGCCCAGCTGCTGCTCCTCCTCCTCTCCCTGCCACTGTCCACCGTGGTTCCTGGGATCCAGCAGAGCAGAGGTCAGCTTGTACATTTTTGCCTCAGAGGATTTTAAAGATTTTTGATCTATAGAATTTCATTAAAGCCATAAGGGCCCCAAGATAGTCATTGTCCAAACACAGATATTGCTTTCATTTGTAAGCTGCCTAATTCTTGCAAAAAATGGATTTAAGCTTTATCTATAATCCATGCCCTGTTCTCCTGCAGGGCTCCCATGGCTCCATGATATGAGGCAGCCAAGGAGATTCATCTTTTGTTCCTCTTCACACACAGGAGAAGATGAAGTAGTCTTTCATCTTGGCCTCATGGAGGTTTGAAGCCTAGACACAAAAAAGAACCTGAACCCAGGGAAAGAAAACCAGATCTGAGCATAAAGGCCACCTGCTGCCAGTTCCCCCTGTAAGAACTCCTTCCCCTGGGCCAGCTTCCTAAGACCCACTGAAAGAAGGGTCGAGAGGAGCAGAGCATAGTAAGCAGAGAGATCTAAGATGAACTGTCGGACACAGCAAGCAGAGTTTTCTCTCCTGAGTCAAAATTCGAGAAAAGGAGTCCCCAAGGACCCCCGCTTCATACCATACACATAGCCTGATCTCTGGTTCCTCTGCAAGACCTTATGTGTGTGAGGGCTGAGGTTTGTGGAGCTACTTTTAGTATAACAAAGAGAAGAGATTTACTCAAGAAGGCTGGATGTAATCATCCAGGCCTTCACTCTCCTACAACAGAGAGAAGGCAAGGTTTTAGTTTTGAAATTAAGTAGCTGGAATGCAGATCCCCATTCGGTCAGTGTCTAGCAGGGTGATTCTGTCAGTGTCTAGTCAGTTTGGCGGTGAACTTGTGAAACAAAAAAATAGTAACTGAGAAAGATGAGAGATTAGTATGGTCCTCCAGGGATCATCTTCCAAAGACAAGGGTAGTAGCTGTTCCCACATCAAAAGAAGACCTAAGGAAATCAGGCAAGAGACCATAGTACCTGCACTTGGAGAGTGCAAAGAGAAGAAAAATCCAGGCCTGAGATTTGAATCATAGTACCAGGCCCACCCCAATGAATCCCAGTGCTCAGCAAAGCTCTGCAGGCCCTCTCCCCAGGCCAATGCCTATGTATGGATAAGCCAATACAACTGAGTTAAGCCAAAAGGCTGACAGTGCCCTCTGTTCCTCCCAGTACTGTGGACAGCAGAGCAAAGAATAGAACTCTACCTCCTAAGAGGAAGGACATGAAAGCTAGCACAGGGAGTCCAGTCACAGGCCCATTGTGATACAAGCCAGCCCCAGTGGAAACTGGAGCTCTTTGACACATGCCTCTAGGCCGGCCGGGGCATTGGGTGGAGGTTCGTGTGCTGGTAGAATAGAACTGAGTTTCAGCTGCATCAGTTCTAACCAGACCTCTGGAACAGCTCCAGTTCTCAGTGGAGACCTGCAGCCCCGTCTATTCAATGCCTACTCCAGCTAGTAGAGGAACAGACCACGAGTCCACCTCCACAGCAGGCACCCTTAGCATGCCCTCCACTCTCTGACCTCTGTCATATCAGTCTTGGTTCAGGGTGTTTGACACAGCTTGGTAGCACCACTGGACAATAGCCTAAGTGTGGCGTAGCACAGGAGCCTGGGGTTTACACCCATCCCAGAGGTCGTCAGAAAGCTGTAGTGTTGAACAATAAGCTCAGCAACTATGAATGCGGCACCGTGGCCCACCCTGGCCGCAGAAAGAGATAGTTTGAGCAGGATCTTGCTATGGAGCTCAGGCTGGCCTCAAACACGTGTTCCTCCTATATCAGCAACCTGAGTGCTGGGATTACAGGCAAGAACGCCGTGCCTACATACTTTCCTAGTAGCACACTCTTCTAGTCTGCATTTTCAGCAAGTAGCTTGGATTATCCTCTGATATGCTGAAGCACTGATAGCAAGCAGGCCAGTGGTAGACTCCTAGCAATCCAGGATCTGGGACCACCCAGTGTTGAAACAGCAGGCGTGACCATTGGCTCAGAGAGCCCAAACAGCTGACCTAGAAACTCTTGAAATACAAACACAAATGAGGCCAGCCCAGGAAAGCCAGAACGAATCCTACTTATTTGATGCTGTGTGACAGCCCAATGCAGAGCCTTTAGGAGCATAAGGAACCTTAGGGGAAACTTAAACTTCACCCTCACACTCAAAATAAGAAACTGGAAACTGTCCAGGCTGCTCACTCTGGAAGCGCCCACAAAGAATTTGAAGTAGCTGTTTCAAGAGAACTCAGTGAGCTTCAGCAAAACGCAGGGAAATGTTTCGACTCTGGAATTAAAACTTTTCACAAAGACATGGGAGCAACTAAAGGAACAGAAGTTTATGAGCTGCAAAATTTAGTCAATAAAAGTTTGAGTGTAGTCGAAGACATTGAACTGTGAGCTCAAAGACATGCCGCTTGAGAGTACAGTAAACAGGAGAAAAGGGAAGGACAAACGGATGAGAAAGAATGAAGGACACTCATGAGAAATTTGAAATGGCCTTGAAAGAGTTTGTGGCTGGTTTACCAGGGCTCAAGAAAGACCTCGGAGAACCAGAGCAGTATAAGGCTCATTCAAAGAAATAACAGAAAACTTCCCGACCAGACGGACGCACAACCCAGGTACACAAGGTCAAAGGTCACCTTTAATTTTGGTCAATTAAGTCTCTTCGAAGATACCTTATAATCAAGTTCTTTTAAAGATGAAACATAAGGAGAGGAGCCCCTGCTTTAGGAGACAAACATAGAGGGGTGCCCTGATAGCCTCAGTGTGAGCATCTCACGAGAAACCTTAGACAGCAGTAGAAAGCGGATCAGATTCTCACCCAAGAAACAAAGAATGAAGGAGAAAGCTAGACACTGTGGACGCTACCTGTGATCCCAGTACTCAGGGGGCCTGAGCAAGAGGAATAATATAAAGTTTGAGGCCAGCCTGGGCTACATAGCAAGACTCTATCGGAAGGGAGGGAGGAAGGAAGGAAGGAAGGAAGGAAGGAAGGAAGGAAGGAAGGAAGGAAGGAAGGAAGAAAGGCGAAAAAAATAAATTATATGACCTGGTTGACTGAAAGGCTAAGAGGGGAGACTATCTACATTGTTAACATAGGTTGATTACATGATCTTACCTCTAAGGACATGTGCAGACTGAAAATGAAAAGATGGAATAATAAATTACCTGCCCAAAAGGAAACAGGAGTAGCCATACTTGCATCAGAGAAAACACACTTCAGATCAAATAAAAAGAAACAACAAAAACCACTGCAGAGACCAAAGAGTAAATGCAGCAGAGGGAGCAACAACTCTAAATGGGTATGCACCCAAGGTCAAAGCACCTCCATATAGAAAGAAAACATTAATAGGAAGAATTGGGTGAAAGAGACTCCATCAGCTTAGGGGCTTAAACAGGACACTTTCTGTAAAGATCACCCTGACCAAAAAACAAAAAACAAAAACAAAAGCAGAGAAACAGCAGAGTTAAATTGCTCCCTACACGAGATCTAAAGCAGATTCCATCTAACAGCTGCCAGAGGCATTTTTCCCCTTCATCGGAACAGGGAACATTCTCTAGGTCACAAAACAAGACCTATTTTTTAAAAAAATGAAATCATATCAAATCTCTTCCTGACCATAATGCAACTAAAGAAGAAAAAGAGCAAGAGAAACTTTGGAAATCATATGAATACATGGAAATGAAACAACTTTTTTTTTTTTTTTTTTTGACCAGTCAGTGAATGTATCAAGGAAAGAATGAACAAAAAATAAGATAATTTTTTTTTCTTGGGGGCTGGAGAGATGGTACAGTGGTTAAGAGAATGAAATGCTTTTCCAGAGGACCCCAGTTCAATTCCTACTACCCACATGGAAACTCCCAACAGTCTCTAACTCCAGTTGCAGTGATTCCAGTGCCCCTTCTGGCTTTCTGCACATGGTACACAGACCATACATGCAGGCAAAACACCCATTCATGTAAAATAATTTATTTTAATTTCTTAAAAGAAAGAAACAACATACTGAAACTTGCAGAACATAGCAGACGTGATACTAAGAGGGAAGAGTGTAGCGATCAGGGCTGACGTCCAAAGAGTGGAGGGAGCTATAGTAATCAGGGCTCACATCCAAAGAGCGGAATGAACTCAAATAAACAATCACTGCAGCTTAAGAAAGCAGAAAAACAGAGACAAGCCGTGCGCCAGTTAACAGTAGGAAAAGTAAGTAAAGATCACAGCAGAAAAAAGTGAAACGGGGATTTCAAAATAATAACACAATGCCAGCCACGGTAATACAGGCCTGTAGTTCTAGAACTTGGAAGATGTGGCAGGAGAACTGTAAGCTCGAGGCCAGCCTTACTACGTAACATAATGAATAGCACTCTGTGGTGACTCAGGCCTGGAATCCTAGCACTTTGGGAGGCTGAGGCAGGAGGATGGTGGAGTCCAAAGCCAGCCTGTACTATACAGTGAGTTCAAGGTCAGCCTCAGGTACATAATGTGAGACTGTCTCAAAAAAAAAAAAAAAAAAAAAAAAAAAAAAAAACCCAGAAGAAACCAACAAATAATAAAATAATAAAAACAAGTAGTGAATTCTAATGCAAACTTTTCCTCTACTAAAAATAAGAAATTATCCCAAGCCCGTTCTATGATGCTAACCTGACCCTGATGTCAAAAACAAGGTAAGGAAACACACACAAAAGAAAAATGCAGGCCAATGACCTTGATGAACATAGTTACAAAAGCTCTCCATAAAACATTAGCAAACAAAAAAACATTAGCACATTGAAAAGATGGTTGCCATGACCCAGTGAGAGTTGTTCTAGAGAAAAAGATGTTTCAATATATGCAAATCAAATAAGCAGAAAACCACTGAACAGAATGAAAGACAAAAACCATGACCTCATCTCAACAGATACAGAAAAAAAGATTGGGTAAAAGTCAACATCCCTTTGTGTTGATAATTACTGAAGAACAATGAACTTCACCATATAAGACCATTCTTAGTAGGCCAAGAGCTAACATCACACTGACTGAGGAAAGGCTGAGCCATTAGCTCTAGAAGAGAAGGAGGACTTTTCTCTCTACTTTCACCCAACATGATCCCTAAGAGCCTCACCACAGCAATTAGGCAAGAGGAAGTGATCAAGGGCATCCAGACTGAAAAACAAGAAGCCAAGCTGTCACAGATGACATGGGCTAATATTTAGAAAACTTACAAAATTCCATCACAGAATATTAGAACCGAGAGAGGAATCTAGCCGTTTCAGGAACAAAAAACAACCTACAAAGGCAGTAACATTCACGGTGCTCTTTTTAAAAACTATTTGATTTGGGGATCCTTACAGCCTCTCCCCTTCAACCCCTCAACCCTAGGTGGGAGAGGCGTGGTTTTGCCAGTCACAGATAGTTTCCAAGATTGTGTGCCATTTGGAATTCTGGGAACTTTTCAGAGGGTGTGGAAACGTTAGTAGCCCGGTAGGGGGAGTTGGTGGTTGGTGGTCATTCAGGGGGATTGGTTATGGTTTGTTAGAAGTCACGCTCAAAGAAGAAAGAAATGAGATTCAAGGATCTCTATCTCCCCTCTCCTCTCTATCCTTTATCCTTCTTTCTCTCCTACCGAGTAATTGGGGGTGAAATTGTTGTTCTTCCAGAGGTTCTGAGTTCAGCTCCCAGCTGAACCACATAGTGCCTCACAACCATCTGTCACGGGATCTGATTACCATTTCTGGTATGCATGAAGGCAGAGCACTCACATACATACAATAAGTAAATAAATCTAAAAAACAAAAAAACAAAGAAACTTGCTAAGACCACTGCCAGAAGGTGGGGAGGCAGGGTTACGCTGCCAGGCCCTTCCTGACTCAGATGCGCATCTTCAAGGAAACAGGCACATGGAAAAATCAGAACAAACACCTCTGGTAGCTTGGTCCTGTCATCTTCATGGCTCTCCCATGTGACTCACTTCTTTGTCCTTGGGGCCCCCCTGTAAATGTCATAGCCAAGGCACCCAGTGGGTGCTGAGCTTTACTCCTGGTTTCCAACAGCCACACACCATTGACTCCCGTCACTACTAATGAAGGCGTCTGCTGCGTGGAACAATTAATGAAATTCGAGTCCACTCTTTGGGAAGAGTCAGGTGAAAGGGGAGGAGGTGGTGAGGCGGCTCTCGAAAAGGTGCCAACCACGATGCCCGACTCCCTGAGCTCCCATGATCCTGGGACCCGGATCATGGAAGGAGAGAACAGACTGCTGCCAGCTGTCCTGCAAGCCCTGCACCCAAAATAAAATAAAATAATAAAAAGACTAAAGGGAGAGAGAAATGGACTGTCCATGATGGGCAATGTCCAAATGTCCCAGTCCATGATGGGCTGGACCTCTTTTAAGGGCACTGTCTTCCTCCTAAGCACTGTCGGCTAGATCTGAGCTCAGCCCTCCTCTCCCCTGTCACCCTCTCCTCAGCCCTCCTCTCCTGCCTGCCTGCTACCGGCATTCTCAAGAGCCAGATCAGGCCCATGGCGCAAAACCCCCTGACGGAGGCCCAGAAGCCTCAGCCCCAGGAACTGAATTCTAAAGTCCCTCTAGTGAGCGAGCCCCAGCGAGTGCCCCAGCAAAAGGACTCTGGCTTCTGCAACCTGCTTGTTAGCCCCTCCCTGATTGCTCCCCCTCTTCTTCTGAACCAGACTGTAGTCCTTCTGGAGATGAGCTATAAAATGTGTCCAGGGCAGAAGGGAAATCAATCAGCAGGAGAAGGCTGACAAACGTACCATCACGTCAATTTATTACCTAACCTGCCTGCCTGCTAGCAACCCGAAAGGCAGACACATAATTGTTTTCCTGTTTCCAGTTCTTCAGACTGGTTGTCTCCATGGTCACAGCTTGCCTCTCTCTGCCAGTGACTCTCCTCTAGGGAGCTGTTCTGCCTCTCTGGGGGGCATGTGACAAAGCCAGATGGTGTTTTAGGGTGACCCCTGGGGCGGCAGGTACTGGCATCTAGAGAGAAAGTGCCAGGGATGTTGTTGAACATCCTACATGCCAGGCCAGATGGCACAAAAGTACTCAGGCCCCAAACAGTAACGGTGAGCTGGCCAAGGTGACCATCAGGCCCTCTGACGCTTCTGTGGGTCTGAAGGTTAGTCAGGAAGCTCTTCCATGTGTCCATCAACTGTTAGGGCTGTTGTGATCTGCTAGGTGACTTGAGGCAGAAATCGATCTCTCATAGGTGTAGAGCCCAGCAGTGCTGTTAGGCCACAAGGATCTAGGAGAGGACCCTTTCTTGCCTCTCACAAGTTATAGTGGCTCTAGGCTTACCTTGGCTTATTATAGCATTAAAAATCAATACCTGCCTCTGTCCTTTCCAAAGTGTGGGGGATGGGCCCCGGGGCCTGCCACATGCTAGGCAAGTGCCCTCCACCCCACCCCCACCCCGCCTGCTGATTTCATACACCCTTCTCTGGTGTTCCCACCTCTTCCTGTGAAAACCCATTGCCAGATTTGGAACAACTCCAAATACGGGGTGATTTCATCTCATTGGTGAGAGGGTGGGATCTCTCATTAATGACATCTATAAAAATCCTACACCACACACAAATACAAGATAGTTTTAAAAGAAAAGAAAATTCTAAACCAAATAGTCTCCTCTGAAGTTTCGTGTGAATGTGAATTTTCAGCCCACCACACCCTAGGAAGGAATGGCCTTTTGGCTGGGAGTGGTGGCAGTAGACGTTCTGAAATATAAAACCTAGTGTCCACTCTTAACTCCTAAATACCCGAGCATCTCTACAGGGAAGCAGAGAGCAACAAAGGCGAGGCCGAGCCCATCCCTTCCAGTTCTGTTGCTCAGTTCAGATTCCAAAAGGTGGGGCTTTCCCTCCCAGCATTTCCCCTACACGGAGCCTTTCTCCTCATGAAGAACACTAAGGAGACTAAGAAGAATGCCAGGGTCTGTCAGAGTCCACAGTGCCTGAGGCAGGATTTTTGGTGGTGGATCTTTGTTTTCTTGGCAGGTTTTGCTTGGTGGCTGCTATGCTGAGGTGTGATCTTGTTTTAAAGCCCAGGCTCAAACTCGCCATCCTCCTGCCTTCCCAGTGCTTGACTACAGATGTGAGCCCCCATGGCAGTTATAATCTAAAGCCGGGCCACAAACTCATGAACACCTCCCCCTGAAGGGGAGACCCCATATTTCCTTCCCTTGAACCTCAGTGGGCTTGTATAACACTGAGTCACAACTGGCCTTCTGCAGGGTTTGCGGGGGCATGGTGCCAGGAGCCCAAGCAGCCCGAGGTCATCATGGCAGAGAAACCAAGGGAAGGACCACTGAGAGTGTGGGGAGGGAGGAATGCTCACAAGCCCCTTACCCTTCATTCGAGCAAGCTCAGCCCAAAGGCCAAGATGTGTGAGTGAAGAAAGCTTCAGTTAAGCTCGCCCTTGGCCTCCACGCCTTCAAGTCTGTGGCCCAAACATCAAGGGGCAATAACCAGGCATACATACCATGACCACCTCTAATTCTTGCCTGGTGGGGATCACAGGATGGTTTTGCCGCACAGTTTGCGGGGAGGTTTGTCAGACAGCAGTAGAGAACTGAATCCCCTCATCTCTCTTTGGATCTCCGTGTTAGAAAACAGCCCCATAGAGGCAAAGAAATAAGAAGATAGAATCGTTAATGTATCCCCCGCCATGCTCTCCGTTTCCTGCATCATGTCATTTATACACTGTAGCTGGAGGAAGTGGCTGCTATTCTCCCTAATTTAGGGATAAGGAAACCGTGGCTTATAAGGTTCGACAACACCATCCAGGAAGCCAGTTGGGTATGAAGCTCTGCCCTTACCCCCTGCCCTCTGTCTGGGTTGTTCCTGAATACTGTATATGCAGAGTTACCACTTAGATAGTCTTTGTCTAAATTAAATTTTCTGCAAGTCTATGTTCTTAAGGAAACGAAATTAAAGTACTGTTGAAAGAGCCTCGGCAACTCTGGGAGGATTAAGCGTGTCAAAACATCCCTAGGCGTGTTTTCCCCAAGACGGCACAGGCTGTTCATTTGCTTTTCTCGAGCGATTGTTTTGTTTTGAAGCTCCAAGCAAATATCTTCTTCCTTGGCAGGGAAGGGGACAGGGACCTGTTCCCAAGTCTATCTATCCCCTGTGGAAAGCAGATTTCCTGAGGGAGAACCGGGGAGGAAGAGAAGCCTCGTGGCTGCTGGTTTTACAAAGTCCTTCTGCCCTTCCAGAGCTCCCAAAGCTTCCCTGTGAAGCTTTCTGTTCAGATCTCCTGATGGCAGCTGTCCAGAAGGAAAGTCAAAGTAGCTGGTTGGTCACATGACCTGTGAAAGAGAGACCTGGAGAAACAGCAGGTTTACACCCATCACAGACAGCCCTTTGGATCTCTGATGGCTTTGTCACATGACAAACCTGACACCGCTGCTCCAGCCTAACCAGTAGAAAGTTAGAGAAACCAAATGAGCAGCAGTTCTCAGATCTGTCACAGAAGTGAGCACAAACGAACACAGTTCCTCATCCTGAAGGGAAGGGGAGCAGATCTGGGCACCGCAACTTCCAGGGAAATCCGTGAAGAACTTCCAGGGGAGGTGCCTCTTGGGTAGAGACGCTAAACTGTGATCTTGGATTGCTGCAGCCTAAAGGTAGACAAAGCTGAGAAGTACAAACTACAGGTAACCCCAGCCTGAGGGGACCCCGTGATTTGGGAGGCTCATCTCAAAGAGCTTTGCCAGGATCTTACAACGAAGATCAGACAAAACCCCCTCACGTTCCCTGCACAGAGCTGTTTCTGAAACACCAAAGATCATGCCCTTAGCAAGATCTACCTTCAAGAAAACTGGCTTCCCCAGGGCCTGGCCTGCTGGGAGAAAGGGAAATAGTCAACTCCAGATGCGCGAGGGAGAAAGGAGCTAGCTAATTGGGGTGGACTCTCCTTGTGTTCTATCCCACCCAAGTGTGTGGGGAGGCAGGTTACTGAGCCGTACTTGGGAAGGTCAGGCCCAGACACGCTAGCTCAGAAAAAGGTCAAGATTAACTTCGGGACTAGAATTCTACCTTCCCGTCTCACCCTCCCCTTCCAGGACCCCTCCCTCACACCACCCCCTCCGGTTCTAGGACTGCTCCCTCGCCTTCTCATCACACAGCTCGCGCTCTTCTACCAGGGGTTCTGTGTCTAGCTTTCTACCAAAAAGTTACAGGGCATGCTAAAAGCAAAACGTACAGCTGACAAAGACAAAGGAAGCAGCTGAGCCTAGCTCATTGAGTCAGACCAAGGCTCCAAGGTGACTCTGATTTATATCGCAAAGCTCCTGGGGAAGAGGCAAACCACAGCACGTGATAGGTGGATAACGGAAGCAGATGGGTGAATGCTCTAAAGAATAAACTAAAAAGACCACAGATTTAAAAATACTGTAATAGAAATAAAAATGCTTACGATAAACACAGCTAACGAAAAAAATAGTAAATTTGGTAATATGCCTATAAGAGCTTGAAAATTTGAGAAAATACTGAGCAGAATATAAAAGACTATTCAACAAGTTAAGAAAGGAGCAACAATGAGATAAAGAAAGAGGGAGGGAGGGAGGAGGAGGGAGAGAGGGAGAGGAGGAGTTTAAGGAAAAGGAGGAGGAGTTTAAAGTGAAGGAGGAGGTAAAGGAGGAGGAAGTAGAGAAGGAGGAGGTGGAAGAGGAGTTGAAGGAGGAGCAACAGCAGCAGCAGCAGCAGAAATAATAAAATTTCCTAAAATTAATGTCAGTGAACCATTGGTCCAGGAAGCAGAGAATACTAAGCAAAATAATTCCAAAAAATGACAATCAAGAACATCAGGTTCAAACTGTCGAAAACCAAAGATCAAGAAACGATGTTTACAACTAAATGGACAATAAATGCTACTGTGGATACATCTACAAGCAAGAACAAAAACAGGGTTGGGAAAATCCTGCCCAGCCATAAGCACCGGCAGCGTTGTGGTGGCTAAATTTCCAGAACTGTCCCTGCTAGCATGGGAGGATAATTGCAGTTAAATACTGCTTCACCCTCATCAGAATGGAGAACACCCCTTCCCCACTCTCCCCCCCCCCCAAAAAAAACCAAAAGAGCCAAACAAATAAACAGTACCAGCTGCTGCTGCTATTATGAAACAACAGGAAACTCCATGCCCCACCTGTAGAAATATAAAATGCTGCTGGCCATCTGGAAGATAGCTTGGCAGTTTCTTACACGGTTCAAATATTCTGCCTCTAAGATCCAGCGATCACCCGCCCAGATATTTGTCCAGATGAGTAGAAAACTTGTGGGCATGTTTAGAGCAAAGGTATTCTGCACAGTGCTGTAACAGTGGCTACGGGACAGCACGCAGGGGTCAAAACCCATATGATAACACGAAGAAGGGCCCTGATATGAACCACGGCTTCAGCTGATAGAGACATCAGTGGCAAGAAATGTGCCGCAGTGGTGCAGGATGTAAAAACAGTGGCAGCGGGGGAGAAAGACAGGCATTTTGTATATCCATTCAATGCTCTGGAAGTCTAAAGCTGCTCCCAAAACATGATGCTTATTAATTTACTCTTTGAAAATATGCATTTCTCATTCATTACACTAAGAGTACATTAAAGGCATCAAAAGTCTTCTGAAACATCTTTAATATTCCACTAAATTACTGTATCTTAATTTTCTCAGCCAATCTTTTACAGCTGACTTTTTAAAAAATGACTCAAGGGATAGGGATCTAGCTCAGCGGTAGAGCAATTGAAAAAAAACGTGTAAGTCCTTAAGTCGATTCTGAGCACTGAAGAAAAAAATTAAAAATAGAACTGAGCACAGTGAAGCATGCCTCTACTCTCAGCTCTTGGAAGGCTGAAGCAGGAGGATTTCTGTGAGTGTGATGCTGACTTGGATTACATAGTGAGCTCAAGGCTAGACTGTTGTACATAAGACCATCTCAAAAAGCAACAACACACACACTCATGCACACATGCACACATACACACGTGTGCACGTAGCATCAGCCCTTTTTCGGCCTCTTCTGAGGGTGAACTGGTTTCTGAAACCCCTAAACTTTCACTATTCCCTGGGATCGCCTAGCCGAAACGTTATCCGGGTCATTTAGAGAGACACGCTTCTTTTCCGAGGTGGGATAGAACTCTGGCCCTGCTACTAGTTACTAGTAGCTCACCTACTAATAGTTCTAATTTTCTAATGCACTGGGTCCTCCATACACGTTGGCCAAGCAATGCCAGAGTCTGGGGTCGGCCTGAATCTGTGCCTCCTGTGCTAATGGTGGCAATGTTGGAGTTGGAGCTGTCACGTGCGAGTCCCAGTATCTTGGAAGATGTAGTTATCTCCATTTGACCTGTTGTCAACAGCAGCGCTCATTAAGTTCCCATGACCACAAGCTAACATCAGTAACTAGGAAACTGAAACTCACACCCAGGTTTTCAGCTTCAAAACCATTGCCCCCCCCCCCCCGCTACGCTCCTTCTGCTAAGCCATCTATGATGCTCAGCATCTCACTGCAAGTTGCCTTGGAGACAGTCACCAGCCCCGAGCGAATGCCAGTCATGCCAAGCAGATGGAAAATTTTAATTTAATCTGCTCTTTTAAACAACCACACGGGATGATTTTAAGTTTTCTTTTCTTTTCAATTGATACATATGGCTGTAGGTTGTACGTATTTCTGGGATCTGATGGATAGATGATATGATGATCGACTCAGAATAGATTTTCTTGATTGGATTTTTTTAACATAAAAGTCATTGTTGACATAAATGGGGCTGTGAAAACATAAGCATCTCATGTATACTTTACCCAATTTCCCCAATGACAGCATTTAATAAAACTACTACAGTCTCCTCACCATGACATTGACACAGTTTGTATCTGGACATGGGGCTGTCCTCACCCTGACCTTTGAAGCTATCCCAACCTCAGCCCCTTTTAGTTCTAAGCATACATTAATATCATCTACTTCGATACATGTATCATTTCATATAAATGAGGTCTCCGAGTATATAATTTTGGGGGATTGTTTTTCCCTACTCATCTTAATTGTCTAGAGATAATCTAGGTTGCTACCTTTATCAATCATTCATTTCTTTTTATTACTGAATGGTACCCCATGGTATAGATACTCCACAATTTAATTACTCGTCCATTGACATATGGAATGTTTCCAATTTGGAGGGTATTATATTGCAGTGGTTGGTGTGGATGTAAATTGTCATCCCTCTGGGTCAAACACGAGCACAATTGCTGGTTTGGATGGCAGTTTCCAGGTCTTTAAGAGGCTGCCAAAATGCTCTCCATTGTGGCTGTACCATATTGTGACCCCAGCAGTTCAGGAGAGGCCTCACTCCTCCACATGGCCTCCAGTCACCGATACGGTCAGTATTTTTTTATGTTAACTCTTCTGATTGGTGTGTGTCTCCTTGCATGTGATTTCAGACTAATGCCCACCTCGTGAAATGAGTTGATCAGTTTCCCCCTCCTCTTTGATTTCTAGTAGAGAGAGTGTATAGGATTGCTGTTAATAATTCCTTAAATGGGGGCTGGAGAGATGGCTCAGCGACTAAGAGTACTGGCTGCTCTTCCAGAGGTCACGAGTTCAATTCCCAGCACCCACATGGTGGCTCGTGACCATCTACAATGGGATCTGATGTCCTCTTCTGCCATACATACAGATAGAACATCCAGATGTATAAATAAATCTTTTTTAAAATTTCCTTAAATATTTGATAGACTTTTCCAATAAAACCATCTGGGCCTGGAGATGTCTTTTGGGTAAGGAGAAGGGTGATTTAACTATAAATTTAAGTCTCTTAATATTACAGGACTATTCAGACTATAACCCCCCTGGTAGGTGGTTTGGAATATATTTGTTAGATGGTGGTTTGAATTTTTTTTTTTTAAGAAGTGGGGTGTTTTTTTCCTGTGCTGTCAAACACACATAGAGTTGGTCATGCGATCCTTTATAAGCCTTTATTTGAGATATTTTTTTTTCTTTCCCTCAAGCCCTTCTCTTTGACCCATGGGTTAGTTTGAAATGCGTTGCTTAGTTTCCAAGTGTTCAAATTTCTCAGTTGTCTTTCTGTTATCGATTTCTAATTTTACTCCACTGTGGTTCTAATCTGAGTGATTTCAGTTCTTTCACATTTACGTTTCGTTTTCAGCCCGGGCTATGATCCATTTTTGTGTAAGGCCTGTGGGCAGCTGCGTGTACTCTGCTCTCACTGAGGGGAGTTTTCTGTAAGGTCGGTTACTTCCTGCTGATTAATATTGCTCCTATATCCTTGCTCATTTTCTCTCTAGGTATTGAAATAAATTATTGAAAGAAGAGTGTTAATGTCTCCACCTGTAACTGTGGACTTCTCTATTTCTATTCAGTCAGGGAACATTCTTTGTATTTGTGTCTCTGTTGTTTGGTGCATGCATGATTAGAATTATCACATTGTAATAGGAAAACTGGCCATATTAGAGTATCCCTATGTTTCTCTGGTGTTTTCTCCAATATCTGCACTGTTTCCTATTAATAGAGCCACTCTGGTTTTTCTTTGCCTCATGTTCATATAATACACACTGTCTATCTGCTTCCTTGTTGGCTGCTTTGATCACAGGGCTGTATAACCTTCACCACAACCTACCTCGGAGAGAACTTTTACATTTTTTTCCAAATTGAAACTCTGAACTCATTAAACAGCTGCACTTTGCTTCTCTCCCCAGACAGACCCTGGCACCCACAGTTCTACTTTCCATTTCTAGGAATTTATTAGTGCAGGCACCTCCGGTAAGTGAAAGCATTTGTGCTTTTGTAAATGGCTTCTTTCACTTAGCTCCTTGTCCTCAAGTCCCATCCATGCTGTAGCAGG
Organism: Rhombomys opimus; assembly: GCA_010120015.1. Classification (NCBI taxonomy): domain Eukaryota; kingdom Metazoa; phylum Chordata; class Mammalia; order Rodentia; family Muridae; genus Rhombomys; species Rhombomys opimus. Next base: position 2,406,234 of record REGO01000275.1, on the reverse strand, counting down.
TCAGAATCTCTCTCTCTCTCTCTCTCTCTCTCTCTCTCTCTCTCTGTGTGTGTGTGTGTGTGTGTGTGTGTGTGTGTGTGTGTGTGTGTCTCAAAGAAGAGGAGAAGGAGGAGAATCAACTTCACTGCCATCTGTTTTTATATCAGGGATAGAGCTGCTAGGACCATGGGTACACAACGATCTCTTCAAGATCCCGCTTTCATTTCTTTGAGTGTATTCCCAGAAATGGAATTGCTGGGTTTTAGTAATTTTTCGCTTATCTGAAGAACTGTTTTACTTTCACCATTTTGTATCGCCACTATCAACAGGCAAGATTTCTAGTGTTACCCTGCACCTTTGGTAATGCTATTTTCTGATGTGTGTGTGTCAGTAATGGTCATCCCCGCAGGTGTAGACTATTTCTATTTTTACACTTTCAAATTGCCTTTATCATGATATTTGAAGGGAAATTTTCATAGGCGGGATATAGTTGAATTTATTTATTTATTTTTTTTTTTTATTCACTCCTTGTGATGGTTTGACTAAGAAATGTCCTCTACAGGCACAAGAATTTGAACACTTGGTTCTCAGTTGGCAGAGCAGTTTGGGGAGGTTTAGGAGATGTGGCCTCGCTGAGGTGGCCTTGTCCTACTTCTGGTTTGCTCTCTCTGTTTCCTGCTTGCTTTTAACAATGTGAGCTCTTGGGTTTTCTGCTCCTGCCAACATGGCTGCTGCTTGTTCCTTCCATGCCACGATGGACTCTATCCCTCTGGAACTCTAGGCCAAAATAAACCCTTTCTTCTTCCAGCTGCCTTTGGGCAAGAGCAGCACAGAAGTGACCAATGCACTCACCTAACTTCTGTCTCTTAGTTGTTATGTTAGATCACTTACGGTTAGCAACATGCTAGGCTAAGTCTGACATCTTATTTGCTTGCCAAGTTTTCAAGTTTTTTTTCTTTAAATTCTTTTTCTTTAATTTTACTTATTCGCTCATTTGGGTAGCGGTGTGGATGCATATGCTTCACCATGCATGTCTGGAGTTCAGAGGAGCTGTAGAGACAAATTCAGGTCACCAGGCCTGAGGGCAGGAACGCCTTTACTTGCTGAGCCATCTCATTGGCCTTCCTAGGGGATTCCTTGAGCATTCTGTAGAATTCCCCTTGAATTTATGTATCGTTTTCAATATATCTATTCCTTGGTGTAGCATTTGAGAAGTCACTGTAAGCATTTCATTACATACACGTGATTTATTATGGTTGTTGGTGTCACTTTTTTGTTGTTGTTGGTATCACTTTAGCAGTATGCATAAAGTTTAGGAACTAGGGGTAGTTCCTATTAGTTAGAATCCTATTAAACAGTTGTGGCTTTTACTTGGAACATCAAACATAGTTAAGAAAATTATGACGAAAGGCAAAACCTGTCATAATTATCTACACTTTCTCAACTATCATCTTTCTCCTTCTTAATGTTTCAAATTTTCTTCTTTTAAAAAAAAATGAGACCCTTTCTGTGTGGAAAGCTTTCTCCAGCCACGTTTTTAGATTACATCTGCCTGCAGTAAATTCTGCCCATTTCCTTTCTCTCAAAGTGTCTTGATTTTCCCCTCATTCATCTTATTACCACTAGGAGAGGGTGATAGTCCTGACAGTCCACTAGGCACAGGGTCAAAGGACACACGATCACTCTTGGGTGGGGTCAGAGTCCAGACTTCCTGTGCAGTTTCCACTCACACTGTGGGGTGATGATTTCTTTGCCAGACAGCAAGGACAAACACTCTTGCTCCCTGTGTAGCCCTCTCTGGCACCACTCTGTAAAGATACACAAGTCTGGACTCTTCAGTTGGCATTTGGTAGCAAGGGTGCCATCCTACTGGACATCCTGATGGCATTGTCCAAAAGACCCTGTCTATGAGGATACTCTTTCTCAGGTCTTTGGCTACAGTGACGTGACCTCTATGAAGGCTCTTTGTTCACTTGTTGCTGTGCCCATGCAGTCTAGGATATGTGAGGCACACGCAGGGCCCCGGAACCCACCCCTGCATCACCACTTCTCAGGGCTGGCCTTTAGTCAGTCTGCCTTCCCTCTACTGTCCAGAGCTTTCTTACATTAGATAATTGTGTGACTTTTCCTAAGGAGATGTGGAAAGCAAGATGTCTTTTCACCACAGATAGGGTTCAAGGGGCCAGAAAGTATTCCACCCAAGTCTCCTTGGAAAACCGATAAGATTATCGGGGTTAAGTTCTGAGCATGGAGGAGATGTTACTATAGGAAATGGGCATCTCTTAGGCAGCTCCTTCACTGAAAAACTCATCCTAGCATGCTTCATGTCTCATAAAAGTGACGTGTCTGGAACTTACTGTTCAGCTTGCAGGCAGGCCCACTGAAGAGCCTCCTCGCATCCATTGCTTACTGCCTACATAACTGAAAAGCAGGGTCTCATGAGTCTTGTAGCTTTCCAAACTTCCTGGGTCTTGCAGGTTTTATGAGCTTCCTGAGCATCCTAAGTTAAGTGAGTTTCCCCGGATTCCTTCCCCCTTCTGGGAGGGGATGTTTCAGTTCAAAGGAAGTAGATACATAACAGACCAAATGTCCATGAGTTTAAATCGCATTTAGAGGGATGGACAGGAGAGAGCATGTTTTACTTCATCTTCCCCCGAAGTAGAACTCTAAGAAAATGATTTTCAGCTGAAAGATTCTTTTAATGAGGCTGATAAAAAAACAGCATAATCTTGTTAAGCCAAAATCAATATAAAGACTATAGATATTTTGTATAGCCAGAAGCACAAAAATAAATATCAGCATTTTCTACTGTGTTCAGAGACATCTTAGCAGTTGTGCTATTAAAAAAAAAGAAATTCTGCTATGACAAAAATATTTCAGAAAAGCCACATTTGGAGGAATAATAATAATAATAAGATAGGATTTTACCAGGTAGCCCTGGCTGGCCTGAAGCTCACTATGCAGACTGGGCTGGCCTAGAACTCCTAGAGATCTGCCTGCTTCTGCCTCCCGAGTGCTAGGTTTAAGGCATGTCCCCCACATGCTTGATTCATTTGTCTTTATTTTTTAAATACTGTATATATGTGTGTCTGTGCACACATGTGAGTGCAGGAGCCCACAGAGTCCAGAAGAAGGCATTGGATCCCCTGGATCTGGAGTTACAGTCAGTTCTGAGCCACCTGACATGGGTACTGGGACCCAAACTCCAGTCCTCTGCAAGAACAGTACAGGCTCTTAATATGAGAGCCATCTCCCCAATGAGCAGAAAAGCTGGATTTGATCCTCACCCTTGAGGTACTCCAAGGAATCCTCTTTCAATGCTCTGGGTAAAGAATGTGCCCTGCTTTTTAACCCAGTGTTTCCCAAATTAAACCAAACAGAAGAGTCTTCTGCAGGCATCTAGTGATGTCCTGTCCTAGTAGCCACTGTAGAAGGTTGAGAGAACCAGCTCAGGACTCAGACAGACTCTGTAGGGGAGGGAACCAGCATCTCACTACATTTTAGAAAGGGGTGGGGGGTCATTCGATCGGCTGGAGCATGCCCAGCAGGGCGAGAGAAGCACTAATTATTTGCATTTTGTTCACTCTGGTAACTTCTGAAACTTTTCCTTAAGTATAGATAAATAAAATATATATCTTATAGCCAGGCACAGTGGTGCACACTCATAATCCCAGCACTTAAGGAGGCAGAGGCAGGGGGAATCTCTGTGACTTCAAGGCCAGCCTGGTCTACAAAGTGAGCCTAGGACAGCCAAGGCTACACAGAGAAACCCTTTCTAGAAAGCCCAAAATATTTATTAATATACTATATTAATATATTATGTTATGTTATATTTATATAGCATATATATCAGAAAGATACATAGATAATAGATAGAGATAAATATATATATCCATCCCTGATCCTTCAAGATCCAAGGGGAAAGCCCTGTCTCCATTTTGCAGGTGAAATGGTCCAACAAAATGTATTCCTACCAGAGCCAGACTGACCAAAAGGTTTGTCATATTGCTTGAGTTTTCACTGAGCCAGGCCGGAGCCCCATCCTGCCGGGAGTAGGTGTAGCCTGACCTTTAGCACCAGCCTTCCAGGATCTGCATCCTGATCTTCCCTAGCCAAAACAACCCGAGAGCTCCTGGCAGATCACTTGCTGCTCCCTTCCCCACACAGGGCTCTGCTGGGATGGCCTTCCTGCTCTCCAGAAGCCTTTGTTCCATGGAAAACAACTTGTTTTCCAGAACAAGACCTCCAGGGAGGTGAGGGGAAACTCAAACCCTAAATACAGGATGAGGATCAAAATCACTCCCTGACCCTCACTTCCTCTTCAGCCACGGCAGGCCAATGTCCGAGTCAAGAGCGGAAGGAGCTGAGACCTCTGAGAGTGGGGTTTACTGGGAGGAAAAGAGCAATGTGGCCTCAATCCCGGGACTATACAATACAGAGCTGTGTGCTGTGAGCTTCAGCAGTCGGAGGAGGAAATGACCACTTACTCTTGTTTTGAAGGCAGTTCAGTATGGGTGCAAAAGGTCACCAGAGAAAATGAGGCACAGGATGACACTAAAAACGAAGCATTTGTCCCCAGCAAGATTGTCTGAAAGGTGCTATTTATCTGCCTCTGGCTTATCACAGCCCTTCTTTTCTCTTGGCTGTCAGAGGAGTGGGCAGCTCTTCCAAGAGGGAGGAGATGACTAACTGACAGCAAGGCATTTTGTGGTGGCCACCACTAGCCTGACGGGCTTTGCCAGGAAATGAAATCGATGTGGCCTTGCAACTAGTTCTTCTGTTTGAGCAACCCTTCTTGACACCAAGGACACTAAGATGCCCCCCAGTCTTCAGGCCTGCCTGCTGCTACAGCTATAAACGCTAGCTCCAGCCTATAAGAGGGAAACAGCGCCAGCTGTTTATGCTCTAGCTTGAGTTCGGTTTTACAGTTTGATTGGGGCGGGGCTTGAAGAATCATCAGTGGACACCATGTACATTTGATAGGGAGGAACATGAGGAAAAAAAAAAAAAAAAAACATTTATCATGTCCAAAACAGTTGGCCTAGGCAGCGGCCAATCTCTGTGGTGGATCCAGGACCAGCCTGAGAGCTCTGGGCACCAGGAGCAGCCTGGGAGACCCAGTAAGGGCAAATTGATTTGAGAAATGCCAGGCAGAGCCCAGCCCAGCAGCAGGCACTTAGAGTGGCCTGTCCTTGGGCGAAGCCAAAAGGAAGGAACTGGAACGTCACTGTCTCGGCAGAACCTTCTCTGTTCCGTGTTCCCTCCAAACAACCAAGGAAGTGTCTAAAGTTCGGGATGAAGGACCTTTCATCAACAACCGAGCTGTTCCTCCTCCCCCTCCCCTGCCCCTAGGTCATTATCCCCCTGGTTTAATTTCCAGCTCATTGGAGCAGAGTTTCAGACCATGGGCTCCAGAACCAAACGATCCAGGTCAAACCCACACTCTGCCCTTTCCCAGCTGCGAGGCCTTGGCTGCAGCTGTCCCCACTTGTCTGCTTGTTCATGCACAAAACTGGGACAGCAGCGGTGTCCGCGCTCTGTGAATTAGCTCCCAGACGCCACAGTGCCCAGACATGGTTCTGTGCCCACATGCACTGATTTTCTTGTAGCTGACCTCCCTTACAGTGAAGAATGATAAACACAGCAGCCCCAATCACTTCTTTCAGGGAGCTCACAGCTTAACCTGAGTCCCAAAAACCTAGAGACCCACATGGTGGTGTGATGGCCCCCATGTGGACGTTCGCAGAGAGAAAGGATGCTGGTTAGTGGAGATGGGTAAAGAGCCACCCAAGACTGTGGGTGTCAGAGCACCCAGCTGAGTCCTCAGGAGAAAGCTGGAGGAGCCCAATGTCTCCGCTAGACCCTTGAGACCATTATGGTACAAGGAGAGAACCGATTCCTGCGAGAGGTTCTCTGAATACACACACATCAGTATACATGGACAGACATTTAAATACAATATAAAAGCTTTATATTAGCTTAGAAAAACACATTAGAAGAACATCAGAAAAAAGCAACAGGTTAAAAAAACAACTGTTAAAAATAGTGTCTTATTTTTTTAATCCATTGCAGGCAGAAATTCTCCATCAGTCTGGTGTTGAGCAGATGTTCTCAGCATCAGAGAAATGCTTCTGGTTCCACAGAGAAGACAAAACTTTTTCTGTCCTATGCACCCCGGCCCCATCCCCATCACGGTCTGCCTTCTTTAGCCTGCATCCCAAAGTGAGCCTCGGGTATTCTAGTCTGTCACTAGCATGCATCCTCCAAGTTTGCTCCTGAGCACAGTAGCTCATTCACCAGTGACTTGGTATCCTGCGAGCTCAGCCTCCTGGTCCCTCCAATGGGCCATGCCCTAAGAAGGCTTTCTCTGCCATCCCTTAAGATTAGATGCACCTCCTTCTAATTCTTCAATTAAGTTATGAGTTATAGAGGGGCACCGGGGCTGGCAGAAGCCAGGGACTAGTGGCAGCATCATTAGCATCCCCTAGTGTCAGCTTCATGGGCTTGCCACTAAGTTTGAGGGAGTCATGGATAAAATGCCTGTCATTATGACAGCTATACAGGTGATGTTCAAGGAAAAAAAAAAAGTTCTCATTACTTCCCATCAGAAGTACATGTTAGGCTGTTTGCCTGGACAGTGAGTTCCTTACAGGCCAATGCTATGCCTTATCCAGCACTGTTTCTCCGCTTCTTTACTGCCCTAATAATACCGCACAGAAAAAAAAAAAGACAAACACACTTGACACAGTAATTTCTTTAGTGCACGATTCAATCAGCAATTCAACTAGTTAAGCTAAGCTCTTCCGGGTGGTTCTTCTGGTCTGTGCTGAGCTCAGGGCTTGCAGGCTTTGCCTCTAGGGATGGGGGAGGGTTGAGGAGGCAGAGGCCACGTGCGTCTCATTAGTCCAAAGTCTGGGCTGCTCCATTAGAACTCAAGCCTGGCAGGGTCCTTGCACATAAGGAAGAGCAAAAGGCCTCCTGAAGGCCAGCCTTGAAACTGGCACACTCATTTCCCGCTATATCCTCTCAGCTGCAGTGGCAAGACCAGCTCAGCTCCACATTCCCGGGGAGAACACAGGTTCAAGAGCAAAGACTCAAGAAAGCCTGGCTTTCCATTCACCACACCTAGGTTCCTAATGAAACCAGTTAGTTAGGGAAAGAGAAATGAACAGCAAAGGCAAGAAGAAAGAAAGCACAGCTCCTCTCCTCACAGCCGTGGGCAGGGATATTCACGTTCTAGGTGGCTCAATATACATCCGCAATATGAAAATTGACCTCTCAAGCCAGCAAGTAGTTGAGCATTCCCTAAGGTACAGTAAAGAGACTATGTGCCAATTGGGAAATAAATCAAGATGCTCCCCTCTGGAGCCTAGGGAAGGCAGATGAGCCTGGATTTATTGAAGACACTCGGCCTTCTGACAGCAGGATAATTACAGGCTTCGGCACCATTAATCAGCAACCCGTTGCCAACCAAGGGAGTCTATAAACCTCTAACTGTCCCTCTTCAAATTGACTTGACTTAAAACAATTATTTAAATTCCATATTCTTGAGCATTTGGCCTAGGGAGGAAGTAGGAAAAAAATATCAAAAAGAGAAGCTTGTGTCTTTTATTAATTGTCACCTCCAGAAAAGCTTTTACTAAGCTCTCAATAATTTGATGAACCTTTTACACACACACACACACACACACACACACACACACACACGCACATGAGCACAAGCCTTCTATCAGGTTAGCAAGGATTTCCAGCTGTGGTACCAGAAAACTCAATTCAGAAATGTGTGGGTAGGGCTAGCTAGCCTAGGAATGGTGGTCTTAAGTCACACACCTACCTGCCTGACAGCCTGCATGGACCCATTCTTTCAAATAGACAAGTCTGCTCCATGTGTAACCTTCTTTCCATGGGGTCTGCATCCTCCCCCTTTCCCTCAATACCAAATAAAAACAGCCTTGGCCCCGAGGAAAATCCCATTCCGTTGACTGCTGGAGTCCCAGGGTCAGGGGCTTTCCATGCTCTCTGCTCCTCACAGCACTCCCAAGGTACCCTCTACTCTCCTTTCTTGAGATGGTCTGCGGAACATTCTTCTTTACTGTGAAGGCTTTGCTCAGGAGCCAATGGTGAGAGGTTTGGCTGCAGGATTTGTGGTGACGGGAACAAGGGTCACATATAGGTATCATAAAGGAGGCGCCTGTGCCTGCCGGCCCCTCTGCTTCTGGGAGGGGGGGCTTTCTCCCTCCCAGTCCTCCATCTACCCCACTCTGGGCCTCACAGCGGAGCCTCAGAGCCTCATCAAGATGCCCACCAACTCTTGCTGGTCTTCTGACTGCTCAGCTCTCCCATGCCCTGCCCGGCTTGATCCAACAAAATTTCGTTTCCATGAGCAATTTAACTTTCTCACTCCATTTATCATGCATCCAACTCAAGCCTAGGGACTTCGATTCTGGGGATGGGAGGGGGATGAAGATTGTCTTTTTTTTTTTTTTTTTTTTTTTTTTGCCAGGAAGAAGGGCAGTTCTTTCTGGACCAAAAAAAAAAAAAAACTAATGGTTTCAACTCCAGTTGCCTGTTCACTCTGCTGAGTGATGAGCAAACTCAGAGGAACCGTCTTAGCCCCATTCCTCCAGGTTAGGGACCACATCCCAAATCTCGAAAAACATTTCCTGTGGGAATACTAACCTACTCTTTCTTGTGCTCTAATCTACTGGAAACCTATACATCTCAATGATGTAGCTCCTCTGACTTATCCTGCTACAATCTGATTCTTTTGTTGTTGTTGTTACTTTTTATTGATTCTTTGTGATTGTCACATGATGTATCCCAATCCCACTCATCTCCCCATCCCTTCATGTTCACCCTCTGCCCTTGAAACCTCCCCCTCAAAAGAAAACAAAAACAAACAACAACAACAAAAATCTCTCTTGGGACGCTGGGGTTTGTCACAGTGTGTCACACAGTACACTTTCTTGTCCAAACAGCTCTCCATGCAAATGTTCGTTGCAATGACTCCTTGGTCTGGTTCCAGGCCTCTGGCTTCTGCTACACTGTCAATACTGGCTCTGCACCAGGATTTTTCTTGGATAATCTGTTGTTGCCCTGTGTCAAGGAGATCCTGCAGCTTTGGATCTGCAGGACCAGCTCCTCCGCATGTTCCAGCAGTTGGTATATGTGGAGTCGATGTTGGGGTAGGCCAACTCATGGCCCTGGATCTGGGCCTGAGTGGAAGCTGAGTTGGTCAACCCTCCAGCTCTCCCACGCCCACACCAGCGGGGCCTGCTCTTCTGTGCTGCCCAGGCGAGGTCCAGAGCACTATCCTGAGTGCAATCTGATTCTTAAGATCTACGTAAAATTTAGGAATTCTGTGCTTTTACAGGCTGCTACTCCTCCCCCAGGTGGCTAAAAGTAGGGGTCAGTTGCCTAGGCCCTGCAAAAGCTGTTCTCCTATATGACCTCTGATGGGTAATTCAGGAAGGCCTCCAGTCACGTTACTACCTCTATTAATTTCTACAGCTTCGGGAACAAATTGCCACAGATTTGCAGCATTGTTTATGTTGGCCAAAAGATACAGGCAAGCCCAATACCCACTAGAAGGTGAGCAGATAAATAAAATGTGATACATCTAGACAATCAAGCCTTTAAAGGGAAGGAAATTTTGATGTAGGTTGCAGCATGAGTAAACCTCACGGACATTATTATCATAAGAAATGAAATAACGTAGACACAGAGAGACAAATGTTGAATTATTCCAGCCACAGGAGGTACATGGAGTAGACAGAGTTGAGGTAGAAAGCAGCACAGAGTTTAACAGAACTAGAGGAGGGACCGGTGAAATGCTTCTCCAGTGTATACAGCGCTTAATTTAGGGATTATGAGGAAAGTCTAAAGACAAATGTCAGTAGTGACACTACACAAGCACCCAGTGCCACCAAGCTACAAAAGTGATCAGTACCATGGAGTCCGAGCACATTGTGCGGCCTAGTTTTATGTCATCTTGACACACGCTAAGAGCCATTGGGGAAGAAGAAGCCTCAGTTTGAGAAAATGGCCCTACCAGATTAGTCTGCGGGCCAGCCTGTGGGACTTTTAATTTAGTTATTTTGATTAATGATTGATGTGCAAGAGCCCAGCTTCTGTGGGCAGTGCTTCTCCAGGGCAGGCAGTCCTGAGTATTTTAAGGAAGTGGGTTGAGCAAGCCACGAAGAACAAGCCAGTAAGCAGCACCCCTCCACTGTCTCTGATTCAAATCCTACCTCTCGGCTTCCGCTTTGAGTTCCGGGACTGACTTCCCTCGTGCTGGAGTGTGACCTGTGAATTGTAAGATGGAACAAACCTTTTCCTCCTCAAGCTGCTTTTGGTCCTGGTGTTTTGGCACAGCAATAGGAACCCCTACTAAGAAAGACATGCATGCCCTGACATACTGTATTCTCTCACAGTTCTGTAGGTTGGATGTATACCACCAATGCTGCTAGGTACAAGCAAAGCGACACAGTCTCTGTCCTGTCTATGGGGTAGGAGAGAGAGTCTGTTTTTGACTCTTTGAGCTCTTATGGCTGCTAGTATTCTTGGCTTGTCCAGTTCATGCCTCATTCTCATCATGCTCTTCACTCTGTGGGCTGCTTCTCCTAGCATGATGTGCCTGCCTCACCAAATAATCCAAGACAATGTCTCCATCTTAAGGTCCTTAATTTAATCACACCCGAAGAGCCCTTTTTCACCTTGCAAGGTAATAGCCGCAGGCTTCAGTGAACCAAATGCACACTGTCTGTTAGGATTCCCAGAGTGAAACCAATATGGGGAAAGAAACAAGAACTAGAGAAAATCGCAGACTAGGATTTGGGAGTGGGGTGGGCAGCACTGGCGAAGGACTTCCATCCTGCCTGAGTGAGTGTTCCCCTCTCCAGCTTCCTGGTGTCAAAACATTGCCAGTTCATGGAAGCATTAGGCTCAAGACTGAGCCGCTTGTCAGGAAGGCTGAGATGCAGCCAGAATGCTGAGGTGGCTTTCCTCGCCTCCCAAATCACGACAGGAACCCAGGTCCACCATGCTAAATGCACTGGAGAAGCATTTCACCTGTCCCTCCTCTAGTTCTGTTAAACTCTGTGCTGCTTTCTACCTCAACTCTGTCTACTTCATGTACCTCCTGTAGCTGGAATAATTCAACATTTGTCTCTCTGTGTCTACGTTATTTCATTTCTTATGATAATAAGAAAGGTCCACCCATGGTCACATGCTCTGGGGGAGAAGAGGAGGCAGGAAGCGACTATATCCCTACTCTGACCACTTGTGTCCCTCCGAGAGCAGGACACAGAAAGGACAGAGAGCTAAAGTGAGCTCTCACTGTGTGCCAAGGAAGCCCTAGAGCCCTGTATAGGTGAAAGACCCCAAGTGAAGCTGCACAGACCTGGCCACAGCCTGAGCCTGGCTGGCCATGTGGCCTTGGACTTGACCTGCCTGCAGCTCCTTTACATGCTCTGAAGCACAGCCAGTGGGGGTGCCCACTGGAGGGGGTTACACATGGAGATCAGTGCAATGCTTCCCGAAGTCTTTGGCACCAAAGCACACAGATAACAACTGTCAACAGTGCCAGCCCGGCCTGGGCCTGCCCCACCAGGCTCCTCCTTCCCTGCCCTGTAGGGAGGGGGCAAGCATGCATAAGGGCTTCGACTCTGCTGTGAGCTGCAGCTTGTGAGCTGGCCTGGTGAGGACAAGGTTTCTCCACCAAGGAACCTCGTGAGGTGGTAAAACTGGACCCTTTTCGTCCTTGCTCTTTTCCTCCCTACGAAACCCACTTCAGAAAATCAGAGGATGCACGGGTGGGCAGAGGAAGGATATAGTTGCTCTCCTCCCCCTTCCAGCACCATATCACTATCAACTTGAATCTGGATGGGCCTCAAGGACTTGCAGTACGGCTCATTCGGAGCCTCTCAGCAAATCAGCCTCACACCCAGAACCGGCTGCCAGTGTGGGCCAGCAGCCAGACTGAATAAAGCAAGGGTGACCCTTTCTATGCCCCGGGCTTCTAGAGGGGCTCCTTCTGAACAAGGGTGTCTTTCAAAGCTGTGACGCCAACTGTGGGACAGGCCTGCCATTGTAGAAGCCGTTTAAAGAGCTGTAGAGAACAGAACTGCTGTGGCAGTCGCCGGACTAACATTGACTCTGGAGGTCACGAGCTTGGGGTTTCCCACAAGGGAAACCATTGTGGTCTCAGGCATCCAAGGCCTGGCAGAGGGTTCACGAGGAAAGCTCACACCCAACTGGGAAAGGTTGTGTCTCCCCTCTACAGAGGACACTGCAGTGGGGGACGCTGTGTGCCACCCCCACTCTCCCATCGTAGTGGAGGGGCTTGAGAAAATACCCTACAAGGCTGCCCCAAGGCTATACCTCCTCTCAGGACCAGCCCACCTAGCCCCAACCTGGCATTATAGCTCCTGCCCTGCTTCTGCTTCTCTCCTGGTCCTCAGAGAGGGTGCAGTGGATCCGGGCTGCCAGTCTCTGCAGCTCCCTGCTGCTTCCTTGCCACTTCCTTGCCAAGCACTGCCCAGGGCCCACAACCCTGGCTAAATGTCAGCAGCCACTGAGCACGGGCCCAGAATCACTCCCAGCTCCTGCCACTACCCCCTCTCTGTTTGTCACACCTTGACAGTATCTCAGAGTTCATCCTTTAAAGCAGAGAGCACTGCAGGCATAGCAACATGCTCCGTTCAGCCTAGACCTGTTTATCTTGACATCAGAAACCAGGCAAATATGCATTCCTACCAAGCAGCTGGACCTTCTACATTATTTTCTTGTTAAATTTGTTTTGTTTTTGTTTGTTTGTTTGTTTGTTTTGTTTTTTTTCTTTTTTTCTTTTTTTTTTGAGACAAGGTTTCTCTGTATGCACCCCTGGTTGTCCTGAAATTCACTTTGTGGACCAGGCTGGCCTAGGAGATTATATATATATATATATATATATATATATATATATATGGCTGGGGTAGTGTTTTATTTTGCTTCTGTTCCTTTAGGCTTTGTTGTTGAGGTTGGGTCTTGCTCTATACAGCCTAGGCTGGCTCATGATCCTCCTGCATTAGCCTTGGGGAACCTGAGATTGTAAGTGTGTTCTGCCCACTTGGTTACCTTCCTTTATTTTTATTAAAAATATCTGCAGAGGGTGGAGATCCAAAGGGTCTCGAGATGGTGAGGTCAAATCTCAGCTTTTTAATTAGGGGAGGAGGGCACTTATGCCTTCCCGCCCCAAGGCACACAGCGGGAACTGGAGTTTTTCTTCACGCCACACCTAAGTCCCTATCCTTCCTGCTCACAAGATGACAAGCTCCATGACAAGGTACAATCCTGAAGTCTTACCAGGAGGACTCTGCTTCCCTGAGGATTTCTCTACTTCCCAGAACAAGGGGATTCCTTGGAGCTGATGAGGGGAGGAGAAGGTCAGGAGACAAAGCTAGAGTCAGCAATAGTCATAGACTGACCAGATATCTCCGAAGAGGTGAGGGAGAGGGGGCACCCAGGCCTAAGGGCTCTGCTGGCACTGAATCTGCCTTTTAGGCAGGGAGGCGCTCAGAAGCAGGCTTCTGCCCCAGCCCTCCAGAGGACTGAGTCCCTTGCCATTGCTAAGTGATGTGCTACGATGTGTTCTGCCTCCTTTCCTTCCCATTTTGCACAGGGCATCTTAACTGCACCAAAAAAAATGAGTTTCACTACATTTTTGTACAGTCATATAACACTCTGCTTGTATTTACCCCTTTCTTGTCTCCCTCTATCTTCCTCTAGATTAAACTGGAGAGCCTAGCATGGTGGCACATGCCTTTACCCCAGCACTCAGAAAGCAGAGGCAGGTGGATTTCTGTGAGTTCGAGGCCAGTCTCTTCTACACAGTGAGTTCTAATACATCCAGAGCTACATAATAGAGAGATCCTGTCTCAACACACACACACACACAAATTGTGGAGAGTTATCTACATTGTTGACATGACTGGACAATTCTAGATCTTGTCCCCTGTTAACAAGGAAGAGAGATGAGTCATCTGGCTGAGGCTGGATCAGCTTCAAAATCCTAAGCAGGTCTATTTTCACAGTTGTTCAGTGGTATGAATAAAATCTGCTCCTCCCACATTTTTATGCAGGGTTCTTCCTACTGTCAAACACGTTCTTTATTTCATTTTAAAGACTTTTAAATTTTATGTGTGTTTGTGTGTGCCTACTTGAGTTTATGTGAACCAGCTGCATGCAAATGCTCTCACTGGCCAGAAGAGGGCATAAGATCTTCTGCAATTGGAATCACAGGTGGCTTTGAGTCTTCTTGTGGGGGCTGGGACTAGAACCTGGGTCCTCTGAAAGAGCAGTAAGTGCTCTTAACCATTGAGTCCTTTCTCAACTCCCTCCCTTTTTAAACACCTCTGCAGTTTCTTTCCCCTGCTGTTTTTTTTTTTTTTTTTTTTTTTTTTCCCCCCGAGCTGACGACCGAACCCAGGGCCTTGTGCTTGCTAGGCAAGCGCTCTACCACTGAGCTAAATCCCCAACCTTTCCCCTGCTGTTTAACCCATGTGACTGTCACCAGTGTTTTCATCCCGCTAGCTCCATAGCAAGCCACAGGAGAGGGAAAGGCTGGCCAACAGTCCTCAAAGGGATCCATTACCCTGACCCCCAAAATCTCTAACTACAAAAGGCAGAAGGTGGACAGCTGATTTCTCTGATGGAGTTTGATTTTCAGGGGGCCTCTTGCATAATTATTTTTGAAACCTGCAAGTAGTATGCTTATTTTTTTTTTTCATAAAGACCTCCAAATTACATATACTTAAGACCGTAAAACCTGGTCCATGCCTAGATAGTTACCTCAGCTAAATCAGAGGGACTAACGAGTCACATTTTGAAGAAAGAAACAAACCCCTGGCAATAAAGACTACAAGCTGTTCATCCTTGTCTCTGTTTTTACCAACTCTTATTTTTTTAAAAACCAATTTAAAGTGTTGGAGATATTGATAATGCTAGCAAGCTAACACCAGATACTTATTAACATGATTCTACTTGAAAAGCTACAGGCCTTTGGGTTACAATAGTATCCATTATTAATGAAGAGATAAGCAGTTTCCACTGAGAAAAAGAAAAGTAAGCTCATGCAAAATTCAACTTAGCTAATTTGAAATGAATGCTGCAAAGCCAAGAAGAGGAGAGAAAAGAGGTAGAAAAGGAGTGTGAAGCAAAGACTGGTAGAAAAGAAAATTCTCATCTCAGGGCCCAGACACCCAGCCATGCTGAACACAGTACACACAGCAGAACACACTGAAAAGATGGCAGGACTTGGCCGCTCGTGTTTTCAGCATGTGTTGCTAGATGCTGAGACATGATGGTGAGCAGGACAGACATGGCCCCAGGTCCACATCTGAAGCAGGCAGGCAGGCAGAGAGGACAATGAGACTAGCTGTGTGGGGTGCTTTGTAGAGGAAGAGGAGGAGGACTTCAGGGGAGCACAAAGGACATCTAATCCAGGTCTAGGGCACTAGGGAAACTTCTCCAAGGGGCCACGTGAGACCCACACAAGGAGTACACATCCACCAGAAGAATGAACGGAGTGTTTTCGGCAGAACGAAAGAAAGCAGTGTGTGCTCTCAAAGGCTGTGGATCAGGTGGAGGGGTGGGAAATAGGATGACATAGAGGTGGCAGTATTTAGGTAAAGATTGGATCGGGTGCTAAGAATTGTGGGCTTTGAAGGCAATAAGATGACTCTATGGCATCACCCAGGTGGCATGGACACAAAGAGCCTGTAGCAATCGAGGCAAACAACTGTAGCCTGGACAGAAATAAAACCATGAATGGGGAGCGGAATGTGAATTGTAAAAAATGGATGAACCAAAGTGGACATGCTTTGATAGACATGAGACAGGAGTGCTCAAAGGACCTAAGGTGAACTCGGGTACATCTGACTCGAACAGTTGGAGAGCCAGATGGTAGAGCCATCTGGGACACCAGACGGGCATGTTCAGTGCTTCTGAGGGAAATCAGCCATTAGGATAAGTGGAAGTTTCACAGTTCGAAGGTCGGGTTGAAAGGCTCAAGAAAGACCGACTCACCGGAAATACTGATGGCAAAGGAATGGTGAGAGGCGGGAATTAGTTGAGAAGACGAGAAAGGGGAATTTTAAAAAGGAATGTTGAAGAAGGTGCACACGCACACACACACACACACACACACACACACACACCGGAGACACATTGTGGGGGAAGATGCTGGACACCTCCATACCATCAGTGCTGGTCAGCACCTCCTGGAAAGATCACCAGTGGTTTACAGCATCTTTGCCCGTTTGTATTAAAACTAGAGATGAATGGTAAGTATTGGCTTTCTTTTTTTCTTTTTTTTAAACAAAGCAAAAGTTGTTTTTGAAAAGTGTTCGTGTATGGGTGAGAGAAGACCATTGAAAAGCTTTTAACTTAAAGGGAAGAACTTCACGGGGAAGAGACCAAAGGAGGCGAGTGACATGATTTTCTGCCCTGCACGTTTGTTTGAATATTGGAATCACTTTCGAAGTTTGAAATCCACTGGCCTTGCAATCCATTGCCGACATCCTGATTCAATGGGCAGGAAGTGTAGCCTGAACCCCGGAGAGCTTTTAATGCCCTACGTGAGATTCCTGGTCAGCAAAGCTGGAAAGCCACTACGTAATTATGAAGCCTAAGAGGGATAACATAGATAACTAGATTCTGAGTTAACTTAGAAAAGAGGGAGATTCTTGAGGTTATCTCGGCAAGGTCAGGAAGCATGGCCAGTAACGAGATGGGTCAGTAATGAGATGGCATTCCCAAAGCCGGGCATGGGGCCAGTCACACAGCGACAGCTCGAAGAAAGCTGAACTCCGCTTAAAAGGAAATAGGAGTTGTAAGAAAATGGGAAGAAAATCTACAGTACATGAGGCTTCTCCATAGTAAAGAGCAGGTAGCAAATACTCCCGCATGGGAGGGCCAGGGCTCCCATCCCTGGGCATTATCAGGCAACAGGCAGCACTATGCATAACTCACCTGAGGACCCTCGGACAGAGACAGGGTCCAAAGCTTTTCGAATAGCCTGCCCCTGGAGATGGCCATGCTTGTCCCTCCCAGCCTGCAGATTCCACCAAAGCAGCGTAGCCCTTACAGAGTCCCAGGTAGCGCTGCTGTGACCCGGCACCTCCACCGTCCTTACCCTTCTCCTCTTCTGGGCCTCCCCTCCTCCATCTGTGAAAACCAGGCGAGTACCTATTACAACTGAAAGCAGTCTTAGTCTGCTTTCTGTCGCTGTGATGAACACCATAACCAAAAGCAACGTGGGAGGAAGGGGCTTATTTCATTTCACCTTACAGATTACATGCGTCCCTCCTTCATGCACAGACATCAGGGCTGAAACCTGAAGGCAAATTTTTATTTTTTTATTTATTAATATATCTTTTTTTTTTAAAGAAAGAACTGAATCCGAGATCACAGAGAAATGCTGCTTACTCACTTGCTCCTCCTGGCTTGCCCATTTTGCTTTCTTATCCCCCATGACCACCAGCCCAAGGGTGGCATCACCTCTAATAAGCTGGCCCCTCCCACATCAATTGTTAATCAAAAAAAGGCCCTACAGACTTGCCTACAAGCAATCTGATGGGGGCATTTTCTTGATTGCGCTTCCTCTTCTCAGATAACTCCAGCTTGTGTCCAAGAAGAAGAGGAGGAGGAGGAAAGGAGGAGGAAGGAGGAGAGCTGCTGAAGCTGTGACAGTCAGTCTGGAGATGAGGTATATGAGCCAGCACAGAGCGATTAACTAGTATAAATGAGGCCCCGAGTTGGCTCCCCAGCACCACAACACAAACTACAACAAAATGCCAGTCTAAAATGGACAGGGTGGGCACATTCCTTAATCCTAATATTAAGGAAGCAGAGGCAGGTGGATCTCTGTGAGTTCAAGGGCCAGCCTGTGCTATATAGTGAGCTCCATACCAGCCAGGGATACGCAGAAAGACCCTGTCTCAAAAATAAAATATAATATGACTATACCAAAATCTTCCAGTCTCCCTCCCATCTTTGATCTGCTTATTTCTCTCCTCTTATGTACTCTTCCCGTATTTTCTCCCAAGATGCTAGTTTGTGTATAGTTTGTGACAGACAATGGTTTAGGGTATATGTTGGTAACAAACTCTAAAGTCCCTGGAACAACTGGAAGATTAATGGCATAGAATAGGCAAGCCAAAAAAAAAAAAAAAAATCTTTGAAAAGTAGAATCAAAAGCTCAAAACTTATTTCTTTGCTTTTTTGTTTGTTTGTTTGTTTGTTTGTTTGGGTTTGTGGTTTGTTTTAGTTTTTTGTTTGTTTGGTTCTGGCTTTGTTTTTCGTTAGTTTTTGTTTTAGAGACAGGGTTTCTCTGTGTAGCCCTGGCTGTCCTGGAATTCCCTCTGTAGATCAGGCTGGCCTCGAACTCACAGAGATCCACCTGGTTCTGCCACTGGAGCTGGGTGGGATCAAAGGTGTGTGCCACCATCGCTTGGCTATGTAGAATATCTTTAGGTACTAAATCGTCAGAATGGCAACTGAAACTTAAGCTCTTGGGCAAAGGGTAATTTAGAGAAAGGTGGTGGTTTCCTGTTTTGTGAGGTCAAAAATGCTTTCCAGGATACAGTCACCTCATCTGACAAGGGGAGGCCATGCTTTTAACTAAACTGAGGTGTCTTTCTCATGTGCTTTTCTGCACTTTAGAGTTATTTACGCATCTCTTGTTACCGTACATCATTCTTGCATAGTTCTAAAAAGGAAAGCAAGTGAGAAATGCTGGTTAAGGTGTTCCATCAAACTTCTTCACATTTCCGCTCCTCAGTCCCTCTTCAGTCAGCCATACTCGTGTTTTTCACAAGACAAGGCCCTCAGGGTTTTCAAGAAAGTTGGTGATATCCTTTCTTATTTGCACCCATATTTCCTTCTGAGATGCTGATATTTCCTCTTGTAAACTTCTGGCCTAGTTTGGTACAGACAATAATCACAATAATCTTGGTAACAGAATGTAACTCAGACACAGCCACTCTGGGAATCACTGCTTCATAAGTCCCACAAGGCTAAACTTTTCAAAGTTCATATTCGTACAGATTATCTGGCAATCTTGTTATCATAGGTCTGGGCTGGAGCCGAAACCTACAACCTCCTAGGTGAGGCTGACACCCTCCCCCCACCCCGGCCTCTAGACCCCAGCCTAGGCCACAAAGCCATAACACAGTTGACCTAACTGGTTGCTTCTTTGCAAGAAAATCTGGGAGTGATTATTCTTCCAACAGATGTTTTGTTTTGCTGATATCAAATTTTCCCTGTTTCCAAGCTTGTCTATGTTTAAAGCAATTTTCACTGCAGTGCCAAATCATAATCCAATCTTTTGAAATCACTTAAATGGCAGTGAAACTCAAGCCATGGCTCCCACCAGCAATTCACATAATCTATTGAGTTATAGTCACCATGCACACGTGTAATCCTGGCACTCCTAGCACAAGATGTGCAGCAGTGACAGGATAATCTCCAGATGCTTTCGGGCCAGCTAACCTGGCTCATGATGCAGGGGATAAGAGACCCTGTCTCAAGGTAGAAATGGAGGACTACCAAAGCTGTCTTCTGACCTCCACACACGCACTTGAGTGTGTGTCTCACGTGAGCGTACACACACACACATACACATACCCCACATACATACCACATACACACATTGGGCATTGATGGCACACGCCTTTTAATCCCAGCACTCAGGAGACGGAGGAAGGTGGATCTCTGAGTTGGAAGCCAGCCTGGTCTACATAGTGAGTTCCAGGACAGCCAGGTTTACAAAGAGAAAACCCTTTCTCAAAAACAAACAAGCAAGGCTAAACTATGCATTGGGAGTTATGACAGAGAACAGTCATCACCCTGGTATGTTTCTGGGTGTCTATTTCTGTTTTTGTTTTGTGTGTGCATGTGTTGAGGAAAACATTATGGAGTCTGCTCTCTCCTTCCACCTTGAAGTGCCTTCTGGGGAAGGAACTCAGGTTGCCAGGCTTGCCATTAGCTAAAAAGCCTACAGTGCCTTTAGCTGCTGACCTGTCTCTCGGGTCCCCTTTTGGCTTCCCCTATGTGAATGGAATACAGAGCTGGAGGTTGTACAAGGTAAGTACTGGTGATACGTGTGTTCGTAACGGACTGCTCAGGAGCCAGCCTGAGCACTCACCTGTTGAAGACTTTTTAGAGTTTAAGCTCCACCCACCCTGCAAAAAAGCAGCACCACTGGGGCCCATCCTCTAAGCTTTCTCCACGTTCCCCAGTCTGAGGCAACTCAGCATGAAAAGGCAGTAGTTTAACATCTTTACAAACCTTCGTGTGGGACCGTGTCCTCCAGTCTGTGTATAGAAGAACGCCTGCCTACCGAGGAGCAAATAGACCCGCGTTAAAAGATCTGACCTAGCTCTCCCTCCCCACCCCGCTATGACGCTCATGTTCCATCTAAGTTAGAGGGTACTGTGGGCAGTCAGAGGGAGAGAGGGAGAAAAGGGCTGCTCCAGCTGGGCAGGGTCAGAAAAAGGACTTGTCAAGAAAGTGGGAAGCACGCTGGGTGGCTTAGGCAGGTGGGACGCATGCGCAGAGGATGAAGGCAGTCATGTAAGCAGCGTGTGTCCCGGTGTGGGGATCCCCGTCCGAGGCATCCAGATCAGGTAGCAGCTGGAGAGGCTAAGGAGACCAAGGTGCCACCCCAGGGGAAACTGCCGTCCCTGAGTTTGGACTTTAACTTGTTGCTTTCCTTCTTCTCCCTCTTCTCTCTCAGAGACCTGAACGTGGTTTTTTGTGAGCCCGTCAAGTCCCGCCTACCCCGGTCGATGCTATGGTGGGAACCGTCTGACACACTTCCGAACAGCCCTTTCCTCCAAGTCACTCTGCCATGAGGAACCGGGGGAGGAGAAACGCAAGCTCGCTGCATTATAAATCAGAGCAAAACACAACTGGAAATTTTGCTACTCTGTTGCAAATAGCACATGGTACCTCCCAAAAGCCAAAAGAAATGATTTTTTAATCATCTGCTGCTCGGGATTATCCATGCTCCCTTTCCTCGGCGTGGATAATTGAAGGCTGGCGGTATTTAGATTTCAAAGAGGTTTGGACTTTATTGAAATCCAAGGCTCCCAGTTGGCTCCCTAACCCAAGTGGGCATTCGTGCCTGTAATTAAATTGATCTGTGAGGGGAGGGTCCCGAGGTATATCTCTAATGTGAGCGATTACCAGAGAAAGACAATTGATGTTTTTTTGAGCCGCACATGTGTCCCACACAGGGGACCCAAATGATAGCAATGGCTTTCCTTCCAGAGAGATACCTTTGTGCCTGTTCCGGAGGTATGGTTAGACATTCCAGCTCTGTGCTCCAGACAAGATACACACCTCCTGGGTTAAGACTTCACCGTGGTGCCCGAGGATCCCTCGGAGATACAAGCAAATGTCAGAGGTGATTTGTTCCTAAGGTGGGCAAAAACTGGCCAACGCATAGACACCTGTGTATATACTTGTTCTGGAAGCTGGAGAAGGGAGAAATTCAAGGGACGTGTTGAGTAAGGCACCTTCTGTCCCTTGCAGGTGTGTGCAGTCTGTGTGAGGAGGAAGGTGGCCAGCCCCTTCTGGGATGCATGAGCTCAGGAGCAGGAGTTGTATTGCTTCAGACAGTACTCACTAGGAAGAGGGGACAGACGGGAAAAGAGAAATACACAAGCCAGCCCTTCACCCGAATGTGTCTCGCACCTAGCCTAGAAGGAAAGAAAACGTAAAGCCACAAACACAGGAACACACAGAAAGGAAGGACTTGAGGACTTGAGGCTGTCTTGAGTGGTTGTAGAGGGCTGGGGGGGCGGGGGGGCGGTAGGGGAGACAATGCCCAGATGACGACGGGGAGGAGGCCCAGGAGCCAGCCAAGTCGTCTCTGGCTGGGCAGTGGGATGAAGTGGTTAGCTGGGCTGCCTTGGATGGAGGAACGACAAAAGGAAAGGTTCAGGGCAGGGATAAAACCCTTCCTCTGTACTCCGGGTGGCTTTTCCTCACACCACGTTCCTGCTAATTGCCACGCATGCGCCTTAGTTGCCTGCCTCCCCGGACATCGTTATTCCAAAGCTCACCACCTGTGTGGCTCCACCGGGCAATGCCAGGTCCTGCTGAAGGGCCCGTGTGTAGACACTGGAGTTGGGCCCCCTCGTTCCCCTGTCACGGTTGGAACCAGCCAAGCAGTCATAGTCCAGCAACAGAGCCCACCGTCACTCAGCGTCTCCCCTCAAATCCAAGCTCAGCTTTCTCTCCCCTCCCATGCCCCGTACCTCGTGGTGCTCCTCTAGCCAGCTCCACCTCTGCTTTGGACCTCCAGCCTCTCTGGCCTAAACGGAAGGGAGTCCAGAAAGGCAGGGGGTGCGTGTCCCCTTTCATTCCCTCCTGAGGGTCTTCTGTTCTCAGCCCCTACCTAGGAGACACGGCCCCATGCACCGCTAGCACCACTCAGGTTCTCTTGAGATCCCCTGTGCTCTCGTGCAGCTGGTTACTGAGTATTTATTCCCCTCCACATCCCCTGGCACCACAGACACTGAGAAATAGCAGCCCTGCACGGCCAGCCTGCTCACCACTGCAGTGAAGAATGGTGTCTTGGCAAGGAATGAAAGTCATCCAAGGCATCATTTGGGCCCTCCTTGGAGAGATCAGCCCAGCCATTTTCATGATTAAATCCACTATCCGCTCCCACGGGTCTCTACCGTGGCTATGCCTGACCTCACTGGTTACCGATTAGGGACAGGCTGGGTTATTTCTGTTAAACAGTAATTAAAACCACTGCAGTGTTCTTGATGGGACCCATAGATTGTTCAGCCCTTTTCCTCATGATACCAGGTACCCAGGGACACCCAGGAGACGGTCCTGGGAAATTCTGTTTTGCTTAACATGTGTGTGTATCACACAGGTGCTGACACACTGGCCTTGTCATTCCTCTTTGGTATCATGCACCATGCTGGCCAGTGAGTGAAGCAGTGGGAGGTCCTGGCCTCCCTCAGTCACGTGGAGACAGGTCACATACTATGCACTAAATATCCAGAGGAAAGACTGCAGAAAGCCTCCTCTAGATTGGTCCTTGCTGGCTGGTTTTGCCCTGCCCAAAGCAACCAGCTTGCTCTACAGACTGAAAAAGTGCAGCGGAGCCCTCACTGTGCAGTGCTCCGTAGGCCTCAGACTACAGCGTGGCACTGCTGTCAGCTTGCATCCCAGACTGCAGACCTGCAGCTCAGCCCCACAGTCCAGCCTGCTTTATTTACACGCTGATGTACTGTGTTGTCTCACTGTCCGGCTTCCTCCAGAGAGTGCAGAGCCACAGCTTCACCCCAGTGATGCACACCATGGTCAGCTCTCCCATCGGGAGCCACAGTCTATATTTTAAAAAGTTCATTAAATAATAATAATAATAATAATAATAATAATAATGAGAAGAAGGCTCTCCCAAGGTTTTCCCGGGAGTGCCTGCCTGCCTTCCACTGTCTGAATGCTTGCCTCTCATTGCTGAGGAAATGCTGGTGACTGCACACAGGAGCAGCTGCAGGGCTTCTCCATCATTGGAGGTGGTGGCAAGCCACTGCTCACTGGGCAGTGGTTATATTGGGGGTTTGGGGGAATGAGTTTGACCCTCTCCCATTTCCCTGCCTGTGCCCACAGCCACAGCAGTGAGCCTTCCTCCTCCTATGGACAAAGCCAATGTGGGAATTAGCGCACAGGCACACATCCTGGTTCCAGCTCTAGTTAGCTGGGAGACTCTGCCCAAACCTAGACTATAATAGCCAAGCTCCAGGATTCTTATCTGTACGTGAGGCAGAGTTGGACCACATCATCGCTGTATCTTTAAAGTAAGTGTTCGCCTTGGAGGAACAAAAATAAATTGGAGACACAAGCTAATCCTCCCCACACACACACCCAAAAAAGGACTCATGGTGCTAAGCACATTGCACCAAAAAGACAAATTGCAGGAAACTGCAAATGGTTGAAGTGATGGAAACTTCTTTTGTCCAACAGCATCTATCACACCACCCCTGGCAATCACCATTATCTAGTTCATCCTGACACAGCACAAAAGTGGCTTTGCTTTCCTCTGTTCCCTGGAGGACAATACAAGGCTAGGAACACGATGAGTGACAGCACAGACAGTACATAAGGGTCATATCAGAAGCCGACTTAAGGTCCTGTGAGCCGGATGATGCACTCATATTTCCCTGCCCAGAGCCTCCAATGGCCTCTGAGGACAACTGCAGCCTTGATCCTGTGCCTGGGTGGGATAGGGTTGGATTAGCTTGAAGGCCGAGTAACTGCTGTTTGTGTCGGTTCTGTTTGTACACTGCTTTTTCCTCAAAGCACTCCACCTGTTTTCGCAAATAACTATGACACCCCTTTTCTGAGAAGAGACAAGCTCACAAAGGCGGCAGATGTTCTCCAGCCCGAGGATCTGCCCGGCGCCCAGCCTCGTCAGCTGACATGGCTGTCAGAGCCTATGATTCACAGCGCAGCCCTCTGCGTTTGTGAGATCTGTCTGCAGAAGCGAGGCAGATGTTTCACTCCTCACTGGTCATTGGCAGGCTCCGAGGCGCTGGAGAACCTTGTGAGTAGCTAAGATCTAGCCCTGAAGGCTCCTCTCCTGTGAGGTCCATTGAAGAGGAATGAGCAGGGTTGGTTTTCAGAACCCACAGCCTCTCAGTAATGAACTCTGTTTCAATTTTGTTGGGGTATTTTTGTTTGTTTGTTTTTTTCTTTTCTTTTGTTTTGTTTTACTGTTGGGGGTTGGTCTGGTGCTATGTATTCTAATGCTAATTGCTGGCCTCCAAGATCCCATTGCTGCCCAGGAGAGCGCATTCTCACATACACCGGTCTTAATTTAAAGTTAATTGGTTAATAAAAATGCTGAAGCCTGGGGCTTAGGAGAGGAGCGGTTGGTGGAGGGGAGGACCATGAGGCTGGAGGAAGAGGAGATGGAGAAAGAGGATATGGCCCTGATGGAGAAGATTCAGCCAAGAAACATATTTGCAAGTCACTTGAGTTGTGTAGCTGAGAGATAGCTATACAGCTTAGGGGGTTGATAGCTGCCTAGCTTCAATACTTTAAGATTGTAAAATAAATCATAGTCTTTCTGTGTCAATTATTTTGGAAGCTAGCAGGGTTAAAGAAAAGTGTTATTATTTAGTAATTAATAATAATTAATTATTAATTGGTAAAAATAATGATAACTGTTATTTATTAATTAGTATCTTATGTTTTATTTTTTTAAGATAGGATTTCTCTATTTAGCCTTGGCTCTCCTGGAACTCTATCTCTGTAGACCGGGCTGGCCTCAAACTCACAGAAATCTGCCTGCCTCTGCCTCCTGAGTGCTGGGATTAAAAGCATGTGCCACCATGCCTGGCTTGAACTCTATTTCTTAGGTCTAGACTCACCCTAGACCTAGGGAGGGGTGGTCAGCTTCCAGGCTCTGCATTTCTCTAAGATCCCCTGCTGGCTGCCCACATGACCAGTCTCAATAATGAACCAGCAGGGAAACAGGGCCAGTACGGTTTCTCACGTTCAAGGGTACAAAACAGTGTCCAAAGAACTGGGTTTTGGGATTGCAGGGACAGGCTGAACAGAGCCCAGGCTGCCCCACCATGTTCCAGACCTTAGGGTGGGCAGGAGCTCTGCACATCGAATCTGCTTACCTGAAGAGCTGGGCTCAGCAGTCCACTGGAAACCCTTCCTGATCTGGGGTGATGAGCTGTGTGCCGCCCTGCCAGGCTGTGGGGACTTCTGGTGCCTGCTTGCTCTGCCCTCCTCAACCTGGACACATGATGACCCCGAGATGGCCCTGGAGAATGGAGCCATGGTAACTGCTGAGTGTGAGGTTTGAATTCAGCTAGGGAAAAAAAAAAATGAGATGGGTGTTTTCATCTGATGCAAGCATTGACTTTTCCAGGCAGCTCTCAGACAAATACTCTTGGTGGAACACGCCAGAGACAACTTTTGGATGTCCCTATTAGACTTATACTAACTGACCCTCTGGCGCCTGGCTTGGAAGAGTCAGATAATTCCTGTAAGTACTGATCTTCAGGCATGGGGGTGCATCAAACCCAAGGAAGGGGGCTGGCCTGCCTGTCACAACAGGTCCTCTATCCCCGAGCCCTGGAGCCTTTCTACAAAGGAGAGTTCTATAGACTCAAGGAGGTAGGAGATGGTTTTGGTTGACAAGGAAGACATCTCCCTGCCTGATGAAGAGTTCACCATTTGGTCTGTAGAGCCCACTAGAGTAACTGACCAGCATTTCGCCCCAATATCCATTCTCTCCTTCACTGAAACCAAGAAATCTATCAGCATTCATTCTAGGACAACTAAGATCTTACCAGTAGAGAAACAAGGCAACTAACTCATAGCCCAACATCCGGCCAGGCTACAGTGGTGCTCAACACATACCCAGTTCTCTGAGTTTCACTCTTTCCTACCCAGTCCTCCATGCTAATGAATAAGCAGCAGTCATATTAAGTCAAAGGAACTCTACCATACTACAGGGATACCACAGTCCATGCTGATAATGTCAGGGGCAAGATAGGGGTCCTTGGGAATCAGCCTTGCTGTCATAGGATACAAGTTACCCAATTATTTACCCTTGAGTTAGCTAGCAAAGAAAGCAGGGACATCCACTCTCTGGGAAGTTGTTTGTGGTACAGGACACACATAACCACAATACTGTCTACTGTCCATCACGGACACATCCCAGAAGACAGCAGGCATTAGTCCTAATTCTAACTACCAGGTGGATACTAAAACAGTACAACCTTATATATAACTGCAGCACACAGAGTCAAAGGAACTTGTCTGTGATCCCTTGGTGAGTGGAAGGGCTGAGACGTGAGTTCTGTGTCTTCTTCCAGAATTTTTCATAGCTGGATCATGAGGACAGGGCACCAAGTGAGCCCAGAGCCAACCCACAACTTCCAACTGGAGGGAAGTGGCGATGAGGGCCCATCTGCCCAATACGATGGTGAGGGTTGGAATGAATAATCTGGGTACTGGGGACCAAGGCGGCTTTGTGGCTAATATCACCAATGTGTGATTTAGTGACCTACAAGAACCACTAGAATTTTCCAGGCAGGTAATATGGCTGGTGAAACAAAGAAAGAAAGAAATATCAGCCTTGCATACCTGAAAGCTGAGAGAACTTCACTTCTGCTTCCCTGGGACACAGTTCTGGGAGCAGGGGAGAGAGGCAGTCTAAAGTCCAAGGAGCATACTGGCCAGCCGGCTTCTGCTCCTGCCCATGCCCACAGGAGTGCTCCGAAGGCTAAGCTTCTGGGCTTTCCTTGCCTCTGAGTAATTGGGCAGCAGTTCACCTCCAGGGACCCCTCTCTGTGCCTGCCACTGGGGCCACAGAAGAGAGACGCCTGACATGACCACAGTTGGCACCAGCTGAATGCAATCCTATGCACACTCTCAAGGTAAGGGAAAAGCCATTGCCCCCTCTCCCGGAGTGTGTCTGCTCACAGCAGCTCTCTCCTGCAGAGCCCTTCGGAAGATTTAATTACATACTTTCTTAGGAGTCACTGATCTTGCTTTAACAAGAAGGACCACTTGAAAGAGTTTAGATGGCTTTGTTCGAACAGAAAAGCAAAGGATTGTGGGTAGAGGCAGAGGGAAGCTCTTGGTGGATGAAGGAAGGCATGGTTGAAAGAATGTTCAGAGAGCGGGGGTGGCAAACCCTTCACAAGGTTAGAAGATGGGGTGCAGCTACTCCTATGGGTGCCTATGAAGTCGTTGGTGAAGGGCAGCCTGACCCATGGGATGCTGCCAAGCCGGGAAGAGCTTCTCTGGGTAGCAGGGACAAAGAACCAGGGATGGAATCAAGTAGACACAGCTGACCCGCACCAGGAGCCCAGAACTGGGATAAAAAGCTTCCAGGAAGAGCTGGGTCCTGGGTCAACAGTCACTGAGCCTCCTGGAGGTGGGAAAGAAAGCAGAATCCATTTCTAAAGTCTGTCTCAGAGAGAGGCTGTGATTTATCTGCATTCAGCCCTCTGAGAACCTTTCCACCTTACACAGACCAGAAAGAACACAAAGGCGCCTGTACGCTCTCGTATCCTCTGACATGCAAACACAGGCTGTTCTCCAGCTGTGACTAGCTGCATCAGTGTCGTCAGAAATTTCATTTTATTTGCAGTGCTGATAATTGAACCTAGAACCTCTCACTTGCTAGGCTGAGCTATGGCCGAGACAGGGTTTCTGCGTGACCTTGGCTGTCCTAGACTCACTTTGTAGACCAGGCTGGCCAGGCCTCTGCCTGGGATTACAGGCATACACCACCACTCCCGGCTGGGCTTTTTTTTATTTTAAATTTAGTTACATAAGATACCCTTGAACTCAACCCCCTAAGCCAAGCAAACCTTGAACTTGCCACTCTCCTGCCCCAGACTCCTGACCTGTGCCACCAAGCCAGCTGACACAGGAGCAAGAAACAAGCCTTGAGAAAAGCAATTCTTTCAAGTGTTGGCTCCCTTTCCCACCAGGGCATTGCTTGTAAAGGTTGGTCTTGTTTAGTGTAGGAGGATGCTGATCCCACACATTCCAAAGGGCTTTACCTTGCAAGCTCTCCGTTCCTTCCTGAAGGGCTTCTCCTCTGGTACTACTGCCAGGGCACAGGAAGGATGGCGCTTCTCTGCTGTGACCTTTCTGCTAGGAAAGCTCTTAGTTGATCAGAGCCCGGAATATAAAACATGATATTTGCCGGGGAAAGGCGACCTTCATTAACTGGTAAGGTCAGGTGCACTGTTGGGGGATGGAGGCAGGAAACAAAGAGAAGGGGATTACAGCTGTCCCCCTTTTGCCCAGTAGTGTGAACTGAATCCAGAAAGGTTGAGAACTTTCTCTTGGGCCATGTCCACCGCTTCCATGGAACGAAAAGAACATGTGTTTGGGATGGAACACACCCAGGTCTATGGCTCTACCTTTTACTGGTTTGGTGACTGCCTGTGGCAAGTTCCCAGTGTCCCCTCAGCCCAAGTTTACTGTCTGCAGGAGATAATTCTGTGAGGTTCACCGAAAGCCTAGCAGGCTGGACGCTGAAGCAATCAGGGGTTAACTAGCCTGGGGCACTGGGCCCAGAAGCCAGGCAGTAGAGCCTGGCACGCTCCTGCTCCTTCCTCTCTGAGAACCTTGGCTCTCTGCCTTAGCGTGTGTTGGGTGGCTACACACTTCCAACACTTGTGCCCACACGCTAGCTACAAGGTTGGGAGGGAAAAGGCCATCCCCTGCAGTCGCTTTCTGCAGGGAAGGCAAACTTCCCCTCCAAGGCCCTGGGTGACAGAGTGCCTCTCTTATAAAACAGGATTCTGGGAGATTACAAGGTGACCTTGCTCAGCTGTATCAGCCACCCCAGAGTGGATAGTCTGTCCTGCCTTAGGCAAACAGTTTCAGGAAGGAGAGACTCTTGGTAGACTCTGTGGCTGCAACAATTTCCTCATTCCGAAGGGCCTCACCCCGCCCCTATAAAGGGTCATGGCCAGCTTTTTCCCCTGGCAAACCATACCTTAATTTCCCTCCACAGAGAGGCTGCCCCTCAGCGTGTGTGCTGATAAACGCTCACCCAGCTGTTGAAGGTCAGACTCCTGTCTCTTTCGGCCTCCCGTCTTTTCACTATACCTCAGAATACTTGGAACCTTCCTTTCGTTTCCTGATGGCCCAAAGAAGTCACAAATATTTTTTTCTGTGTTGGGTATTAACCCAAGGCCTCACACATGTCAGACAGGCATTTCACCACTTAGTCGCAGGCTCAGGCAGGCTCAGGCGGGCCTCGAACTCACGAGGCTCCTGCCTCAGCCTCCTTGTACTTAGAATTTCAGGCCTGTGCCATAGGCCTGGCCTACATGCCATTTCAGTGACTTGCTGTGGCATGAAGCATTATCAGGCAACAACTGCCTCTGGGCTGGATGCCTCAGCCTAACAATGATCAGTTACGAACATCTTCACGATGCTGCTTTTGAACTCTAGGGTACGAGTCAGACAACCACCACCAAGTCTCTGAGAAGCCAGCATCATCCCAGTCTTGTCTCCTATTAATTCACTAATAGTTATTTGTCGGCTTCATAAGCAGACCTACATCATGTCTGTAAGTGCCCGCAATGCCACAGTGCTGTCCAATACAATGCTCTGCAATGCCGGATAAATATCAAATAAATTATAAAATAAATATAAATAATATAAATAAAATATATATTACACATACAAATATTTAAAATAAATATTAAAACACAAATAAAAATATAAATGTATATTTATAAGTAAATATAAAAACAAGAACTTAGAAGTTAATGGATGATTTTAATTACAGCCCCGGGCCTTGCAGCACAATATAGACCACAGTGGAGGCTGTCCCTGCCTGGGCCCACAGGGGTGCCTGTCAGCTGTTCATATAAGAAAGAACGGCCCTGGCAGGCAGAAGAAGCACCCCAGCCCTGTCTGCCTGGCCCTGCCTTCTGAGCCACAGCTCCAGCCTTGTCCCCCACTTTCTCATGACTCTTTCTGAGGTTACATGCGTTTGAAAACAGGAGGAAACCAACCCCACTGCTTCCAAAACTCAAAACCCGAAACCAGTCTTTCCTCACAACTGACAGAGCTGTCCCTTCTCCCATGATGCTCAACCAGTGCTCAGTGGCCTTTGCCTTTGAGTTCCTAAAGCCTAGGTGACACCCTTTCTGAGTTTATGCATCCCTGGTGGAGGGCCACGGCCCATGGCAACATGGCATTCTCGGGTAGATCGGCTTCCTTCCTCTCCCACTGTCCTCAAGATGATCACAGCTTCCATCTTTGAAGCTAGCCAGAGGGGGCTTGGGGGCGTCACTCAGCTGGAGTGGGGAGCAGCATGTTATAAAATCCCTGCCTCGGAGCTGAGCTCCAGTTACTGATGAAGGCCTTGCCTCTTCACGTATTTATCGCGGTCTGTGCGCCACCTAGAGGCCTCTGTCTGAAACTCGCCCGATGGGCAGCCCCAGCTGACTCAGACCACTGGTACTTTCAGAGTATGCTTGGTTTTGCCCCTGTCTTTCCAAATTTGGGGTGCCGTGATCCCACATACTCCTCTCAGTGCGCCTGAACTACACCCCCCAGGCCTTTCCAGTGTGCTCCAGCCCTGCCAAAGCAAAAGACCCTCTCTAACGTCTTCTCAGCAAGGATGCTACTTAAGGGGGTGAGCTGAACAAGCGGGACTTCCCAGTCCCATCGCCCTCCCACACGCACACACAGTCCAGGAGTTGTCAGAGCAGGAGCTGACCACCCATAGCTGAGAAGCACTTCCGGCTGTGATTTTCCTCTATGGGTCTCGACTGCCGAGGACTGAAGCTCCTTTCCAGGAACCGCCCTCCCGGGACCACGCCTCTTCTACACCACTGACAGCAGGAGCTGCCCACAGCGGTGACACCATCTTAGGTCTAAACGCGTCTGTGTGTTCCTTGGTCGGCTTCCCCAGGGTAAAGTAAAAGCAACCCAAAACTTACCATTTTGACCACCTTTGATATACAAGTTAAAGGAATCCAGGGTGTTCTCAGATGTTCTGTCACCAACATGGCTGCCCATCCCAAACATTTAACTTAGCTTCAAACAAAAAAATTCTACTCCATGAGACCCCAATTCCCCGTTCCCTGTTTCACCCTCCCAGCTCCTGGGACTCTCTATTCTACTTCCTGTCTCTATGGATTTGCCTATCCCAGGTGGCGCACACAAGCTAAATCAAATTTGTTGTTCCTTTGCGCCTGATTTAGCCAAGTAATTTTAGTTGTGGCCAATTGACTTCAGTGCTGTAGGCCTGACTTCCTTTTCCACGTTCTCTGTAAACAAATCGGGGAAGAAGGAGCATGATTGACTTAAACCTTGCCTGTGCCCGACCCTGGCCACCCTCTCTGGCTGGGTGTGACACTAGAAACAGATTTAGCCTTCAAGGAAGGAGTCTCCAGGCTCAAGTATCTCAAAATATGGAAGAGTCTATTGTTTTGAGCTTAGAGGAATCAGGCCTCGGTTGGTATTTCCTGGCTGGTTTGAAAGGGATCCAGCGAAGGCCGTCAGTGTGTGTTATAAACTAACTATGAAGCGCCACCACCAAAGGCTCATAGTTTGAATGTTTGGTCTCCACATGATGGCAGCGTTTTGGGAGATTGTAGAGATGAGGCCTACCTGGGAAGAGGGCCTAACTGGTACATTACCACTGGAGTCTCACTATCTGTTCCCGGCCTGCCTCAGTATAGCTGAGTTCCTCCCACTCCCACTCCCACTCCCACCCATCCCCCCACCCGACCACAGTGGACTTGGGTCACACCAATGAAGTGAAAAGGTAATTAATACACTGTGAAAGATGACAAGAGCAGCCGCTGCACAAATGCTGGTAAGGAGGCGATGGAGCCATGGAGGCCTCGGTAGGCTCCGTGGGCCAGAGCACATTGTGACATGGTTTCAGGTATGGGCTGGTAGGAGGTCACGCCAGTGGGTTGTCTCTTACCAGCCGACCATAGGAGATTTTTTTTTCCCTGCTGATGATCAGATTACACACCCATCCAAAGGTGCACTCCCAGCATTAGCAAAATAAGGAATGTTACCTTGTCCTTTCCATCAAAAGCAGAGACTTTCTCATTCCAAGCCTTTTGGGCACTGAGAGCCCCAACAGCACCCAGATTTCTTTGTATTTATGATTACTGAAACATTTTTTTAATTTGAATTTTTGTACAACATAACAAAAAAAAAAGTTAAAAATAACAATGTGAGCAGGGCTTGGGAGGGATTTGAGAAGGAAAATGGGCATAAATTAAAACCAAGAATGTTTTTTTTTTTTTTTTTTTAGATCATTTCTTCTGGATAATTCGGTGGCCAAAAAAAAAAAAAAAAAAAAAAAAAAAAAAAAAAAAAAAAAAAAAAAAAAAAAAAACAAAAAAAAACGCATACATAATTGCATGTTAGATTCCCTTAGAGGCAGAAGGGGTTAAGTCAGAGCTGCAATCAGTAGGAGGTAGACATTGAAGTTTCACCTAAATTTATTTTGGTACAGCCCGAGAACCTGTAAAATGTAGCAAGAACTGGGGCCGTCGGTGAGTTCTTCCTCCACGGAGCTGTTATGCTTTGATACTGCTCTCGTTTTTTTGTTTTGTTGGCAGTACCGCTGGCTATGCCCTTTCATGCTTACATGGGAAAACCCAGTTGTTTTCTCCTTTAGGATTTCCTTCTGTTATTCTCAGGTACTTCTGGGTATCTGGTTACCTAATAGGAGAGTCATTTTGAGCTCAGAATTTAAATTGCCCTGAATATTGAGGATCCCAAAATCTTACGTAAATAGCCTTAGGTTTAAATCTTCAGGAATTAGTGACCACTATTAATTAAGCAGCTTGGTTTGTTTGTGTTTAGCTCTGCACTTTTAGTTTTGGTCTGACATAAGTGGTCAAACTCTTGGTACGGGAGGAAGGGAAAGGAGACTCACAGGAGCCCATCCTCTCTTGAGGACATATTTTACACAGCATTCAGGCTTCTGGACAGCAGCTTGACATCTGGAGCTAGGGCTGTCTGTCTGGGGCCGTCCCCGCTGTCAGGGGTATAGAAGCTGTGCTCAGAGTGCACTGTGGGTGGGCATAGTGCCTCTCCCCAGCGAGTCAGCTACAGAGCATGGCTCCAGGCACGGCATGAGGCCCCGGGGGATCCAGGAAAATACCGTTATGTCACACCTGAACTTTATATGTGCATTTGCTTTCTAGGACTCCTACTAAAACTGAAAACTGAATATGGGCCTGCTTATACTAGCAATGATGTTTGGAATATTAATCATGTTCCTGCAATCCCTTATAGTCCACAGGGTAAAGCTGCTGTGGAATGACACCATCAAATATCTAAATGGAGTTTTTTAAAAATAGGAGAGGGGAGTATACACCCACCTAAATCCCTGCATGCAAGGCTACCTATAGCCATGCTAACTTTAGCACTTTGAAGGACAATGCTTCTGCTGCTACCCCAAAGCCATCAAATGTATGTTAAATGGAGAGATCTAGAATGTAATCAATGGAAAGGCCTGATGTTCTAATATCAGGGTGAGGTCATGCTTTGTCTTTCCAGAAAATGAGTGAGGTCACAGATGGCTCCTTCTCCAGTGTATCTGACCTGGATAGCATCCCAGAGAACACTGAACAAATAAATCCTCTGAAGATAAAGAACAAGCCCATCAAGAAGAGATGTCCCCAGAGGAAGAATAAGCTAATGACTTAGGGAGCCAATAAGAACACAATACTACTGACACAAAATGATGCTACTATGTTTACTGACTGGACTACATCTAAATTCTCAGCTTGTCAATGCAAAATCCAAATGCCCTTTGTCAAGAGGGATAAAAGGCACAGGTGTGGTAGGGAGGGTATGCTATTGTTTTGCCATGCTAAGGACTGTCTGGGGGTTGCTTCTTTTTTTTTATTTATTTTTTAAATAACCAGCCCCAGGAATGATTGCTGGAATAGAAAGAGAGGTTTCAAAACAACTGTGGTGGTTTGAATAGGAATGGCCCCCATAGACTCATGTGTTTGAATGCTTAGCCCACAGGAAATGGCACTGTTAGGCGGTGTGGCCTTGGAGTGGGTGTGGCCTTGCTGGAGAAAGTATATCACTGTGACAGTGGGCTTTGAGGTCTCATGTGATCAAGTTAGGCCTAATGTGGCAGTTTTCGTCTACTGCCTGTGGATCCAGATGTAGAACTCTTGGCTCCTTCTCCAGCACCATGTCTGCATGCAAGCCACTATGCTTCTTGCTATGACAATAATGGACTAAACCCCTGAAACTGTAAGCCAGCCCCAATGAAATCTTTTCCTTTATAAGAGTTGCTGTGGTCATGGTGTCTCTTCACAGCAATAAAATTCTGAGACAAGTACTACTAATATTACATCAAAAATCTGAGCAGAAATTAGTCGAGGGATGGGTGAATTGAGAACCAGTTTCATAAAAACAAACAAAAAAGCTACCATAGATTATTTGTTACTCAAGCACAATCTTGGTAGTCGGCGTGTGTTGCTTTAAAATGTCAGATTTCTCTCATACTATCGATGGTCTATTTGATCATCTGTGGGACTGGAGAGATGGCTCAGTAGTCAAAAGCACTTCTAGAGGACCCAGGTTCGATTCCCAGCACCCACATGATGGCTCACAACCCCCTGCAACTCCAGACCCAGGGGCTCTGACTTCATATATGCAGGCAAAACACACACATAAAATAAACCCTTATAAAAATGTAACGATCTGCATAGAGAGATAAAATATCTCAAGTGATCTTTGAATGGTCATCATGGTCAAGATGGCATTCCTCTCTCCTCGTTCCTCTGTTAGATAGTCTTCTAATTCTCTCACGATTGCCTATATCATTTAGATTGTCAGTCTACAGAGCCTATCTTTATGGAAGGCATCACACCTACTTTATAAAAAGTTTCATATGTAGTCATGTCTTAAATTCTATTGTGCACACAGGATTAAACCAATCGTCACCAGGAAATTTGTCACCAAATTGTGTTGTGTTTAAATATGCCCAAAGTAAAATTACTCGGGGGTTGGGGGGGTCAGATTGTCAAAGTTGGAACCAACCCTGGTTTCCCTGGTTTCTTGTTGAACCAAACAGCTGTGGCAGTAGAGACCCCAATAGCAGAGCAGTATGTGCCCCAGGTGGGTTTGGGATAGGTCTGAAGGCAGCACTCCCTGGGCAGTGTACACCTTCTGCCCTCCAGCCTCACCAGGCTGGCAGCAACAAGTGTGGAGAGAACCCACATGCCCCTTCCCTCAGCCCGCCGGCCCACCCACTCATAGGGTCTCCCAAACTAGTCGAAATCTTCACATAAAAACCCAGAGACCCCTCAAGCCATCTTCCTGAAGAGCTCACACATATAAGGAGCCATCAGTCCGGGTTTGGAAACCCCTCCATCACTGTTTGGGTGGCAGGTTTATTTAACGAATCTCAAATTTTATTACATGTCAAAAATTTGCTTCCCACCGCCCGTGTGTTAGAGTCGTGGCATTATCTTCTGCTTTGGGCTGTTCTCCCTGGGCCTGATACTTCCTTGCATCTGACTCTCACAAGACCTGCGCAGTTTCCAGCACTTTCCTCATTTTTTTCAGATGAAGGAGCAGCTCTCAGAAAGGCTTAATGCTCTGTCACCGAGATTATTGCTGCCAGATGGTGGATCCTAACCGTTAACCCCGGTATTCTGCTGCTGTGGACTCTCCTTGATCACTGCCTCAGCTCAAACGGAAATGGTTGCCGGTTGCCTAACCCCACTCCCCATTCATGCTGTCTGAATACTCTTCCAGAGGAACCAGTTTTATTCCAGCAAGGAAAAAAAAATTCCCAGGTTTGCTTTTCAGCTAGGCTCATTCGGTGAAGCAGAGGCTCTAAACTGTATCTTCTGGGAAGGCTACGTAAAATACTTGGGACAAGGCACACCCTTGTTGGCCTTTTTCTCTTGCCTCCTACCTAAAGCTTGGAGAAGTTCGCCTGGAGTTTCGGGTACCATCTTGGACTGTGAATTGTCCTCAAAAGTGCTATTTCACTGGTAAGAGTTAACAAAGCAGAAAGGTAGACACCAAGGCTCCTCAGACCTATGAACTAGCATGCCAGCCCTTGGACAGTTGCTCCAGGAGAAACTTTAGCCTCCTCACCATCTAAGCCACTAGTGGCCTTCCGTTCTCGGCACTCGGAGCCAGTGCTAACACACGCCATGCTTATTTTAAATTGTGTTTCTTGGATTTGACTCTGAGATGCCTGTCTTATCCATGTATAATTTCCTCCTTCAAGCCCCATTTCCCTTCCACGCCCCATTCCCCGGGGATGAATGTTCTCTGCCTGTTTGACTCAAGTCCAAAGTCCCAGTGACCTCTTCCACACTCCCCTGGCCTCTCTCCTTCCTGAACCTAACACTACCACACAACCACAGACCCGGACTCTGTGTTCTCTATGGCAGCATTCCAAAGAGCATTGGGAATGTCTCAAACAACAATGTTCAGGCAGAGCCGAGGCTTGGTGTAAAAGGCACCGGGCTACTCAAAAATAAAGGAAGTGAGCTGGGTCTCCATCCTCACACTACAGGATGGGAACTGGAGAGCCGCGGGTGACGTGAGACCCCTGCCTCAGCCTGAATGGAGTTCCTGTGTCACAAGGAGCAGATGGAATCTTAATGGCCTGTGACTTTTGTCTGTTTCTTTAAGCAACGTACGTGGAGCTCAGTGTGTCCCGTCCAGGCCCCAGCATGCGCAGTCACAGCGAAGATGGCACTATTTGTAGATCCTTACATGTGCCCTTTCCTTTAGAAATATCGCTTCTTCATTTCCTCCTACTCCTGCACAGGTCAGGAAGGAGCCGTGGAACTCACACGTCTCTGAGATAAGTGTAAGAGTGTGGTGACTGTTTAGTGCCACAGCGCTACTCACTTTATTTAAAAAAAAAAAAAAAAAAAGCGACAAGTCATTCCTGGACTCATGCTGAAACACGTGTGGGGAAGAAGAGAAGAGTAGAGCTGGGCAGCGAGGAGTCCTCAGCTGGCAGCCAGAGGTCTGTCAGCCACCTCGGATATTTGCCACGACTTGCCTGTGTAATTTGTAGTTCTCAGAGATGTTTTATTTATTGTCATGTGCCTGGGTGTTTTGCCTGCCTGTGTGTCTGTGAACCATGTGTGTGCAGTGCCCAAGGCGACCAGAAGAGGGCAGCGGATTCTCTGGAACAGCAGTTACAGATGGTCTTGTGCTGTGATGCGAGTCCTTGGAGTTGATTGGGGATCCCCAAGAGTGGCAAGTACATCACCTCCCCCGGCCCACTTTAACTATTAATTCTTAAGATTTTGCATTCGCCTTGTGTCGTTGTCTGCATTTGTGCTGCATTTAACATAAACAGCTGTGGGTCCCACGCCCCCACTGGGAATGGCTGCTAGCCATGTTCTTCTCTGTAGCAGAGGGATGATTTGTCAGTCATAACGCCTGTCACCCAGGAATCAGTGCTGGCTCCTAAACTTAGCACGGCGCAGCTAGTTGGAGGTTTTCTTCTCGTTGTTGCTGCTGCTGCTGTTTGTGTCGGGGTTTGTTTGTTTGTTTTGGGTTTCTCTGTTTAGCCTTGGCTGTCCCAGAACTTGCTCTGTAGATCAGGCTGGCCTGGAGATCAGAGATGTACCTGCCTCTGCCCCCCCCGCCCCGAGTGCTGGGATTAAAGGCATGCACCACCACCCCCACCCCCAGCTGCTAGAGTTTTTTAAATGTGTGTCTGTTTATGTGCATGCTTATTTGTACACGTCTCTAATCATTTAAAGTGATCACTTGAGACAGTTACTCTCGCTACCTTCACTTTACAGGCGAGGAAAGCAGGGTACATATATGTGATGTAACTTGCCCTTAGCGAGGACCCAGGTCACAGGGAAGTCTAAATGTTGCTCATAGTCCACTTGCCCAAGGGTAGAGGGACAAGCTAGGGTGACGTTGCTAAAGGACTTTGGGGTTCCCTCAGACAGGACACTTCCCATATAAAAACTGGGAAGACCAAAACAGTCGATTATCCTGGTTGGGCTCTTCTTGCTTCTCCCACATACAGGGACCATGTCTCCAAGTACAAAACATGGCTACAGCTATGTCACCATGATGAACCTGCTGAAGGAGAGGTAGAGAGACATAGGTAGACAATGAAGCCAAAAATGGGCCCTCTGAAATAGTAGATTCTTGTTCCCAGAAGACATTATGAGGAAAACAACAAGAAGATATAAAAAGGGCATCTAAACAAGGCCAATAGGAAAAGGGTAGAATCCAGGGGCCCATGAAATGCTTCATAAGCCAGCACATGCTGCCTGGCTTCCAGCCTTAGGCCTTAAGGGATAAACATGCTACTTTCCCTTTCTCTGCTTCTTGGTCTTCTGTCTTCCCTGGATGTTCAGCTCTTTGTCCATGCCACAAAATGAGCTTGGCAATCCCCTAGGTGACTGCCAGCACTCCTGCCCTGTTGCACTGTGAGCCACCAACATCCATCAGAATGCACCCTCAGAACGGACAAGGCTTGGTGGCTGTCAGTCTTGCTAGGGCTAAGGATGGAATCGACTTCCTATTTAAAAAAAAAAAAAAAAAAAAAAAAGCCTGAATTAATTCTGCCACCTATGGAGGAAAATTGATGCTAGGCTGAGAATGGGCTGTGTGAGGAGATTCACATTTCTTTATATTGGGCGATCAATCCCCTGGAGACTTCCTATTAGCTAAGCCGTGTTTATTTAATTCTGTCACCGTGAGACAGAGCCATGGTCTTAG
The DNA here is from genome assembly GCA_010120015.1 of Rhombomys opimus. Lineage (NCBI taxonomy): Eukaryota > Metazoa > Chordata > Mammalia > Rodentia > Muridae > Rhombomys > Rhombomys opimus. The sequence goes on along the minus strand of REGO01000275.1, from coordinate 2,366,961 downwards.
CAGACTAATCTCTGTGCATCCTGCCACCATCCATCCTGCAGAACGGAGCTCAGGGCATCCACAAATGTCATGCGCGCCCCTGAAGCTGGCTCGGGGCTGTTAGGAACGTTCAGCTTCCCACCCATGTCCTTTCCCTCGGGTTGATCTCGAGGAGGAGAGGCGGGGTGAAGCTGCAGTCAGAGGTGGAACAGACATCAAGGCAGAAAGACATGGAGGGAGAAGCGTTGTGAGGACCCTGCAGGGAGGAGTTTGGTGTTGCAGCCATTCGTCGGGGTGGGCGGGAGAACAAGGAAGGGCCTTATAGCGGCTACCATCTAAGGCAGTCTCACGACGTTCCTCACCATTCGATAGTCCTCCGGCAAGCACGCTCTGTGCCCTCACCCAGTGTGTATTCTAGGCAGTCTGCGGTGTTCCCGAGCTTGGAGTGGTGCACCCCAATGTCTGAGCCACCTTTACAAGGGCACAGCCCTCTTGGAAAGGTGCTAGACCCCACTAGTTGCATCCTCATCTCCTACGTGGTTACACGCCAAAGAGCCCAGGGGTGGGTCTGTCTTAAAGGGACAGAGTTCAACCCACAGCAGCCTTGCACCTGTGCTTCAGGTCCTCATCTGCAAAAGGACAGTATTGACTCGGCAGCAGCCTCGGAAGAGGGTGAGAGTCACACTAATGGATACGTAAAGCTCTGCAAACAGTGCCTGGAAGACAGCCATTGGCTCTTAGGATTTGTCATTTTCGTCCTACCTTGAGATGCGGTTTACCAGTCACGGTCTTCAGTTAGGGTTACTGTTTCTGTGATGAAACACCATGACCGAAAGCAACTTGGGAGGGAAAGGGTTTATTGTCCATATCATAGTCCACCAATGAAGGAACTCAGGCTGGGCAGGAGCTGATGAGCAGATACAGAGGTCAGGAAGGAGTGGTGCTTAATGCCCCGCTCCTCGAAGCTTGCTCAGCCTGCTTTTCTATGACCCCTAGGACCACCAGCCCAGAGATGCCCCACCCACATCAATCCCTCCCGAACCAATCACCAATTAAGAAGATGCCCTACAGGTTCGCCCACAGCCAGGCATGCTCTCAGTCAAGCCTCCCTCCTGATGACTCAGGCTTTCGTGGAGTTGATGAAAACCTGGATATTGACTTTACTTCCCTTATCTTGGACAGTCTTGCTGTCGAGGTACCTGACCTGTGGCTGGCCCAACAGAACTCCGGCAAGGTTGCCAAGGCCTCCGTCCTGGAGCCTGCCGACCACCCAACCCACTCTGTCCCAGGCTTGCCACTCACTGTCAGCTCTTAGTGACCCGAGAATGCTATAGCCCAGCTTTGTTTGTGCTGCTGTGCTGATCCTACAGCCATCCTTCGGGTCTGCTCTGAACAGCAGCCTTCCAGTTAGACTGCCCTAACTGCTGACGACGAGCCACTCTTCAGCTCTCTTGCAGGCTTATCTGTTGCTATGTGGTTTCTGTGCATCTGCTTGCCTACAAACCCCTGTTCTTCAGCGCTCCTGATGTAGTAACTACCCTGTGTCCAACAGCAACTGCGGGGCCTGGAAGACGCTCGTGGTTGCCTGCTCAAAAGCTAGTTTTCATTTTCTTTAACCTAGTTGAACCCTGGTTTCTCTCTGGTATCAGGAACTCCAGAAGATAGCAGGGCAGGCGCCTTAGAGTGAATCACCAATTGCACCTAATCCTGAGGAGAACTTAGCACCCACACTGTGCTACCTCTGAGATCAGAGCCCCGCCTTGGGTTTTCCACGGAACTACTTACCCAAGGGGTATTTACTTTCCAAGGCACTGATAGGGGACGGGCAATGGCCAGCAACACACCACGGAAGGTCTCCTGGGGTGACTCCAGGATGTTAGCCGAGACAGTCTAGAGTTGCTGGAAAGTTAGGGACCCAAACCGGGCCCTAGCAGCCCCAGTACCGGGAGCGCAGGAACAGATGTCAGTCTGCTGAGAATGAAGTCCCTGGTGACTTCATTAAGACTGCACCAATCAGTCCTGTCACTGTCCCCACTAGACAGCTAGGGTAAGATGACATTCATGATGCCTGTGTTGGTGGCCTGACAGTGCTGTTGCCTAAGTGATAGCATCTCACTCAGAGTCATGTTCTTTTCCGTATTGTTTACACAATGCTCGCTCTCACTCTCGCTCTCTTTGGATCTTTTGAGACAGGGTTTCTCTGTGTAGCTGTCCTGGAACTCACTCTGTAGACCAGGCTGGCCTTGAATTCACAGAGCTCCTCTTCTCTCTGCCTCCCGAGCGCTGGAATTAAAGGCGCGCGCCACCACTGCCCGGCTGGTTTCTGTCTCTTGAAGCTCTACATCTTCAATACAGGCACCAGGAAACATGAATGACCAAGTCCTACACACTAAATATAGTACAGGAGGAAGAGAGGGCTTCCTTTAACATGTGTCATCATGTAAAATCTTGCCAATAACTGGGGCCACGGAAGCTGTGCCATCAGAGCCGAGGAATCTGAAGCCCAGAGAAGACTGTGTCCTATTGGAGGCCACAGAGTTAGGAAGTGCCAAAGCTGAGTCATATTTACTTGTTGTGTTATCAATTACTGTCTTTAATATCTCAGTTCAGACATTTCATCCATAGCACAGGATTTTTTTTTTTTAACTTGCTTTCGCTACTTCCCATTGAATTCATATTTTCTCTCTTTCCAGTGCTGGGATGGAACCAAGACCCTGACAGAGGGTCAGCAGCTCTAAACTGCCGAGATGTAGCCTCGGCCTCTCGTTGACCTTTCACCTGCTACCTTAAAAGTCGCCATCCTAGTTTTGACCTTGTGCTGCTCAGTCTTCACTTTGGACCTATATTCATAGTCACTAAATCTACTTAATCTGTCCATATCTTTTGACTAGGGTGCGGCACCCACACCAGCCCGTGTCTGAGATCAGAGCCCTCAGTGGTCCACGGAACTTTAATGCAATATATTCCCGTGCCACTCGGTCCCCCTGCCCTACTCACCTCTCATCAGCTTTGCCCTGGAACCCAACCGAGTTGACAAGCTGGAGATGTTGCCAGCTGCCCGTGTTAGCTCGCTGTGTTGCCAGGAAGCCTGGGCATCAGGGAGAGGCCCCAGGGAGTGTTAGCATCTTACTGTGGGACCTGAATAGATACACACAAGCTACACTCATATGCTCGTTAGCAAACCTAGAAAGAACACTACCCCTGGGTGCAGCTTTCTTCAGTTCTTTTCTCTTCCCCTGGGTAGGACCACCAGAGAACATGGTTTTTTCCCTCTGCTGGCCAGCCATCATCTGTAGAGAATGTCTTAGCTGCACCGAGGGGATCTCAAGTGCCTCGATCCTGCCTCTAAGGGAAAACAACCAACCAACCAAACTGCTCCTTGCGGTCAGCGATGCTCCAGAGGTCTGCTGTGGAAAGTATTTTATAAGCTGGAAATCATGTGCCCTCTAGTGGTCATCCCCAGGAAGTGTCAGCCAGAGAACCACCAGCAATGTGTGACAAAAAGAGAACAACTTTAAAAATCGTCATGGTGGGAAGCCACTGATCGTTAAAAATCAAATATAGGTCACGGGGGTAAAAATAGACATCTGAGCTTTTCACAAATCCTAGCTGGTTATATTAAAGGCACCCTGAACCTGTTAGCACTTGGGCATCATCCCAAAGCCGAGGGCATTGGCCAGAGGGGAGAGCAACACCCCAGGGCTCCTCCCAGGAAGGGAAGGAAAAGATTTGAGAAGAAACTAGATCAGAAGAAGAAGGGTTTGTTTTTATTGCTTCCTGCGAAATGGAGGAGGATGAAAGAAAACGACGCAAGAAAGGCAGACTGCCGGGGATGGGCTGGTAGGCCCCTGATTAGTCTACACTGCCGGGGCTGCTGGGGTCGGGTTAGTTGGTGGGATTATTCAGGGGCGCAGAAGGAGCTCTGCTTTGCGAGGCTGAAAACAGTCTAGAGCACAAGAGGAGGGAAGCCTGAGCTGAAAATACTTCCTGGGGCTGCCTAGAGGGTCAAGGGGGGAACTGGTGGGAGGCGGCCTGTCCGTTAACTGGGTCAGACCAATTTTAATCAGGGTTCTGCCAAAGTTGTGGACACAAGAAGTGAGATTGAAATCAGTGCTTCGGGCCTGCGGTTTGCTCGTTCCGTGAGTGCATGAAAGGTCCGGTTGCCATCTTCAGCATCCGAGAGAAACAGATGTTCAGGTGGTGGTGTTTGGAAACAACAGCCAAAACTGTTGGAGGCCAACCCACATCATAATCACAAAACAATAAGAAACCTTGGTAATGGTCCATGCCAACTGAATCTGGGATTCAGGTACAGATCTGTGATCTCGGAAGAATGCGGTAGGCTGCTGGCATTCCTTGGGTGAAGTTATTCCAGTTCCCTAGAGGGGAGGAGGAAGGAAGAAATGCCAGAGCCCAGGTGGACACCCGGAAGCTGGAGTCTTTCCCCCTCAGCACCGGGAGCTGCAAACCTGGGCCTCGCACCCTGGTCCCTCACAGCACGCAGTATCTTTCCTCCTTCTTTAAGGTGAAATAACTTGTGCTGAGAGAAGCTGCAGTCAAATGCTCCCCTCCAACCTAATCTACTACCTGTCAGCTAGTGCTAGAGCTAGAGCCCTAAAGCTGCCAACACATCTGAAAAATACTTAGCTCTTTGTCTGAGGATGGGACCCGGCAGAGCAAATAAAGTTCAAGTAACGGGCACAGAGCAGCTCTTCCCTGTATTTTTCATGCGTGCCTGGGAATAAGCGTTACAGCCCCTCCGAGGAATTCCTTCTTTCTACGATGTTGCCGGGCCGCAGCTTCAGAGCATGCGCAGTCTGACACTCGAGCGCACTGCGAGCCTGTGGCTTTTATCTTCACTGAGCTGGGTCTGACCTCCTGGCGGCTATTGGGAGTGGGGGCGTGGGCAGATAAGAATAAGGACCTGTGAGCTTTTTCAGCTTTACAGCAAGAAGCAAGAGAGGAAACGGGACACAGCCCCGCAGGGTACGCGTGGCCACTCCCTAGCATACGGCACAGCGCACCAAGGCACAGTTTACCCAGAAGTCCTATGATTTATACATGAGGAACCATTCAGTTCATACCAAATGCCGTTCCCATCATCTGTACTTCTTTTTCTCCAAGCCTAACAAAGAGACTCTGGAGTCGTTACCCCGTTTGGTCAATAAATGGCATAGATTTACAGCACTTCTTCTGTCCAAAGATCTCTGTACTCCTACCCACCTGGGAAGGTGGGACTATTCAGGTTTGCTCCTGCTCACCACAAGGGGCGCCATTGCGCCCTCCTGGTTATTCATTCCCTCTGCAGCCACCCACGTGTGGTCCTGGTCCCGCTAGTTCTTCACCCGTACCCACCAACAACCCAGCTTGGAGTGGCCAGCGGTCAGAGCAGAAGGAAAGTGGGCAGAGACTCCAAAGGCAGTGAAAGCGGGTGCTCGGAAAAGACTGCCTTAGTCACAGAACTATTTTCATGAGCCAAGGGGTAGAAACAGCAAGGTTCTCGCCCCCAGATGAGCAGATAAACACTCTGCGGAATATTACTCAGGCAGAAAAAGAACTATAGTTCTGAACTATAGATGGTACTTGAGTCAACCTAGAAAATATCATGCTTAGTGAAAGATGCTGGAGGCAAAGGCATCATTATATCATCTAGTGTGCCTGAAAGAGAATATGCAACTTAGAAGCAACAGAGGCTGATGGCTTCCGGGGACAAGCAGTGCTGGCTAGGCACTGACTGTCTAGTGAGCTTATTTGGCGGTGGGGAAACACTGGGGACTGGTTAGGGATGATAGCCGAGTAGGTAGCACTGTGTGTGCTGTCGGCCTTGGGATCATTCGCTTTGGAATAGTCTATTTTATGTTATGGAATTTTACCCCAGTTAAATTTTGAGTGATGCTTTAGGCAACAGGTGTCTGATAACAGAGCAGCGGGATCTTGACAAATGCTCTAGAAGGGGGCTTTTGAGATAATATGTAATTAAAAAGTGTATAAGGAAGTAGTAATAGTAGAAGTCTGACGAAGAGATAGTACAGAGCCCACAACACGGAGGCTGCCCTGAGTTATCTCATATACTACGCCAGTGGGTCACGTGGGGACTGAGGTTGGGAGAGGACACTTGATACCGGTGGCCAAAGTCACACTACACTGGTTATTCCCAGGTTCTTGGCGTCTTATTAAAAGCATGTTTTTGATACACGCAGATCTAACAGGGAAATGTTATTCAAAGCAAAGTGACAGTACAGATTAGATGCTGTCAGGAGCGACAGGGGGCCACCGGAGTGGCAGTATCCCCGAGAGCCCGATTCTCATCTGGGGATTCTTGTAATGTGTTCAACAGGAGATGGAGCTGGGTTCGAAGCGGTGTGGCTTGGGCGGTTCTGTTCTGGGAAACAGATCTGAGTTACATAAGGTCCTGCTTACTGTGCGTGTCCTTTCCGGTAAAGAATCCAATTGCAACCCTGTGCATGTTCAATTATGCACAGGGCGGTAAACAGGAGGCTCTCCCCGATAGTTCACTGGGAGGGCAGCGTTGGGCTGGGTGCACACACACTCAAAACCAGTTCAGGCCAGATCAGACCACTTCTCTCGGTTTCAGGACTGGTTCCCGGACATGTTCGACTAGAAATGGGGAATTATAAGAGGCTTCTATAAGGAGTAATTTCTTTCTGTTATGTGAAGCACGTGACAGGTTGATACAAGCTGGGGGTCCCAGGTGCTAACAGGTTGCTCGCCCGGCACGTAGTTCAGAAGGAGATGTGTGTGCATTGTACCTACAGGTAAGCATCTCAGGCTGCCAAGAGCGTTATCAGAAGGGTGTGTACAGCCCAAACAAGAAGAGGCTTAGGTTGCTAAGCCATTTCTTACACTTGTTTACCTCGCTTAAAAAAAAAAAAAGCAGCAAACATTTTTGCCAAGAATGGCAAATAGACTGGATTTATTTTCACTAAGTGTATATCCTGTGAAAGGCAATTCTAAATATTTACATTAGCGCAGGAACTCGCAAACAAAGGAGCTGCCCCAACCTGATACAGAGCTATCTGGTCTCTTAAGGGCCAGAAGGAATATTCATCTCAGACATGCTCCATCCTAGGTCAGGTTCCAATCACCACCCGAGCAAATGAATCATAAAAGTGACGGACCTCTCATCAGGGCAGGAGACCACTATTGTTGCCGGGGAAACTGCTCAGTTTAAGCTGCTGTCCAGGCCTGGGGTTCTCCGCTTTTGTTATGCCACAGACTCCTGCATGGGTCTCCAGGGAACAGAAATGCAGCTAACACTGGGGTGTCTCCCCTGCCAGTCCAGGGCAAGGACGAGGCTTGGCTTGTGTGAGTACAGTACATATTGGTTGAGTGAATTGGCCATGTCTCTGTGAGTGGATTCCTGGTGTCCCTTCCTTCTCTTCTAAAGGCACCGGTCACATTAGGTAGGACCTTAAAGGCCTTATCTCCAGATACAACATATGGTAAATGCCAGGTAGAGAACTCTTAGGTGTGAGTCTGGAGAAACACAATTCATTCTGTAGTAGGTCTACAGCAGTTTAGCAAATTAAACAATTCACTGTGATGCTGTGATGGTTTGTGATGTCTCTTCCTCCCCAACAGCCTCTGCAGCCCTCTGAGTATTAAAAAAACCAAGACTGGAAGATGGCGTTGGCACCAGCCCTCCTCTATCACCAGCTGGCTTCCCCCAGAACAAAGCTGAGGCTGCTGGGTGAGTTTGCACAACCCTTTACAAAAAGTGTTCTCCTCAGAATGGAAGGAAAGCTATTTGAAAATAACCCTGAAGCCAGTTAGAACATGAGGAGCAAGCAGCTGTTACTCACCACTCTAGACACTAGCGTTCACCAGAGAGCAGAACCACAGCAGACCCCACCACAGTGTGTCGGTCCTTCTGAGCCCAGAGAGAGGGGCTCTGGCTTTCAACTGTATCTTGCCTGGCTGCTCTGGGTGCTCCTAGTGTTGAAAATGAGTCAGGGGTCCCAGTGAAAGACAGCAACATTCCCAATGTAGTGTCTGGTCGAGGCACACTTCAATGGTGATCAACAAGGTGTGAGGGAGACCTAGCACGCTGAGCCAGGACGCATGTTTGGTTTTTATTCCAAGTCGGGTGCTGGCTGTGCCTTTTCCTCATTGGCTGGGGTCTGACCTCAGAGTCATACTCAATTGGCTCGTTAGAATTGGCACACAGGAAACGAAGGAGGAAGGTGAACAGGAACACCCACAAGCCATCAAGTTTCTAGAATAGAGGGCCTTTGTGTAAACAAAGTTTTCACTGGGTGGGGAGCATTTCCAAGGTTGGGGAGACACAAGAGTCTAATTCCTTATGCTAAACACAAGTTCTATAGTACTCGAAAGAAAAGATTCATATTTGATAGTTTATACACTAGTATTACCATTAAGAGTAGCGGAGGGTCCAACCACTTTCCTGCATTAAGAGAAAACAACACACACACACACACACACACACACACACACACACACACACTGAAAGAGCAATTTATCATTTGGCCAAAACTAGAGAGAAAAATCTCAGTTTGTCTCCACCTGGCCTGGCTATTACAGGAAATAGGCATATGCTGATTAAGCTGTTGGCCAGTTACTGAAACTGGGAGATCACCCAGGTGTGGCCCATTTCTTAAACTGGTCCTTTGTGCTCCCAGCATGGCGTCTCTTTCAGGGATCCTGACTCCTGAAACTCCATTACGCTGTGGCTTATTTCTTCAGCGCTGATAAGTTGGTGGGTGGGCACAGAATGTGTCTCTTTCCTACTCCAAAAAACCCCTCGTGTAGTGAAGCCTTAACACCCAGTGTGACTGTTTTTGGAGATAAAGCCTTTGCAATTAAAGTTAAACGAGGTCACGGGGTAGGGACTCCAAAGGAACTGCTGCCTTGTAAGAAGAGGAATTATGCCCATCTTCATGCTACACAGAAGAACAGCTATGTAAGGATATGGCCAGAAAGGGCCATGTGCAGCCCAAGAGTGTCCAGAGGCTGGCCTTGATCTTCTACTCCCCGCAGCAATGGGAGGAAGGTAAAGTCCTGTTATTTAAGCCACTTCATCTGTGGTATTTTACTAAAATGGTGTATAAGAAATGTGAAACGCTAGCTCCCGTCTCAGTCCTATTGAACGAGAACCAGCAGGCTGATCCGTGTTTACACCATCATGTAGGAAGCTTGGTCCTAGAATAACAATTGTTCAAGTCTAATCTACTTTTGATCCAATAAGACGGGCATCTGTGGACTTCGGTAGACAGTAGAGAGATAACCAATTAAGAAGCGGAATAAAAAAGGTAATCCCATGACACATGTAAGGAGCTACTATCCTGACACAGAAACATGAACTTGGAGTAGACAGCCAAGACGTGGACCTGTCAATCGCCGCTCTTTCTTTCGAGTTCCTCTTACCCTGTGTCATCCTTCCAGGGCTAGTGAGTCACAGGGCTCTATCAGGAGTGGACACATGACCCAGTCCTGGCTAATCTTGGTGCCTCATCACCCTTCCCTCTATTATTTATCAAAGTCTTTGATCAAACGGTGAAAGAATAAATCTATATTTTTCCCGTAAAGACAATAAGGAGCTTACATTTGCAATGTGAGGGGTCTGGAGACCTGAGATGGAGTTTGTAGAAGGAAGATAGGAAGATGGTCTAACCCAGCCAGAAGCCTGGGAGCACATGCCAGGGAGATGGGGGGAGATGGACAGGCACAAGGTGTGGAGAGGTCTAGCAGTCACCACCACAGAAATATTGTTTAGAAGAGCATTGGTCTGGAGAATTAAACTCTGTAAATGCCAGAAATTGTTCAGAGACTATTCTACACAGGAATGGAGTGAGAGAGAGAGAGAGAGAGAGAGAGAGAGAGCACAGAGGTCCTTTATAACTGTCACTTAGGACAACAATGCTCTTCACCCACCAAAATAAAAGAGACAAAATGCCTATGCCGTACAGGTGGGAATAAAACAAGGAGGCCTCCAGCAATGAGATCCCCTCAGTACGCGCAGGCCACAAACAAGGGATAAGCTGTTGGAGCTTCTGCCTGGCAGCTGATGTTGGACCATCCACAAAAGAAACAGCACCTGTAGTTGCCAAAGCAGACGACAGCCATAGCACTTCCACCAAACCCATGCTGCTCACTGAGCCAGGGACCTTCTGGGCTTTTTTCATTTTCCTGCCAAACTGGCCAGGCAGAAACATCCCCTTGCCAGGAGCCCAGCCTGTAGCTCTGCAGTTACCTGGTAAGATGCCCCAGACTCCGCAGTGGGCACACGTAGGAATGGAGAGCATGACAAGAGAGTCAAGGCCCACTGTCAGGTAACACTAGATCCTCAGCTGGGTTCTGCTGAGCCATCCAACTTCCTCTGAATGCACAGTGCTCCTGCCTATAATCCTTGCACTTGGGAGGCTAAGGCAGCAGAAGAGCTGTGGGCTCAAAGCCAGCCTTGGCTACACAGTGAGTTCTAGGCCAGCCGGTGCAAGATAATTGAGACCTTTCATCAAACAAAAAACTGAAATTATATAGAAAGATGTTTTCGATAATATTAATAATAAGTGATAAAAGTGCATATGAAAAAAAGTGCATATGGTCACTGTATGCGTAGTGTCACCTACTTGGGTTTTTTTTCCCTTTAAAGTAAGTGTGTGTGTGTGTGTGTGTGTGTGTGTGTGTGTGTCTACACTATACTGGGCATTGAGGAAGGATTTTTCTTTTTTCTTTTTTTCTAAACAGGAAACAATAATTTTCAATGAAGTGTGAAATATTGTAATCAATCGGAGAAAAACAGCCCCCTTAACAGAATGCAGAGGTCTTGGCATCTCATTGCCAAACATCGTGGTTGTAAGTAGGTGTCTCTACCAAGTCAGGACAAGTTCCTAAGGAGTGGCTGAACAAGAAGGCGGCACCCGGCTCCGGGGTCCCTCCCCGGCATCTCCTTTAATCCACACCATCAGGTAGAAACTTGTCTGGAGACTGTGTAGGAGAAAGGATTCATGACAATGGTAAATACGAGAGTCACTGGTTCCAAAGACACTTGTGAAACAAAGCCAACCCAAGGCTGGTTTTTTGCCCAGCCTAACCCCCCATTTATCACTCGGTCTAAGCTCCCATAAAATTCCTAATCAGGCCAGTGATCAAGTCTAAAGCTTTGCAGGGAGGTGGGGGCATGTTCTGACTGGCTTCCTCCTCCCAGCCAGGAGCCTCCGCTGGAGGGGGTGGCCTCCTTGGGAGCCTGCGGAGGACTGTCATCAAGAAGAGTTACTTCCTGAGGGCTTCCTCGGGAGAGGGGGCAGGGCCCCTGAAGAATCAATCAGAGCGACTATTCAGAACAACAGTCCATACAAGTGGGGGTTAAAAAAAAAAAAATTCCATTTGGGAAATTTAATGGAGAAATTGAGAAAAACTTGAAAAGATGTAAGAATCAATTTGGAAACAATGTATTCCATCCTACCTGTGTGCTGCTATTTTGTAGCCGATGGTGAGAGGAAGCCCAAACTTGAACAGTACCTAGTTCTTGCACATCCAGTGATGCCCCATGGCCAGCTCTAGCTAAGAACACCTCCTCTAGGCAGGAGAGACCAATCAGGACCTGGCCTCTTCATATGACTCTCCAATAAAGCAAGGTACAGACAGCCGAAATCAGGATCAACTTACCAGAAGAGGTTCTCTTCTTCCACCAAATGGCTCCCATGGAGCTGTCAGGTCTGGTGGCAAAAGTGCCTTTCTTGGCCAAGCCATCCCTGTGGCCGGCCCAGAGCTGGCACTGTAGAATCTGATCTGACCTCAGAAATCCTCACAGACGGATAGAATTGTCAAGATCTGCCATGGAAAAGAGGAAACTAACCGGGGTTGGTGCATGCCTGTAATCCCAGTCTTGAAAAGCAAGAAACAAAAACAAAGATGAAACAAACAAACAAAAAACAGAGAGAAAAAGAAAAGAAAAAGAAAAGAAAAAAGGAAACTGAGGTTCAGAGAGGGCATATGTGGCCCAAAGTTAGAGCAAACTAGTCAGCTAAACCATGACACTCTCTAACCCTCTTCTTGTTCTGCTGCACCATTTGGCCAAATCCAGCAGCCAGAAATTCTCAGCAGCTACTATTTCTCAAGTCCTACTGTGTATGGGGCCCTGGGCCTGACTCCTAGTCCTCAAAATCAGTCTTGTCCTGCCTGGATAGTTTAGTGAAGAATGCATTCATTCACCATGAAGAAACCCATGATGTCTCATGCTTCCTAGAACTAAGGCCTGAATCTTCTAGGACCTATGAAGGGAAGGTGAGAAATACCAGGCACTCCAGAAAGGTGTGCTCCTAAGATGCTTTGAACCCCTCCGGGCACTGGCTGAGCTAGCTTCCATCAGTTGCTTTGCTTTGGCATTGCCTACCATCGGGACTTTCTCTATCGTCTCCTGTGATAGACTGCCAATAATGGCTCACCACCTTTTCCAAAGCTTTTCCCAAACTCCAGCATGCTAATGTACCTGGCCTACAGCCTTGGGTATCTGCTGTCCATTCTGCCCACCTGTTCATAAGCCCAACCTTGCTCTCCATAATTATATCTCTTCCCCCACAGCTTTCTGCCCCCTCTCTGCTGATATACTGATGCCCACCTGTCTCTGTAACTTAGACATTAAAATCGCTGCGCGAAGACACTGTAAAGGTTGCTTCAGCCAACAGGCATTTATTAAGTATCCATAGATGTGAAACATTTATGACCTTTGAGTTGGAGCAATAGGTAACCATCAATCACATTAATAATTAAGCAGACATTTGCGTCTGTGGTTTAGCCCACATGTAGGCAGAGTAGGTGGCCAGTGGGAACCAGCAAAAGGATTGCCTAAATTATCTTTCTATCAGAAGGCCCAGTGTGGAACCAGCAGACCAATCTGGGAAAGCAGACACACCCAATTGCCATCATTATTAAGCAGGCTCTTGCTAACTGGGATTTTTTTGAGCCCATTAGCGATGTTGCTCCATTAGCTGAAGAAAGACCTTGAAGGGACAATGGAAAAGAGCAGAGAAAATGGCCGTGGAAAGTCTGAGGCATGTAGCATCGATTGGCTCATCAGAGCTGGCCTAAGGAACAAAGAGCAGTAAGTGACCTTGGATAACCAAAGATTAATGAGAACACCTACACCAAGGGAAGAGGTGTCTGAGAGAGAGTGGAAAGACAGGCCACAGACAGTGAGAGGCCTCCCCTTTCATTGCAGCCCCGAGCCAGTACCAAGAATAGCTGGTGGGTCGCTGTGGATGGACCCCTATGTGGCAGTGGCTCCCAGCCTAGCCTAAGCACAGAGGGAGCATGGTGCCGCAGCTGAAAGCCTCCCCTGTGCTCTCCAAAATTACTGGAATGCCCCCCAAATGAAGACCAAAGATACTTCTTAGGGCCTTCGACCTGCTGCTCCTGTTCTGTCCCCAGCACTGGAGATGTGGCTCAGTTGGCAGAGTGCCTAGCATGCCTGAAGTCATTAAGTCCAGCCCCCAGCACCATGGAGACCAGGCACCTTTGCACACCTGTGATAGCGCTATTTGGGAAGTGGAGGCAGGAGGATCAGAACTTAAAATCAGCCCTAACTACATAGTGAGTTTGTGGCCAGCCTGGGGTACATTAAACCCTGGTTTGGATTGGTTTTTGTTTTTGGAAGAGATCTATGGGCCCTCTGGAATGTTTGGACTACAATAGGACAGTGCTCCAGTCTTCAAATCCATCTAATTCACTGACCGTTTCTTTTTTTTTGCATAAAATTAAATCTGTGGCTCACCTTCCTTTGTTTGTCTGCCATACTGTTCATGTGCCAGAAAGAGATTAAAGTCTAATGATGCTAAGGGGAATAATCTGTAATGAGCATTAATAAGCACCACGTATGAAACTATTGTTGAGATCGCTCCTGGGATAAGCCATCTTTGTAAATGGCGAACAGTGTGGGCATGCCCTGCCGTCCTCAGATTGCAGCCTGTTTGATACCCTGTCAAACCCAGAGAAGCGTTCAGCACTTCAGCTGACCTTCCTGGATGGTTCCCCCTGTAGCTGCTAGAAATCAGAACCATATCTGTAACAGCGTTTGCTTTTTATTCTTTTATTTTTGTGGTGCTGGAATTGAACCCAGGGCTTTGCACATGCCAGACAGATGCTCTGGCTGGACAGCGCTCTTAGCCCCTTAACGGGAATGTGAAAGGCAAGTGTAATGATCATAAAACAAAAGGCATCATTTGATGTTTTACAAATGGGTTCCTTGTTCTTGCGAATATGTGAACTGGGAGCCTAATGCCATTAGCTTTCTCTTTGCCACTCTCTCCATGGCTTCAGTTGGGGATTGACCTAACTGGGAGAGGTGAGTGGCTGAAGAAAGAGGGTCACACAGGCACACGTACAGGTAAGCTGTGACCTGGTGGTCCGTGTACCCAGCAGCAACTCAGAAACTCAGCGCGTGCATTTTATACACCTGAATCAGGAAGGCAGGTTTATAGCATACAGCTGACGTGCACCGCTGAAGGACAAGGCAGGCTTAGCTAATCTCAGTGGGGAGTCCGTAGGGTGCAGTTTCCGGCTGCAAGCATCTTGGAGGGTACAGCTGTGGCGGATAGCTTCTTCATACGCTGTCAACATTCGTACTCAGATCAGAAAAACGCTTTGAGACTCCCATGGGCATGAGGCTTTGGGGTTCTTGAAATGGCTGCGTTCGTGTCAAAAGCATACAATTACTCAGGGCTTTCTTGCTCCTCACATTTTGATCCCCATCCCCTTTTGCTAGTCCACTCTAGGAAGGTATACTGTGTTGAGCTGCTTTAGCTGAAGTACATGTGCCAGAATCCGCTTATGGTTCTGAGATAGAGTTGACCTAAATAGGAATTTATGCAGAAGTCGGAAGGCCAGAACAAAGGAGCGGCCATTGTTCTCTGAAGTGACAGACTGACAGAGTGACATCTGCCCAGCTCATGCTCACTGCTTCCTGCATTGTTGCCCAAACCACTAATTAGCAGGGTCCTACAGCCCACACTGGGATGCTTGGTCACCGGCCTTCGGAAGCAAGGGAGGCCCAGCCAGCCTCTCTTCACAGCCCTGCTCTGGTGGGCTATGTCTGTGTTCTAAGACCCCCAGTGATTTCCAAATCAACCACCGTAGAGTCAGGCTGGCATCTTTTCTCCGATCCCCCGGTTCCTCCTTCAGCTTCTTGGTTCCCTAGCTCCTCCCACAGTTGTCCTCCATGATGCTGCTAGTAATTCCACTTGCCTCATTACGTACTGACTCCCTTACAAAAAAAAAAAAAAAAAAAACTGGGCGCAGCTATCCAGCCAGAGAGAATTCACTCCAGTCAAGAGCAGACTCTGTACTTCTCCCTGATAAAGGTCAGGAATTCTCAGCACAGAGAGGAAGCCTGTGGGGAAAGATCCTGTACACATTCTTCGTTGTGATGGTAAGTTAGAGGACTAAGGAAGTATTAGCTTTCTTAGTCCTTTTCAGTGTTGGCACGCGCGGTGCACATCTGCAATTCTACCCCTCAGGAAGCTGAGGCAGAAGAATTGCCTCAAGTTCAAGGTTAGCCAGGCTACATATCAAAACCCTGCCCCTCCCCCACAAAAACAAACAAAACATTAAAATTAAATCGTCCTTTTTAGATTTCAGACATAGCGTCAAGCAGGATGGACTTCATTTTTCTCCAAGTATTGATGCCTCAATCTTACTTACTAGTCCCCTCCGGGGAAAGGAAATCAGAATCCACGGTTAATACCCCCTGTTCAAATGATAAACGCCCATCTTTATTCTCAGTCTATCTCCAACAGCCGCACACTAATCATAAATATTTTTTCACCTTCAGAAAATATCTGACATGAGAAATCCCTAGGAGCAGAGAAACTCCCTTTATTACCCACATATTTCACCTGGTTCCGTGTCTCAGCGCCTGTCAAGTTCCACCTCTCCTGTTTGCCTTGTGGCTTCCGGTGAGTTCCATCCCCGCTCTGGCTGGCTTCCTCACCTCTCTGCACTTCCTTAGTTACCCAGGGGATAACCTGAGCCTCCAATCTCTCATCTCCCGTGCCTTGAGAACAATCTTCTGTGTGCTGTTAAGTATGAAAAGAGAACACACATACAGTACCATAGAGATCACCGGAATGGCTCACACGGACAAAGGAAAATGTCGGTTTAAGCAAACCCGTTAAGTCGCCAGCGGACGCTTCTGCTTGAAGTAGAGGTATTTGTGCCACTCGGCGGGCAAGATAAGAAACTATAAATAAAATGCCAGCCGGCAACCCGGAACCCAGAGGAACTGAGTTCTCTCTCGTGGTGACTGTCCTCGCTTGATATGTGAAAGGGAGCACATCACGGACATCTGTTGAAGCAGAAAGCTCAGTTCTTTCCGACATGCATTTGCCTTTGCAGAGTGCCCACAGCTTATCTGAACCAGAGGCAGCTGTGAATAATGACTACAATTCCCAGTGTCCCTTGCAGCTAGACTAACTAAATTTTGGCCATTGGTGTATAAGAAGGATTACATGGAAGTTTCCAAATGGTTCCTTAAGAGACAACTGAAATGTGTGTCCTTCACTTCACTCCTGCCTTTCTCCAAACTTCTTGAGATGTGGAAATCTCAGACAGAATTCTATCTTGGGCCATAACAACAAAAGCCACTGTCTTAGTTAGGGTTTCTATTGCTGTGAAGAGACACCATGACTTGGGCAACTCTTACAAGGAAACACTTAATTGGGGATGGCTTCCAGTTCAGAGGTTTGGTCCATTATCATCATGGCAGGTGACACGCAGGCAGACTTGGTGCTGGAGAGGTAGCTGAGAGTTCTACAGCCGGATCAGCAGGCCACAGAAAAAGAGTGAGATGCTGGGCCTGGCTTGAGCATCTGAGACCTCAAAGCCCACCCCCAATGATAGACTTCCTCCAACAAGGCCACACCTACTCCAACGGGACCACACCTCTTAATCCTGCCATTCCCTATGAGCCTATGGGGGCCATTTTCATTCAAGCCACTACAGCCACTCTTCAGCAATAATGAACCAACACTAGAAGTAAAATGTCATTCAGTGGGAAATGGCAAGCCTCATACAAGCTAGCCTTGCCACCACATACAACAAAAACTGGAAGTGGCCTTGTTTGCCAACAATCGAAGAGCTTCCTAAATTAGCAATTACTATAATGAAATACCTGATGCAGGTAAAGCTTTACTGCAAAAGGCCTCCTTAGTTCACAGTTTCAGAGATGCAAGGATACGGTGCCATCCATTCAGCTCTGGCAATGGGCCTCTCAGCAGCAGCTGCCATTGTAAAGGCATGCCAACAAGAAGTCAAAGAGAGATGCTGAGGTCTCATAATCCCTTCCAAAGTCACATCTCTAAGACATAAGGACCCCTGCCAGGGTCCACTTCTCAAAGGTTTTGTCACTTTGAATAGGACCATTTTGGGGACCAAGCTCTCAATCATAAAACATCTTTTGGGACATGACAATTCAATGGCATTTGAACAATAGCACCCTCATGCCACAGCTTCATGTAAATTTTCTCTATTCTACCATTTTTAGGTTATCAATTACAGATACCAAATTCTAGCAAATACAAGTTACATTCTCCATCATGTTTAGAGTCTGCTAAGATTAATAAGATAAATATCTAATTATTATTATTAGATTGCCTTTATGTATGGATGTATGTATGTATTTATTTATTCATTTATGACAGGGTCTCACTACGTGGTCCTGGCTCACCTGGAACTCATAGAGATCCACCTGTGCCTGCCTTTGGAAGGCTGGGATTAAAGATCTACGCCACCACAGCCAGCCGATTAGCCGCATTCTTCATAAGACATATTTTTAATCATTAGAAACAAATGCCCTTTACAGTTTCTCTGGAGATCTTTGGCATTAGTTAATTGGCTAAAAACATTTTAGAACAGTCTCACAAATGTTTGTGTTGGCTGCTCTGCACACTGAGCAGGAACTGAGAGTGAGTGGGGGGGGTGGAAACAGAGTAGGAGCAAAGTCACAAGATTGGTTGATGTCCTTGGCAGAATTAGAAAAGGTCTTCCCAAAGTTGCCTAGCTGGTCTCTTAACCATGTTTCCCTCGGGGTATGAGCTGTTCAAGTGTTGTCGACACAAGGCAGGATGATTTAAATGCTAAAGGTTCCCAGACTCGTGGTTTGAATGCTGGGTCTCTCCATGGTAGCACTGTTTTGGGATGTCCTGGGAACCCACGGAGGCAGGACTTCGCTGGAATAAGCAGGTCTCTGGGTCTGGGTCCTTGGAATTCTCTTGTTCCTGACTCACCCTCTGCTTCCTAGGAGTAGCTTCTGTCACATGATCCCACGCTATGAAGGTCACCATTCTACAGTCTCGGAAATAACAGACCAGACACGGTGCAGTGAACAGTCTGAAACCAGGAGCCAAAACAAAGCCTTCCTCTTTTAAGTTACTATCTTAATATTTTGGTCAGCAACACCAAAGCCTGGCTAACATACACAGACCTCTGGATACCCTGTCCCTTCCTTGCCAGACTTTGTCACTCTGCGTCTGTGCTGAGCTGAAGCCTTGATGACACGGCTCTATATCCAGACCCCACAGGAACTCCAACCTTCCACCTTCCTCCATGTTCCTCTCTGTCTTGTTTTCCTTTCTGGTGCTGTGACAAAACACTCTAGCCAAAAAGCAACTTAGAGGAGAAAGGGGTTTATTTGGTTAGAGGTTTATCTGGCTTATGCTTCTGGGTCAAAGTCTATCGTTGAGGAGAATCAGGGCAGGAACTCAAGCAGGAGTGTGAAGGTAGGCTTTCTGGCCTATGTAGCATTTCCTCTAACCAGGAATTCTCTCACAGCCAAGGAAACACAGCACGGAATGCTTGCCCAGGCTCACGCTCAGCCGGCTTCCTTATAGGTCTGCCTGAGAACTGAACCACCAGCAGTGGCATCGGACCCCCCTATGTTTTTAACAGTGAGGAGAATCCCCTACACACACGCCCACAGGCCAGTTTGATCTAGAGAATTCCTTACCTGAGACTCTTCTCTCAGGTAATTTATACTGGGTCAAGCTGACAGCTAAACCTAACTGGGATGTCCCCTTATCAGGAAGGCCAACTCTCCACGGCCATTCCTTTCCTTCCCCCCTCTCCCGACAATCTGGTCAGATTTGACACAAGCCTATTTTTAGCACAGAAGACATCCACTAGTCAGTCAGCCTTTCACCTGTACGCATTAGCTACAGCTTTGCCCAACTGTCAAGCTAACGACAGACTGTTCACAAGGCCCACTCCCGTCTAGGTAATTTTCTGATCTTTTCCAAGTGTTTACGGCTTTCAAAAGAGAGGCCAAATGAAGTACCACATTTGGTTTTCTTCTTTTCTAAAGGCCTATTCTAGCTTTGACCGCAGGGGTGTTATAATACAATGGATTTTCTCCCTGTGTGCCTCCTCTTCATCCTCCCTCTGGAGTACTCATTCCAAGAAAGCTTTGGAGCTTTCTTGTGGCCTGCCATTGCCCTGTTAGGGCTGCACCCTCCACTCAAGCCTGCCACACACATTGCTATCAGCGAAGGCACTGCCCTTTTCAAGTGATGCTATGCCTGCAGTGAAGACAGAGCGTGTCCCTTTATGCTCCTCAGGTATGAATTTGTCAACTCATGGACTCACTGGGGGGGAAAAAAATGCAACATTTTCCTGTTGGCTTTATCTTTTTCTTCATATCACTGTTCCTGGTGAGCAGAATCGAACACAGTTCTAGATCTGCATTTGAAGATAGGCAGGTAGCATCCTTCTAGGAAAGTCTGCTTCTTAAATACAGCATTGACATTTGCTAGGAAAGAAATTAAGTAGCCACTTAACGGGATGAACATTGCCGACTTTATCTTGATTGTCTTGATAGACTACCCAGCAGTCTAAGAGAAACAGCAACTATAGTTGTTATGGTTAATATAAAAGTATGGTTTAATAATGTTTATTATTATCCTTATAAATATTGCGGCGGTATTATCCAACCTGCTATCAGAATCAATGAAAGACACAGACACCTGATAGATTTTAGAATAGCCTTATTTCACTTGGGGCATGGCAGATATTACCTCCTAAGCCATGTTTATCTGCTCAAGCCCCTATCCCCAGAGCACCTGCCCTAAAAACATCTACCCATAATTCCATAAATACTTGTTCATTCTCTTATCTAGGCTGTCTTCCTTCATCCCTGTTGGCCATGTGCTCCTCTCCACAATAACCCATCGAGGCCGCTGCTTTCCCATAATACTCCTGTCCTCAAAGCCGAAGAACTTTAGCCACACCTACCTTCCTTCGGGTACAGGCTTTTTATTGGTCAAACAGGAATAATTTCTTAGGTAAGGCTTACACAACAAGGACAGATGTGCATGAGAATGTGCTCCCCTGGGCAGCAACCAGATCTGGGGAGTCAGTAATTAGCATCAGAATACGTAGCACCAGACCAACCCCCAACACGTAATCCTGTACAGATTTAAGAAACATATTTTGGTAATTGGCCCACACAATTCTGGAAGTCCCACAGTCCTCCATCTACAGGCTAGAGAACCAGGAAAGCTGGTGGATGAATTCAGTGATTCAGAAAACCTGTGCAGAGTTCAGAGAGGAGATCACATCGGTTTAAGGCTCAGAGTCTGAAGACTCAAGACCGAGCGTCTCCAGCATTCCAGGCAAGAAAAGGGATGTGTCAGCCCAAGAACAGAAAGAAAATTTGACCTTTCATTCTACCCTTCTGGTCTATTCCATTTCCCGAATGACTGGGCAATGATGTTCAGTTAGACAGGGTAGACCTTTGCTCAGGCTGCTCATTCAGATGCTTACTCTCTTCCGGAGACACCCTGACAAATCTATAAAGACTGTGAAGTAGCTAGACAGCCCTCAGCCCAACCAAGTGCAGATAAAAAAAAAAAAAAATGTACCATCATGTATGGCAAATTGATGTGAATGAAGTGAGTCTGGCGATTGGATGTGGGACAGGCAACACAGATATATAATTCCAAGAAGACCCCATTCACCTTGACAGCATATAAAGAAGGGAATGATTGATTCTTCAGTCAGGTGAAAAGTTTAACTTTTCTGTTTCTCGAACAAATGTATGTTCCACCTGGTGCAATGGTTCCCATGGCACCTCAGCACAGCGCCTGTAGTCCTGTGGCAAGGCTAACGCTGGCTCCCAGTACAAATGGCCCCAATAGGGCTTCAGAGTGTCAGTTTTTGAACAACCTGGCCGAGCTAGGTTTTTGCTTTGCTATGAGAGTATCAAAATCAGTCTGGGATTTACCTGAGGGCAACAGATAGGAACCCTGGCTAGCTTTCAGAGACGACAAAACTGACTTAACGTTCAGGAAGTGTGCGTCCAAACTCGTCAGGCGATCTGGGGAGTTGCTCGGAGACAGGACATCTAGGACAACCGTAAGCCACAGTGCAGGCTTGGTCTGAAGGCAGGCGCTCAGCTGTGTCCTTGAGCATCACGGTGTCTCCCGCTCCCATCTGCCAACACTGCAGGCCCTATTCCGTGGCCTGTGCTCGGGGACTTCTGCTGTCCTAGACAGGCTCGGCACAGCCCCTCCTTCTTGGTGTTAGAAGTCAGCTACAAAGCAAGACTCCAGAGTTACCTCTTCCCAAGGTCATTCAGCACGGATCTTGGCTATTCGCTTACTCCATTTGTCTAAACCCCCAGCCACACTGGGATGTCTGGATCTCTGGGTTAATAGAAATACCATGATAAAATACCCCTATTACAGGATTTGTGTGAACATTTCGGTTAACGAGCACAGATTTCTTATGTGAGGATATAAACCATGGCTCTAGATGAATACGGAAAAAGGAATGTAAAAAAAAAAATCTCCCAAGTCTAAACATACTACAGAGACATGCTCAGACGTGATGTCGCAAAAACAGTACATAGTGACAGAAATCATTAATCTAATACTAAATCTGTTCTCCTGAGAAACTCCGCTATACTGTCATTTCTTTATGACTTAATGCTGGGCACGTCTTAAGGATGGTCACAACCTGCTATTTGCACATTAGCTACAGACCTTGCTAAATCAGCAGGTCATTACCTCAGGGCGCTGGGCCCTCTGCAGAGGCTGTGGGCATGGAGTCCAGTTCCATTCAGATTTACCTTATTGGTTTGGCAAATAAATCCATGGAAAGGCTGAGAGGAGTCAGCGTTAAATGGAGTGGCAGATGCCGCCTGAGCTGGTCTTGCCAGAGCTGGCGTCCACATCCCAACCAAACTGATCATACTTGCCAAGACGCTGTTCGTACTTGCCAAGATGCTCTTCATATCTGCCAGGTTCCAGAATTAGAAAGCTCAGCCTGGGCTCCTGTTGTCCAATGGATTTAATGGACAATGACTAGATTCAACTGTGACTCAAATGCTTCAGCAGCCGAGCATGCCATTGGGAGAGCCGATTCTCACTGTCCAATACGTGGGATTTTCCATTTTAATTACAGACCATTAGTGAAATGTATTTACCATCTTGCAAATGATAAACAAATTCAGATCTTGATTTTCATTCTCCAATTGGATGCAGGTGAAAATAGAGGAAACTGTTCCTCCCAGCTTGTCACATTTGCATCTGTGGCTGGAGAGATTGGAGGAAGGTGGCAGGAAGCTAGCTAGCCTTCTTACCTGGAGGGCGGTTTGTTTGATGCATACTATAGGTTTCTTATGTTTATTTCTCTTTAACCTTGAAATTTTACAGAAAATGACCTTTGAGCTGATCATAAAAGTAATGATAGTCAGGCTACTTCTGATACAACAAAGGCTGAACATACATTAAAAACCAAACAAACTGCAGCTTATTCATGAATACAAATACAGAATGCCTGCATGGGGGGGAGGGGGAGGATCTCTGTCCGGCACACCTAATGCCAGGGAATAAATCAGACATGGACCTTGGGGGACTTCGATTGGCTTGGCAAACACTTTCGTGTAAATCAGAAAAGGGAAAGGAGGGAGTGACGTGGGGAAGCACCCTTAGGTTGCCAAGGCCTTAGGGAAAACATCTCCTTATTGGGGGAAAAAAAAAAAAAGGTGACTCAAGGCATCTGTCTTGCTCTGGTGCCTCTACCACCCCAAGACAATCATCCAGGCTCATCCATGGACTGAGCCTTAGCTCAGTGTCTTCCTTCCTTCCTTCTTTCCTTCTTTCCTTCCTTCCTTCCTTCCTTCCTTTTTCTTTCTTTCTGTCTATCTTTTTTAAGATTTATTTTTATTTTAGATGCATGAGCTTTTACCCAAATCTATGTAAGGCATGTGTATGCCACATGCATGCCTAGTACCCATGGAGGTCAAATGAGATTTTTGGGTACCCTGGAAATGGAGTTATAAATTGTTGTGAGCCACCATCTGGGTGCTGAAAACTGTATCTGGGTTCTCTGAAAGAACAACAAGTGCTCTTAACCACTGAGCCATCTCTCCAACCCAAGGTCAGTTTCTTTTTCTTTCTTTGTTTCTTTCTTTCTTTTTTAGTTTGTTTGTTCATTCGTTTGTTTGTTTGTTTTTTGAAAATAGAGTCTCTCCACATAGCCTTGGTTATCCTGGAACTCACTCTGTAGACCAGGCTGGCCTGGAACTCACCTGCCTCTGCCTCCCAAGTGTTCGGATCAAGTCTAGCAAGATCAGTTTCCTGATGGGCTTTTCTGATCCTTCTCGAAAAATGAGTGTGAAGATTGAAGCCACAGGACTATTACAGGTTTAGATTGTGTTCCCAATACATACAAATGTGACCTAATTTGGAAATGGGATTGACTAATGATGAGAAATTTAAGATGAGTACCAACCCTCTCTGCCCACATCCTCAAACAAAGGAGAATTTGGACACAGAGGGAAACACACAGAGAAAAAAAAGATATATAAAGAGACACAGAAGATATCCAACTGAAATCCAAGAACTCTTGATGCTCCCAAAAGCTAGGAGAAAGCTTGAACAAGCTATTCTCTGTCTCTACTGGAGAGATTTATCATAGCTCTGCTGGTAAGCTGGTTTCACAGTTTTAGTCTCAAGAGACAACAAATTTGTGCTGTTTAAGCCACTGAGTTTGTGGTTCAGCAGAAGGCAGCACATCCAGGCATGACTTTAATCAGGGGGTCAGCATTCAACAGATGTCACCACTGGTCCAGAGTAGTCTCCTAGTCTCCTGAGGCTGTAGAAACTGTTAGCTTAAGCAAAAAGCAGTGTAGGGGAGGGCTGCAAAGTTATGAAGGTCCACAGTGGAGGAAGCTGAAGGACGCAAAAAAGAACAGATGGGAACTGGGATCTGCAAGTTTGACGCCTTTGAAGAGAGCATCAAGAAGACACTACACTAACACAGCTTTACAAAACAGTGTCTAAAGACAAGGACTAGGCTTAGCAAAAACCATGCTACAGTCAACGGGAGTGGGTCATTAAGAGATGGGGTGTTTAGAACAATGACACTAAAGGAAAGCAGAAACATAGCTCTTCAAATATAGCAATATGTTAATATTGTATCGACTTTACTGTGTAAAAATAAGCAGTAGATAGGAAGCTAAAACATGCTGTGGGCTGGAGAGATGGTTCAGTGGTGAAGAAAACTGGCTGTTCTGCCAGGAGACTCTGTACCCACAACTGTCTGTAACCCCAGTTCCAGGTGATCTGACACCCTCTTCTGATTTACATAGGCACTAGACAGGTGATTCACAGACATACATGGGCAAAATATCCATATACATTAAAAAAATACTACAGATGTGCTAATGGTTATTCCATTGGTGGCCATAGTTTCTTTACTATGTATAGAAACAATAGAGTGTTGGAGGCCATTGGAGGATTTTCAGCTCAGGCCAGAGGGGGATACAGGAATACAGATTCCATATGACTGTGCCACACAAAAGTTTAATTGGCCTTTTTAGGCAACATTTCTAGAGGTTTTCTAGTTCCTGTGGCTAAACACCAAACCAAAAACCCCACACTTGATGAGAACCAGTAAGTCTACTGAGCCTTGTGTTACATTTGTGGAACAAGAAATGAACTGAGCCCACAAGTGAAATGGAAATAGTTTTCAGAACATAAATAGAACAATGCAGGGGCTCTGCCCACCCCTCACATCTCAAGAGAAGCAGAGGCCCTGGATATCTATTTCTGTTTGTCATTCTTGACTTCCCCATGCATAAATGAACTGGCTAACTGAGGTATAATCAGAGCCCCAGGTGGGTCCATTTTCCTAGACAGCTTCAAATCCTCTCATAACCACGGTCAGTTTAAATGTGCTTTTCCTGTAACCCATGAAAGGGATGTCACATTCCTCTGTCACACGGAATGTGAATGTCTCCCCGGCCTCTGCATGCTCAAAATGGCCCAGATGTTTATGATTCTGAATCCGCCAAGCCAAGGAAGCATGCGCTTCTTTTGTCTTCTAGAGAAAATTGTTTCTGACTCTTAGAAGAAAGGATCATAAATACACCACATGCTCCAGCAACAAGATCTATAAAACCATTGGCAACATAGATAATGACAAGAAATGCTATTTTTCCATGTTGCTTCCCACAGCAAAAGAGATTCTCCCCCCCCCCACACGAAGCATTTCTCTTCTATTGTCTGTTAGATGTGAAATCACTCCATGCAAAGAGTCTCTGAAGAGTGTTACCTGGGAACTTTATTATCTCCCAGGAATCTTAAGGAGGAAGCCAAAGGTCACTGAGGACCAACAGAGGATGGTAAATGCCTTGTGATATTGTTTGGGTAGATAAAAAGTGCTTTCACAAATCACACCACAACTACTCAGGATCACCAAGTCATTCAGCTGGGGGACATTTTAATTAGAGTCAGCTAGGGAACCAGTCTGACCTCGGTACTGAAAAGAATCGAAACACTTCACTGATAATTTTTTAAAATCTACATGGTCTCTGCCATGTAGACGTGAAAAGGATCACACAACACACACACACACACACACACACACACACACAGAACCCACCCAACGAGATAACTGGATCAGAACAATTCTAACAAAGAACACATGCGTGCAGAAGACATAAGGCTTCACACTCAAGCCAGTGTTTTAGCTAGGGTGTCTAGCCACCCCAGGGTGCTCAGGACTGTTTCCATTTGGACAGTGAAAGTCCCAGGCATCCTGGGGCAGTTAGTCACAGGAGTGTGCCCCCTGTGAGTCCCGCAAAGGCACCAGGGATATTCACCCCTCCATCTGTCCATTCATTCACTCATTCGTTCACTTACTGCCGTAATTGATCTTGTCCCTGGTGGTGGTGGTGACCGTGTGTGTGTGTGAGAGAGAGAGAGAGATATTTGTTTCTGTGAGTGTGGGCCTGTGTACTTCCATGCCAGAGGACACTTTTTAGAGTAGGTTCTCTTTCTCCAGCTCAAGTTCCAGGAACTGAACTCACGCCATGTGTCCTGGGGGCAAGCACTCTTACCCAATGAGCCATCCCACAGGCCGGGGAGATAGCATTTTTAAGTATCTTGACTCACAAAGAAATCTTCCCAGTGCTGTGGAACAAGATGCCTTATCTTGTGAAGGCTGTCTACTCTGCAAGCATCCCAAAAAGAACAATGGGAAGCCCTCAAGGGGACTTTGCTCCCCACACTTACGCTAGCTAATAAGTGATGAAGACCGCGTCCAATTCGCAATGCTTCAGCTGCATAACCACATTTGCTGTCCCACCTTTTAAATTAAGTTCAGGATTTACAGGGCTAAGGCCGAATGAAGTAGGCTTTGGCTTTTGTTATTGCTGTTTGTTTTTTGAGGTGACCGCATTTCTTTTAACTCAAACTTTGAACTCTTAGTCATATGTTTGATGTATGTTACTGTCCATAGCATCTGCACTCATGGAATAAAAGTCTGAAGGTTTGGCAGGATGATTATACTATAAAATAAAAAGAGTGGGTTGGGCTCGTTGACTCCTAGGATCCTATTGCTCTCTTTTATCTTTGTTACCACCTGGCTTTTTAGTTTCTGCTTGAGTTGAATGTGCAGCAAAATGGTAGTATGTGTGTGTGTTTTTGTGAGTGTTGTGTAAGTATATGAGAGTGCGTGTGTCAGTGTGTGTGCATAATAGTGTGTGTAAGTGTGTTTGTCAATGTGTGAGTGTATGTGTATGTGTGTGCATGTGATGGCTTGAAACCGGAGCTCTGTGTGCATTAAGAAAGTATTTTAATACTGAATGATAGCCCCAGCTTTTCTGCCTCATTTTTTCATCCAAGCAGTAGTCTAAAAACAAACTTGGGGTATGAATTTTAATACTTGGGTGATTTTAAAAACATATTTCATTATTTTTCTAAGTAGCCGAGATTATTGCCTTAAAAACCCATTTTTTGCAAATTTTCATTATTCTGCACAGTTGTTGACCATAGCATCAAATGGGCATGATTATTTTAAGCAGATTTTTAAAGTCTTTTTTTTTTCCCCCTGTAATATTCAGATAAAATATCCTCTTCCTTTTTTAATTTAACACAAGGTGCCAGCAGGGGCGGATATTACAGCATGCTT
The DNA here is from genome assembly GCA_010120015.1 of Rhombomys opimus. Classification (NCBI taxonomy): domain Eukaryota; kingdom Metazoa; phylum Chordata; class Mammalia; order Rodentia; family Muridae; genus Rhombomys; species Rhombomys opimus. The sequence continues at coordinate 2,339,538 of REGO01000275.1, read as the reverse complement.
TTAAAAGTTTATTTTCATTTCCTTTTTGGGTGGACCTAGTTCTTTTATCTGTTGCTCTCTAAAGATAAAAAGAAAAATGAACCGAAGAAACAAATAAGAGAAGGTATGCATGATAAGTTTCTACATCGACTGTTGCCCTTAAGGACATCGTGGCCCAAATGAGTGGCCAGGAGTCAGAACAAAGTATCAGAACACAATAGACACAGTGAACCCTTTGAGGGAGTTGGTGATGCCGATGCCCTTGGACCTGAAGCCTCACGGAGGTGCATCCTGACCTCCCTACCCATCCTGAAGCTTTCCGACTAGTCAGGGGCTGTAAGGATTAGAAGCCGGGATCCAGATGTGTTTCCAATTCGTTCAAAAGATTGGTGGCGATTACAAATTCTCCCCTTCAGTGGGCCCCTTTAGGAGCCCTCCATCTCGGGGCATGAAGTAAAAGGACCTTCACAGGGAATGGAGCAGCCGCTGGCAAGTGACAGTATTTATGTCCCACCTAAACACAGTCAAACTGTTTCAGCAAAAGATTGTCACCCGGGCTGGAGTCTGATCCTAACTGTCCCCCAGGTTACTGTTGGCTGAAATTTTATCAGAAGCCAAGAAATCCCCCATGCAAAGCTTTGCTTTGGATATTTGATCCAGAAAAGTGGAAATATGACTTGGTCTCAAGTGCAGTTTGGCAGACAGAATCTTTCAAAACATGGACTCCGTGGGATAGCAAATAATGGAAAAGATGCCTAGCATGAGCTGTTTTCTCTCCAAATGACTCAGAACCTGGCATGCATAGGGAAAAACCAGAACGCATTTGGATCATGAAAGAGAATTTAATAAAACCTGATTTTCAGCAGGCTTTTTTTTTTTTTTTTTCCAGAAGAACTACTCCTTTGAGACTTGAAGGCCCTGTTTTCTTCTGCCTGACACAAAGCATGAAGCTTTCCTGGCTTGGGAGCAGACACACAAGCCTTATTGACATTTCCAGTTTTGAACTGAATGGGTCCAGGCACTGAACAGCCCAGGAGATGGCTGCCTTTCTGAAGATTTCCCGCTGGCTCCGAAGCACAGGAAGCTAGCCTTTCCAGCAAGCCGGCTGCTCTGTGTGGTTTGCCCTTGAAACCGGCTCTCCTCCCGCTCCTCACCCTGTACCCCTCCCAATATGCACTTAATACACAGCACTCTGAGCTTCGGTTGCTTCCTTTTACTCCCTCTTCTGCCCCATTTCTGACATTTCCATTCTTCACTTGCCAATCTATAGCCAACCTTTCCCATAGCTCACGAGCCTCGGATTCCTTCTCTCTACATTTCTACTTTCTTGGAATGCTTTCTGACATCAAAGAACCCTTACTTAAATTGATTGTTAGTGACAATCGGTTGCCACCGCGCCTTTCACTACCATCTTTTAAGGCTGCTCAGACACCGGCATGGGTCACCCTCCCTTTCTGAAGTGTATTTTAAAAGTGGGTGCAGCCGACGCTCCTACTGTCTGCCACACATCTAAGATTTAGACAAGTCCCACTACTGACTATCCTGGATCTCTCGGCACTGTTAGTAGGTAATACACATTTATTTTGTGCCAGCCATATGCCATATGCTTTCTTATTTCCACATAAGAAAGCACCCTACCCTCCTGAGTGCCAGTCCTGGAAGGCAGAAATGGGAATGTTGACTTAGTAAGCCCGTGCTAAGTCCATTGAGGGGCCGATGGGGCAAAGAGCTAAAACTCTTATGACTGCTATACACCTTGAGACACACGGGTTCCAACTTACGCCCATAACACCAGGACATCAAGGGCCCCTCATGAGGTTCTTAGTCTCAGTAATAGAAGAATTTAAGAATGGGATCACATGGAAACCCAAAGACAATTTTATTAGAGTTTAAAAAAAAAAAAAAAAGAGTAATCCCCACGCAGGCAAGCTGTACATCTCAGCAGCCGCCTAGAGGAGGAAAATGGAGATGAGGAACCAGCACAGAGGTCAGTTACACGGTGGGCAAGCAGCCACAGGGAAGGGAGGACAGCCTTAAAGAAACCCAAAGTACCAGAAAGAAAGAAAAAAAAAATACAAAAAAACCACTGCGGCTCTGGCAGCATCCAGAAGAAAAAAAATAATAATTACACCATTGTGAGTGAAGAAAACAAGTAGACCAACCCAACCCAACCTCATGGCGACTGTAGAGGCCTTGCTAAGAGACCGAAATTCTGGGAAGAAAATATACATGATCTCATTAAAGGCATGATTATTCCACCTATGTCTTGGGTGAGCCTGCATTCCGAGGCAAGGAGATCAGATAAATAGCCCAGAGTTTCAGGGAAAGCATTCTTAGGCTTTTGCCTGGCATGAGGAAGCAGGAAAAACAGAAATATGTTTCTGGACAAGCTGTGGAATCTGAGTTCAGAGGGCACCCAAGTCCAGGCTCTTGCGTCTCCTGATTACACCAGGGAAACATGGTTAAAAATCAAGACAGCTTATGAAGAAAGGAAAACACTCCCAAGAATGAATGGACAGGGGAGCAGAGGAAAGAACCCTGAAGCCATTAGGCCCCCAGGAACGGGACCTGGTAGGACATTGATAGTTTGTATAGCCTGGGCTTCTCTCCTGTGTACTACATCCATTAGACTCACAAGGCTTCCAGTTCTTTGAAAGCTAGCCCGGGCAAGCTGCATTTGTCCTGTGAAGCCCAGGAAGAGAAGGGTTTCCAGTCTTTCTCTGCCACCTGGATTCTTCCATGTGTTAACCCTTTCACTAGCCCCTACATTCCAGGCTTGAAAGTTTTTTTCTCCCAGAAATCAGATTCTTGGGTGACATACTTCACTAACTCTGTTAATAATGGGATACAGAAACTTAAAGCTGGGATGCTGGAGAGATGGTTCTATGGTTAAGACCACCGGCTGTTCTTCCAGAGAACCCAGGTTTGAGTCCCAAAACACATACATGATGGCAGGAAGCCATCTGTAACTCCATTTTCCTCTTCTGGCTTCCACAGGCACCAGGCATGCGTGTGGTACACGGACATACATGCAAGCAAACACAAACATGAAAGAGGAGCAGGGAGAGGAAGCTTAAAGCTTAACTGTATACCTGAAATTCCAGCACTCCGGAAGAGGAAGCTCTCAAGGTCCAGGCCAACTTCAGATATACAGTACACAGAGTGAAACCCTGTCTCAAAATAATATTTTTTTAAAGTATGTCTTATACCATTGGTTGAGAGCCTCCTACCAATGCTATAGCTACACAGTTTTGGGAAAGTGGATATTTTCTTTTATCTTCTCCACACAGCATCACTGAAATCAGACCAGTCTACGTCTTTAAAATTTTAGCTATTTCCAACCAATGAAGAAATATCAACCATTTGTGTGGTCCGAACTGCATGTGACCACAGAATAATATACAAGAGAGAATAGGGCATAACGCTACCTCTCCACAGCCGTCTGCTCCCCAGGCCACACCAAGGATGGGTCCAACTTGGTAACAAATGGTTGCAGTTCCTTTTATACCTACCTGCAGGAAGGGAGGGAAACCTGAAGAGGGCCATTTGTGGGAACTTTCCAAGGAAAGATTTTTGAAGTGTCATCAGTTTATCTTTAGAGATCACCAGGGGGACAGAGATTGAAACAGAATTAACTAAGGATTGACAGAATCTTAAAGACCATTTGCAAGATACACTTATTCCCGGAGGAAAAATAGGAAATTATCTCTTACCTGAGAGGTCTGCTCGGCTATATTCATTTCACTTAAATGGACAAGCGATTGCAGATACTATACAATGGCTTAGGGAAAGCAATTTTCCATGGAGAAGCCGCTTGGCCTACTTGTCTGAGAAGAAATATAGTTGTAAAGCTATGCGAAACAAAGTTGATTCCCTTTAA
>REGO01000275.1:2297162-2318913 GCA_010120015.1 Rhombomys opimus | reverse complement strand
CCCAGGGCATCAAGTGGCCCGCCTGAGCCTGCAGGTGACCACTGAGTTTCCAGACCACGGATCTGATGTCTTTGTCGGGGGGGGGGGGGGGGGGGGCGCGGAAATCGATGTGTTCTCAGTTAGAGAAACATAAAATAGTTAAAATGAGAAGAGCTGTTTCTCCCGAATCCCTAAAGTACCTCTGAATAAATCATTTCAAAACAAGGTAGGGGATGAGGTGAGAGCATGGTGCTGAGTGTGCAGAACTCTCCTTTGCCTTCCCAACTATTTGTCAGGGAGCCTGGGATATTTTTACAAAAGACAGCTCGAGTGTCGAGACCCCAGCTGCTTCTGGCCTTCCTCCTCACCTCTGTGTCTCCATAGGAAACGCTTGATCTGTGGCCATGGTGGGTGCTGGAGGGCTGAGCCATTGGAGGCTGGAGGCACTCAGACACCAGCTGGGTTATCAAGTAAAGCACATTTATAAAGAAGGCTGACTGCTACTATTTTTCCTTCCAGTGCTTGAATTTCTTCCAAGTAGCTCGGACAGCTCAAAAAGAGTCATACTGGGCAGACAGCAATTTGTGGTTTTGGACTCTGTGACTGTCCCTGTCCCCATCGCCCTAAACTCTGTAGGTAAATTTTGTATGCACCCTTATTCTAATTTCAGGAGACAAATGCATTTGTCCTGAGGGTGTTAAAGAGGGCCGCTCTTGCTTCCACTCACCCATTAACCGGTGGAATGGGACAAAGCGGCCTCTGTTTAAAGACTTGACAGGGAGTTTTCCAGCTTGTCTCTTCAGCATTTAGTCTGAAATAAACCAGTACACAGATTAGCAGGAGAAAAGGCTTAGAAGTTTATTGCATGCCCAGGAGCTAAACAAGGAAGAAAAGTGAGTATCCGATAGCCCGTTACAGAGTAGGAACTTACATACTTGCAGCATAAAGGGCAAGGAAGTGGAGGGTGAGCAATTTAGAATGAATCATGTCCAGAGGACTGGGTGGCTGGAAGAGCAGTGACAGCCTGCAGCTAAGACTGCTCTGTGCTCTGGGCGTGGATCAGCTCGTCCTTTCTGGGATCCGCGTCAGCTTCGCGGTAGGTAGACTTGGGGAAGAGGCTCAGAGCAGCAGAGAGTCTTCAAGGGTTCTGGCCTTTGGACGGAAACAGGAGCTCCTGCACCTGCTGCCTACTAGTCCTTTTCCGAGTGAAGAATCAGTGTGCCAGACAGACATCCTTGGCAATGTTGTGCTGCCAAAATCAGGGTCTGGCATCGTCAGCTTAACTCTAGAGAAAGAGCAGAAACTGTGTGGCTGCCCTTGAGAAAAAGATCCATTTGTGTGTGTGTGTGTATTTGTGTGTGTGTGTGTGTGTGTCTGTATGTATGTATGTGTCTGTGTGTCTATGTGTATGCACACAGAAACCAGAAAAGGATATCAAATATCCTTTATCACATTCCACCTATTGCTTTTTGAGGCAGCTACCATTTTATTTTGTATCCCCCCCTTTTTTAATTTTTTATTTAACTTTTATTAATTACACTTTCCATTGCACTCTTATACACATAAAAATAAAAATGAATGTGCAGGATGTGGTGGTAGAAGCCTTTATTCCCAACACTTGGGAGGTAGAGGCAGGTGGATCTCTGTGAGTTCAAGACCAGCCTGGTCTACAAAGCATGTGCCAAAATGATCAGGACCAAATAGACAAACAAACAAATAAACCCAAAGTAGAGATATACACCTCTTTTAATGTTTCCCTCCCAAATTCAAGTGGTTCCTCACCCGTACTATATGTTGTCATGAAGACCTAACAATTGGTCAGAAGAAATACAGTAGCACAATTGAGGATCCTATTTTTTGCATTTGTTAACATTCTTTCCCACTTTCAGCTAGTTATGTCTAGTCCCAAGAACCCTCATTTCTGATCTTGATTTTGGAAATGTAATAGTCTTAGATGACCATTTCCAATAAGGCTTCACCTACCATTCAGTCATGACAGGAAATTTCTATCTGCCTACCAACCTAGGGCTTAAGGCTTGGGCGATTGAAAACACTCCCCAAAGGGTTGGGACTGGATTAACTTAAGTGGGGATCATCCCGAGCATTCTCCCTCTACTGTTTTCCCACAGAGACTTCTTTCTTCTTTCCCCACCCTGTTTCTCCTCCTCTGCCTCTCCAGCCAGTCCTTCATACCTCTCCACCCCTACACAGAATATTCCCATTGTCCACTGGCTGCACACACAGCCTGACATCACTGTAGAAAAGACATTGGATAACCAGAATGCTCTCTGTGCTAACATCTTGAGACTTGGTCTCGGCTAACTTCTGGCCACTTTCAAAGGCAACCTGCCTTCTAAGATTGTCACATACATCCTCAAAGCTTTGTGGTTTCTCATGTACTTTAATTTTTTGTTTTTCTTTTTAAGAAGGGGGGAGGAGATACTGAGTTGTGTTCTCAGCACACAAAGGTATCTGGTTAAACATGAATCATGTTGTTACACAGAGGTATGATGTTGGAGTCTAATTAAAGTTCTGTGACTTTTCCCAAGTTGCCAGGCGTTGGGTCATCCCCTGGCCAAAGTTGCCAAGCTGCCTGTGAAACGGGATCCTATGAAAGAGAACCATCAAAGGCAGCTGTGAAATTAGGAGGGCTTCTCTTGCTGCACAGATGAGCGTGTCCAGGGGAGTGCCCTTGAATGTCACTGATGTGAAGTGTGTACATTGCTTTAAGTGCCTGGCTTAACAGGGTGTGGAAATGGAAGTGCCGACACTGGAGCTGGAAGATGAATGGAGAAGCTGGCATCCGCTCACACCAACACGCTCCAGGCTGAAAGGCGGAGCCTGCCCCTGCCCCTCTCCATCTAGAGTTTATTTCAGAACTCTGGGCACACAGACCTCGATCAGACTTTTTATGTTGTTCTCCTGGAAATTGAAAATAGAGGTTCTGAGCTCACAGATGTCTACAAGAAAGGACAATTCTCAACACAAGAGTTTCTTGTGATCTGTTTTTCTTCTCATCCCTGTAATGAATGATCTGTTTGTCTTCTTATCCCTGTAATGAAGCCTGGGGACCAAATTCACATAGAGATACACATATAGAAAACACTCACAGACAGACAGACACACACACACACACACACACACACACACACACACAAATGCACACCACCTCTCAACCTTGAATTCTTTATCATGCTCTGTTGGATTCTGTTACCTTGGTGACTCAGACAAGAAATAAGTTTTATTCTACTTAACGATGGATGAGTAATGATTAAAATTTTAGAATTCTCCCAAGTTAAGATGCTAGCCAAACGTGATTAAGCTTCCAGGCCAGTACCATTTTGACTTCTGCATGTTCTATGACTCAAGCATATAGTGTTTTCAGAAATAGAGTTTTGTTCTCAAGTTTGGGGATCTATGGGACCCCACTGGCCAAGAACCCTAAAATAGGTAGCCCATTCTTGTCACTGGGCATTTTATTTGCTAGTCTGTAGTGGTTAGTAGGGGCATTGTCTCCCCTTACCCCATTGCAGGTTAATGCTACTTAAACTGAGAAAATACCCCCATCAGCTGGGCCTGTGATGTATTTTCTTGGTTGACGACTGACGTGGGAAGGCCCAGCTCATTGTGGGCTGTACCACCCCTTGAGTTGTGTAGAAGGGCCCAGCTCACTGTGGGTGGTACCACCCCTGGGCTGATGATCTTGAGTGTTATGAAAGCAGGCTCGGGGTTGGAGAGATGGCTCAGTGGTTAAGAGCACTGTCTGTTCATCCAGAGGTCTTGAGTTCGATTCCCAGAAACCACATGGTGGCTCACAACTGCAACCATTGATAATGTGATCTGGTGCCTTCTTCTGGCATGCAAATGTATATGCAGATAGAGCACTCACATACATGAAATAAATAAATAAATTTGAAAGAAAGAAGGCTAAGCAAGCCAGAAAGAGTAATCCAGTAAACAGAATTCCATGGCCTCTGCTTCAGTTTCTACTTCCAGCTTTCTGCTCTGCTTGGGTTCCTGTCCTGACTTCCCTCAGTGATACTTACCTGAAGGTGAATCACCGTAATAGAAACCCTAACTAAAACAAGGAGTATTATCATGGTTTGTGTTTGTTTGTTTGTTTGTTTGTTTGTTTTCCTTTTCCTTCTTTCTTTCCTCCTTCCTTCCTTCCTTTCTTCCTTCCTTCCTTCCTTTCTTTCTTTCTGTCTTTCTGTCTTTCTGTCTTTCTTTCTTTCTCTTCCTTTTTTTCTTTTTCCGAAACAGGGTTACACAGAGAAACTGGCTGTCCTGGAACTCAGAGATGCGCCTGCCTCTGGCGTGCACCACTACTGCCCAGCTAAAGGAGTATTGTTTAATAGGCACATGTTTCAGTTTAGAGACCAAGTTCCATTGACAAGCAGTAATGGTGATGGCACAACAATATGAATGTATTTCATGTTGTTGAACTGGAAAGCGCTTTTGAAAATGGATAAAATGGTCAATTTTATATCATATTTTACGAATTTTAAAATGAGCCCCCGGGACAGAGCCCTGGATGAACTGAGCCAAGAAACAAGGCACTCTGGCACCGTCCCTTTCTCCTGGTTTCCCAGCTCCACCCATGCTTCTCACACCCAAAGAATAATGACCACTGTGGCTTCCTCCTTCCTGTCCCAGCTTCCTGTCTTGGCCTTCCTCATGCTGACTGACTGCCCGACCACAGTCCTATCCGTTTGTTTTCGTGTTCACCCCTTTGCCTCCCTTTTGACCTTCAGTAACTTGCCAGGTTGTTGCTATCTGTGACTTTTTTTTTTTTAAGTGTGATTTAAGGTCAAACTTAAATAACCAATTTGTTTTAGATAAAGCCAAAAAAAAAAAAAAAACAAAACACCAAACCACTAAAGTCAGTGATCCCCGAAATTTCCTTTGGGCTCTAATGTTCAAAGAAAAACAAAACAAAACACTCCCCTGTACCATATTGCAAAAACCCATATGCACTAATGCTATTTGCTCAGACTTTAAAGAAAAAAAAGTCCCCCATTCTTTCTCAGATTTTAAAGCCGTGCTCATAACCAGTATTAAATTATTTTGATCCCTTCTGCTGAAATATCAGCAGGGAACAATCCTTGGGGTTAATTAGTACACCCTGTATCTGCTCACTGTAAAAAACAAAGTAAAAAAGTACTTACAAGTAAAGCACTAAGAATTTTCCAGGATCCTATTCCCTCGGAGGTCATCCTTTTAAACACTGTCGGGCATAGACTTTGTGTGTGTGTGTGTGTGTGTGTGTGTGTGTGTGTGTGTGTGTGTGTGCTTGCGAGTGATCATTTAAAGACCAAGAAGAGACTTCTCAGAGTCTAGTTTCCCATGGAAGCCACTGCTGTGTGCAGTAGCTTGAGAGAGATGTGAGGGTCAGACTTTAAGGCACATGATCAGAAGAAACCAATCAAACCATAAACAGTGTGCTCCTTAGAGTCATGACAGTTTGTCTCCCCTTTTATTTCGAGTTTCAAAGCCAAGGACACTCAGATTCAATAGTGATAAATAAAATTCTAGCAAGCCAAGGCCCCACTTCCTGGCTGGCTAACAGCCGTGTCTTGAGGTACTTTGAGACAATATTGATGAGCTTGGAAACCTAAAACTGAACATGCCCTAAGGTCACTGAGTCCAAACCCTTCCTAGAAAAAGTGTGCAAATCACTCAGTGGCTCCACAACTCTCGAATCTTAAGGTACACCGGATATAAATTCCATGGGACCTTTGGTCAATAGGAAATATGTCTTACGGTCAGAAACTCTGTGTTCGCTGGAATGCATGTAAGCCCACTTCCTCACAGCTGACTGATGAGAATCGGTTTCACCTGAAGCTAGTAAGTTACTCTGCAGTGGTCCTTCACCAGGCTGTTTAGTTTGAACTGGGTGGAGTGGCCAGCATCAAACTCTTTACTGAAAAAATTTCAGTCTCAAATGCACACTGCCCTAATGAATAAACTGACGTTTTCTAACTTCTTCCAGAGGTTAGAAAGAGATTTTTTTTATTCTGATTGTTTACTGCTTAGCTAAAAAAAAAATTCCCATCCCCAGAACCCCTCCTCCATGTCTCCACATCCTTCTTAGAATATAATGGTCTCTATAACACCCACTGATGCTAGAATCACTGCTGATAACACAGAGCACTGGCACAGATGTGAGTCACCATTCCTGCGTTCCAAAATGGGGCCTCAAAACAAATACGTGACCTGGTATGCTGGGACACACTTCTGACCCCAGCCCTTGGAAGGCTGAGGCAGGGGGTCATGAGCTAGGCGAAACCTGTACTTACTTATGATATGTCCTATAGTCTTATGACTACAAAAGCTAAAGACACATTAATGAAGGAAACAGTGTATTCCTTACTCCCACAGGCTGAGGACTGGAAGTACTGTGGCAGAAAGGTCTTAGCAAAGAACCAAAGAAAGTGTGACTTGACCGACTGTATTGCTTTCTGCTGCCATAATAGTTCATGACCCGATGGATCCAATGTGCTTATTTCTTCTTCCCTTTTCACCTTTAGCTCAACCATAAATTTCCAGCAACAGTTCACATGGCACGTCAGAAACCCACACCTGCTCTGGAGAAGGCTGCTCCACTGAAGAGGGTCTACATTATCCAGCAGCCTCGGAAATATTAGGACAGGATGTAAAACACAGGCAGCTGGTCAGCTCTCCCGCCATCTGACAGCTCAGCAAAGATGGCCAACACTTCCTGTGGGCCTGATGATGCCCTGGTTTGATAAATAAACCAACTTTTGTACCTTTACTTTTCACTTTAGATAATAAAGTTTCCAAAATTACAAATCCAATACATTTCTTATGCTCCTCTTGTTACATATGAGGGCCCTGTTGGAGTTCTCTGTGAGGTTCTGTAGCATGAGAGAAGAATCCAGGACACTAACATCTACCACCCTGGGTCAGGGCTCATCTCCTGGATACTGACTGACTGAGTCCACACATGCCAGTTTTCCTTGCAGACAAAGGTTGGGGAATCGGGGGGCACACCTGCCTCTTGTCTACAGGGTGGTGGTGCCAACGCAGGATACCATCTTCCCCTCCCTCGTCTCTCGCCATCTGTGGCTAGCAGGAGAGCTGGCCCCAGAGTCATGAGAGTGGGAGAGCAGGCCCTGCACCTCGCCTGGGATCAGGGTAGAGCTGGCCCTGGTTGTGGGGGAGGTGGGGCTGTTGGTGAGCCAACCCAAGGGCAAGAAAGCAGGAGAGCTGGCAGGCTGACCAGCTAAGAGAGCTCTCAGGCCCAGATCCAGGGCTTTGAGTTGGCACACCCAACATCTACCCCCTGAACTGCTGGAGTGCACGAAGCAGCTGGTCCTACAGCTCCAAAACCACAGGATCTCCATGACACAGAGCAACAACAGGGTATCCAAGAGGCGGCCCAGGGAGGATCCAGTATTGATAGCGTAGCGGAAGCCAGAGACCTCATACCAGACCAACGACTCATTACAACCAACATTTGCAAGCGAAGGAGCGTGGACAAAAGCGTATATTGTGGGACACGCTGTGACACACTACAGCTTCCACACAAGAATTTTTATTGTCTCTGTTGTGGGGGGAAGCTGCAAAGGTTGAGGGTAGATATGAGGGGAGGAAGAGATGCATGGGTTTGGGGTTCATGGTGTAAAGTTCACAAAGAACAAGTAAAACGTTTTTAAAAAGAAGAAAAAATTAATTTGAGACCATATCAAGCCTGCAGTTGATATCAGCATGAATCCATAAAATAATCCTAACCATTCCACCTAGGCTGAGCCCAGGTCCCAGTTCTCTGAGCTAGTGTCAGAAAAATTCTGAGATTTAAGAGACAGAGTTCTGCTTCTGTCCCTTGCTCATCCTGAAACCCTAACCGAGCCACCTTCATGACCGTTGTCAGATGGCTGCAATCCTATGTGTTCCCCCAGCTGAAACCTCTAAGACACAGTGACCCCTCAGATTCATAAAAGCTGTTTAAGGAAGAGTAGTGAGAGTGAGGCAGAAGCTGCCGGAAAGAGAACAGTAAGAGGGAGGGGATCCAATGTAAAGAATCCAGGGGCATGCCAAGGGCTGGGGTCTAAAGGGACAAACCTGGGAAACGTAAGAGAAGTGACAAAGATGGAGTAAGCTGGGCCCAAAGGATGTGAGAGGAGAAGAAGAGCACCATTCTCTCTGTCCAGAGATGAAGGATGTACTAAGAGAGAGAACGCTCAAAGGCGCTCCCCGGTGAAGACAAAAGCATGAATTTACATTTACAACTGAGTTACTAACTATGGATCACTGGAAGCAGCAAGCTGGTGTGACCTTTAGATACGAAAGGAACCTGGAATTATCAGAAGAAAAAGGACCAGACCTATGAGAGAGTCCCGCACTGACATGGCTATGAATGCAGAAAGCCAAGGGGACTTCCCTACCAGCCAGAGAGGAAAACCCTGCACGGGTGTGCTATGGCTTCCCTGCTGTCACAATTCCAGACAGACTCACGGCAACGGTGAAAGGGAATCCATGGGCTGGGGATTTCCTAGTAGATACTTTCCTTCAGACCATTTCAAGTCAACAAAATAGCCTAGGTCCAAAGATGCACATAAGAAACTGTCCCTGCTGCTAGGATCTCTTAGAACGGGGATGAGGGCAAGGCGGTAAGCCAACAGGAAGCAAGAGCTGACACGTGTTTTAGGAAAAGATGCTGTGAATGAAGTTCACAAGATCACCAAGGATCACAAGAAAACTGTGGTGCAGACCACTAACCCATGTCCAGAAACTTAATAAAATGCTTAAGTTACACCTTTTACAGTGAAAAATTTCAAACATCCTCAGAGCTTGGGTCAATATAGCTATTGAACCTTCATGTGTTAGGTAGAAGGCCCCAACGATGTGATCAGTTTTGTTTTCCCCATGACATCCATTTCCTCGCCTGCCTCCCTTCTCTCCTCCTGGGTTCTTTTGTAGCATGGTCCAAATACACAGTTTCCTCTGGAAATGTTTCACTGTATTATTTCTAAACGATGAGTGCTTCTTGCCTTTCTCTCTTCCTTCCTCTCTCACTCTCTCCCCATTTCTTTGTCTCTGTCCCCATGCTTAGACAGACTCTCGGCAAATACTATGGAAGAGAAGACAGTGGTTTTCTTAAACCACCAGGAATCTTCTTCCATAAAATGGAGATTGCCATCACTACCCTAGTTGCAAGAGCCAAAGCAAACAATCAGCAGACACACAGCTGAGGCCATGAAACTGGAACTGCAAAGTGGAGAATACAGAATAGAAGTGGGCTTTCAGGCGGAAGGAGCAAGCAAAGAAAACAAGAAGTTGCAGCGAGTGATGTAGAGGGATGGAGAGAAAGCGCTGGAGAAAATGAATTCTTGCTGAGGAAAATGATATAAAGAACCATCTCTAAGGCCACTCAAAAACCTGGGATAGAACAAGAACCAAAGCAAATAAATGGATGTCAAATAAAACTGTCTTTACTCCACAGACGCTTGCAAGACTCTCAGGAGGAGCTGTGCTCTTCAGAAGGACCCCAAAACAAGCCTTGCATTTGGCACATGTGGTGTCTTTAAAACCAACATCCCTATGTCAGTTGGAGTCTCTATCCCATTCTGAATAGATAAGATTACCTCATATCCACTCCTATAGTCCCCCCCCCCACCTTCCAAATCCATTCCCATGTGCAGGGAAATCTCAAAATTTCCTCAGATGGCTGGGAATCCCCAGTGGGTCCATGGTCATAGCCACCTCTGATTTCCGATAAATTCATTCATTACTTCCTATCCCTGTCTGCCACCCTCATCTGGATGCCCAGGTTTTCTTGCTGGCTGGGCCCCATCCTTCCTTTTCTTATTCTTCTCCTCTCCCTGACTCCAGACAAGTCATCCATTCAGCTATTTCCTGGCTACTTTAGGGAGTCAGTTTCCCCCAAAAGAGCTCCCCAGCCCCAACAAGTTTGCCACCAACTGTGGGGGTGTTAACATTGCAAGATGACAGAGTGGCTAAACGGTGAATAGTTAGCGACAGAACGTAAGCCAAGGAAAATGAACGGTCAAAAGAAAAAGGAGAAAATGTTCAGAGACTATCAAAAGCCTGAAGGAAAAAAATAAGCCCCTGAAAGGTTAAGCACATCTCTGAGGTTAGGTTGGGGGAGTTTCTCTGGGGTGCCTTAGTCATACGGCTGCTTCTTCCATTCCTTAAGAACAAAGGCTAGAGGGGAAGCTGAGAATTCTCCAAATAGACAGGCTCTGGTGCAATTTTGACAAGAAACAGAACTGAATTTGAAGAAAGAGATCTTTGAGTGGAAAGACCGGTTGGGGAAAATAATCAAATTCCTCCCCCAGGACAAGAGTCTTGCAAGTTCAGGCTTTCGGGGTTTCGTTTAAAAGGTGGAGAGTTGGAGTTGAAATATCATGAAAGTGAACAGGAGCATGGGGCAAAAAAGATCCTGTGCATTGATGTGATCCCTCAAAGGGCCACAGAAAGATAAAGGGGAAGCTGGAGCGGGATTTCTTGCCTGTGTACAGCAAAAGGCATGAGCTGGGGAGAAGGGCCGGGGAGACAAACGGTGGCCTCTGCATTAAAGGGCACAGCACCAGCCTGCAAGGAGTCTGTAATGCTTCCCACACGGGCTTTCCAAACAATCAACAATTATAGCAACATATCTTGGGTGACCTGGACACCCACCCATGTGCCAGCAGACACTGGACCCCGGGTACACACCTGCTCTGTATCTCTCACTCCCACCAGACACAATGTGCTGCTGTTGTAATTATCTGAAACTGATGAGAAAAGGCTCAACGCACCTTCTCATGAGCACATGTCACAGACTCTGACCAGGAAAGGTGAGACTTGAGTCATCATACCCTTGCTGACATCAAGAAAGGGTATGTAGTAGCCAGCATCATAGCTATTATTTATTATAAGTAAAGCTACTTCAGTCAATACTGAGGCCCCAGTAACTTCGTTTCCTTTTTTTCTTTAAGAAGGGTTCATTAGTAACTCCAGGATAAAAAAAAAAAAAAAAAAAAAAAAAAAAAAAAAAAAAAAAAAAAAAAAAAAAAAACGAAGTTGTAAGGCATCCATCCATAATCCCAGAACTCAGGAGGCTATAGGAGGAAAACGACATATTCATCGCCAGCCTGTGCTGCACAGCAAGACCTTTGCTCAAAAAGTAGAAGGCAAAATAACAACAAAAGTACCATTTAAGAGGGTAAATGTAACGTAAAAGATTGTGTCGCTTCTATTCAGGCACTAGCAGGGGTTAAAATTAATTTCTTAAAGCACAGAAAATTGAGAAAAGAAGTAGTGAAGGGAAGTCCTGCTCCCCTTTAAACTGCAAAATAATGAAACATTTTTTAGTGTCATAAAGAGAGCCTTCCAAAGGAATATAGCCAGAGGCTTTCAAGAATAAAACAGATACTGCTGCAAATGCATTTAAGGGAAAGCACAGAGAAGGAAAATGAAGGTGAGGGCCCTGGGGCAGAAATAGCAAAATCAAAGAACAGATGCAAACAGAACGAAGGAAATGAGAGCAGAAAAAGGTCACTCAAGAACAAAACCATTCCCTTCCGACAGCTGAGGCCCGGGAAGAGAGGACTGTTGCCAGGTGACAATGAGCAGAATAAGAAGGTATCCAAAGACAGGGGTAACGGAAGGTTTAACTGAACGCGTCGAGTGCAAGGGAGCTGAGTGCCGAGCTTGGCTGTGGACTAACAAGAAACAAGCAGTCTGACCGCCAGCCGGTCAAGTAGTCCAGCTGGCTTCCAAAGCAGGGAAGCACTCTCAGACCTGCAGATGTCACGTTTGGCTGTGCCAGTCAGACACTGGAGACGAAGGCAAACTGTCCTGGTCAGGGAACATACGGAACTGATGATAATATTTCCAAACAATCAGAAGATAGGCACATACCATCCTTTTTGAGGAATATTCTTTAGTGATTGATAATTCCATACATGAAGACATTTTCCTCTTTCCCAACTCCCCTGTTCCACTCCCCAGCTCCCCCTCTAAACATCCCCCTCCCACCTTCATATCTTATTTTTAACCCTCTGAATCAAATTAATACTGGATGCATTTGCAGGAAATTTGAGGCCATCCTATAGCAGCCACACCTCCAGAAGAAAAATAAATCCCTTTCCCCCAGGAAACAGTAACCGCCAAAGGGAGGAGGGGCCTCACAAGCGCCTCCCACAGTCATGATAGGACACTGATGGCCCTACTGGGTGAAGGTGATCATAGCTGCTGTGGGTTTATGAGTGCAATGACCATGTCATGTCTGGAAACAGTATTTGACAGCGCTCCTCCTCACTCCCCAGCTTTTACTTTCCTTCCATCCCTTCTTCCACAATGTTCCCTAAGCCTTGGGGGACTTGATACAGGTTCACATTCAGGGCTGAGCAGTCAACTGCCACTTCCTCTCACACTCTGACCAGTCTCTTCATCTCTGTATTAACTGTTGTCCACTACACAAGAAAACTTCTGTCTCTCTCTCTCTGTGTCTCTGTCTCTCTCTGTATCTTTCTATCTATCTCTGTCTCTCTCTTTTTCTGTCTCTGTCTCTCTCTATGTCTCTCTGTGTGTATGTGTGTATGTGTGTGTGTGTGTGTGTGTGTGTGTATGTGTTTCAGAGGATACATGATGATGGCTAAGATATATTGGAAAATTACTGTGTACCAGAGGCTGTCTATAATATCTAGCCTCTAACATTTACCACACCCCATTTTACAAGTGCTGAAGAATTGTTCAAAAGGCCTAAAACCACATCAACACTTTTTACTTATTCTTTGTTTCTGTGGCTGAAAATCTTTCCGCTGCTTTTTTTTTTCCATAATAATTATGGTAACACTACATATATTTAGAAGCAATAAATGGAGCCAGGCATGGTGTCATCCCAGCCTTGGGGAGGCAGAGACAGACAGGTCTCTGAATTTGAGGCCAGCCTGGTCTACAAACAGAGTTTCAGAAGAGCTAGGGTTACACAAAGAAACCCTGTATCCGAATGAATTAATTAAAAGCCAACAAATGACAAGGTATGAAAACTGGTGCACAAATATCCATAGTAGTGCTTTTCATAATAAGCCCAAATTGGAGACATCTCTTATATCCATCAAGTGATAAATGGGTAACTAACCTGCAGTCTCCCCTCACAGTGGAACATTAGTTGACAATGGAAACAAATGAAACGTTGGGAAGACACATGTTTAGTGTACGCAAGGCCCCAGGTATGATTCCACACCAAATGAACAAATCAAGAAAACCCGAAGCACTGACATGCTCTGTAGATGGATGACTGTTGCCCCAAGGATGTTGGTCAGAAAGGACGGGGCATTGCATCCAAACCAAATGTCCACGGAAGCAGGCAACAAGTCTGTGGTTGCTGAGGGAAGGTTGAAGTTGTAGATCTATTTTTAAACCTAAGCCGCATGGCATGTCTTGGGGATGGTGAGAAGAGGAGGCCTGGCTGATACAGACCACCCCAGCCAGCCTCCAAGTCTCCACTGGGACTGTAGAACAGCATCCATTAATAACAGAACCATCCCCCCCTCCATTTACCCAAACGGCACCTGGCACTAAGGCATCTGTGGCATGTTTCTGAAATAACTAATGCTTTAAGCACTAGACAGCCAAGCAGATGTCTCGAGGGGTCAAAGGAGCTGTGTGAGGTTCTGTGTGAGATTCTTTGAGGTTAAAGTACCCCTTCTCCTTTTTCTCCTCGGCTTCCAGCTCTATCTAGCCGCACGTTTCTTCTCTTCCTGAAGCTCAGCTACCGTTGGAAAATACTGAGCCCAGACCCTGACCACAGCTGACCACAGTAGTCGACGGAAGGAAACAAATGCACTTGGAACAAGGCCCCATTTATAGTTCTAAATTACTTTTCAGCAAAGCGTCATTGAAGAAGCATCTCTCAGTTCTAATGCGCAACTGTGATGGGGGGTCTGCGTGACTTTTTCACTTCGAACTTCAGGGAAGCTGCTGGCTTTTGGAGATGAATGGCTTTATTTGTAGCTGAGGGAAGAGAGAGGAAATCATTTGCTGGAAGCTGACTAATGGACCCAGCTGGCCTGTTCAATAAGCTCCATGGTGACTCCTCCTGGCTCTCCTCACCTGTGGTGGCAGGTTGCTCCACAGCCGTTTTGTACTGTATAGACATTTTGAAGGGTCTTCTGTTCAGGACACATTCGTTTTCACAGAGAGACTCTTGCCCACTGTGTAACTGTAAACTCCTGGAGCTGACAACTGTACAGCGCTTATATCCTTAGGAAATGCTGTGCTGGGTAAGGTCAATGGTCACCTGACAGCATCTGGAAGAGGTGAGCCTCCAGGCATGCCCATGAGGGACTATCTATTTCTCGCTGATCAAGGTAGGAAGACCCACCCTGGCTGAGGGCGGCACCATTCCACGGCCTTCGATCCCAGACCACACAAAAAGCAAAAAGTGAACTGAGTCTCCTCGCTCATCATTCTCTGATTCTTGTCCAGCTGCCTGGGGTCCTGTCCCGGTGACCCCCCTGCCATGATGAACTGCTTCCCCTCAAACCCTATGCCGAGATGAAACCCCTCCTCCTCAAAGTGGCTTTTTGTTAGATATTTTGTCACAGCAACTGATATAAAACATAATAAACTTTTAGACACGGGAGAACAGGATGATCCAGGGAAGCAGCTGGGTCTGGCTGAAAACAGAGGCAGACAGGATGACCTCAGAGAAGACAAAACGCCAGCAGGTGAGTCTGCTGAAGGGGGCGTGGCTCTGCTTTGTTCATATACAGATAAAGTTGAGTCCATTTCTACATCAGTGGTTAAGAAGACTTTCTAGGGGGGCTGGAGAGATGGCTCAGTGGTTAAGAGCATCATCTGTTCTTCCAAAGGTATTGAGTTCAACTCCTAGCAACCATATGGTGGCTCACAACCATCTATAGTGAGATCTGGCACCCTCTTCTGGTGTTCAAGTGTACATGCAGGCAGAACACTGTATACCTAATAAATAAATAAGTCTTTAAAAAAAAAAAAAAAGAAGAAGATTTTCTAGGCCACAACCCAAGAATACACTATGCCTCTTAGACAGTAGCATAGCACATGAGGACTGCTGCTGGCCACACCTTCTATCATCTTATTTTTCAAGGCACCAAAACTTCATTAAGCATTTTCGTGTGTGTATGTGTGTGTGTGAGAGAGAGAGAGTTGGTTCTCTACTTCAGGTATGGGTTTTAGGGATCAAACTCGGATTATCAGGCTTGGCAGCTGGCACTTTTACCCACTGAGCCACCTCTCCAGCACTTGTTTTTCTATTGTTACCTTAAACTGATAATAATATGATTAAAAATTCCAAATATTAAAAGTGACAAAGAACTGTCACTCAGTCTCCAGTCCATCGGCTCCGGTCATTCTCACGTGGGAGAAGCAACTGCATGTGATCTTCTGTTATTTGTTTTTCCAGGGATATTTGTACAGGTGTGAATCCGTGTCATCCCTCCTTTTCTTCAAAAACCAGAGCACACTGTACGCAGAGCTCTGTGTGGCTTGGCCGCACGGCAATGCACCCTGTGGGAGTCAGCATTCCGTGGTCACCGTAGGATGTAGCCCTCGTCTGCTGTGTAAAGAGATGAGCATGCTGATTCTTCCATTAACACAGAAACTCACTTCCTTCCATGTTTCTGTGCTTCATTTAACAGAACCACCATCTTCCTGTGTCTCACAAGTGAGTGAGAACCAGCATATCCCTGGTCTCCTCCTATCTACGCCCAGTAGTCAAATGGTCCCATAGCGATGACCTCCCAAAGCTTCCTCAAATATGTCTCTTTGTCTCTCAGTTGTCCCTAAGGCTCTCTGCCTACAGATTTATTCTTTCATCAAATTCTCCACATCCAAGCCGACATGAACCTCCCAGAGGGCAAAGCTGATTAAGATCCTTCCTTCAGCCTCTACTCAGACTAAGTCTGGGCTCCAGGGCGGGCCATACAGTGCACAGAAATCCACATTGAGAGATGCGTTTATTTGAGCCTCTGGAATCAGTGTCTGTGGGAGCCCAGTGCTTTGCCCAAGGCCTCTTGAGTATCTGTGGAATTGAACTAGATTGTATTGCAGACAGCATACAAGTATTTTCTTTGGTCATAATATTTCTGATTTTTAGTAACCTTTCTTTGAAAATGTAATCTCCTTATGGCAGAGGATAAGGATGAACAGAAATCCCAATGAATATTGTCTAAAATTTTAAGGAAAAAAATAATGGAAATGTTCATGAACCTCGTAGCCAGCCTGTCGTCTGCATG
The DNA here is from genome assembly GCA_010120015.1 of Rhombomys opimus. Lineage (NCBI taxonomy): Eukaryota > Metazoa > Chordata > Mammalia > Rodentia > Muridae > Rhombomys > Rhombomys opimus. Next base: position 2,302,687 of record REGO01000275.1, on the reverse strand, counting down.
TGCTTTTGTGAAAAGCATTTGAAGTTTGATGCTTCCTTGATGTTCAGAATGAGTCAGGATATTTTTTTTAAGTGTCTAGACATTTCAAGTTGGACCTCTGATACTGACTTAGAAGCTGGCTTCTTAGGTCGTCTGTGAAGTGTAAATGGAAAGTGTAGTTTATTTCACTCACAGCCAAGTCTTCGGTATGGAAGAGGGGGACAGTCGGGAGCTCTATTCGGGTGTCACTGGATCCAAGCACAAGCAGATGTAGGAATGGCTCTGATGAGCAGAGGAGAGTTCTGTCTGAAAGATGGAAGAGTGAGTGAGCGTTCGTGTCCTCCTGCTGCCATGACAAATGGCTGCAAGCGTGGTGCGCTCAGACTTATCCTCTTAGAGTTCGAAAAGTCAGGAGTCTAAAGTCAGTCTCATTTTGCTGAAGTCAGGGCATCATCAGGACTAGCCCCCACCACCACCACCACCACCACCAGGCCACTGGAGAGAACTCTGCCTTTGCGGTTTTTCTCCTTCAATAGACCACCTGCATGCCTCAAACCTGGCCTCTCGACCATCTTCAATGACAGCCACATGGTTTCTTTCCTTTGTTTGTTTGTGACAGGGTTTCCCTATGTAGCCTTGGCTGGCCTGGACTTGCTTTGTAGTCCAGGCTGGCCTCGAACTCACAGAGACCCACATGCCTCTGCTGGGATTACAGGCCTGCGCCGCTGGGCCCAGCTAGCCACGTGGTTTCTTATCGCAGCATCCTATTGCTTTCTTCCTCTGTAGTCAAGTCTCTCTCTTCCTTATATTTACATTGGGTCCATGGCGATAACTCAAGGTTTGCTTTTGTCCAAGGTTCTTAATTTTGTCACATCTGGAAGTTCTCGTTTGTCAGATAAGACAACATTCACAGTCCTGGATCTATTATGGCAGAGGCTGGGGGGATCACTGTGAGTTTAAGGCCAGTCTATATGCACGTTACAGGTATTCAAACCTTGTATTAAAAACCAAAAACCAAAAGGACTAACCGGGTGTGATGCTACATGCCTTCAATCCCCAGCACATGAGAGGCAGAGGCAGGTGGATCTCTGAGTTCAAGGCCAGCCTGGTCTACATAGTAAGTTCCAGAACAGCCAGAACTACAGAGAGAAATCCTGTCTTGGAAAACAAGAAAAAAATAAAACGTCTGAAGTGAAATGGTCTCCAAGCATAATACAGGTCTCAGACCTTTTAAAGGAAAGTCTTACAGAAATGACAAGATGGAGCCTCCAAGAGTCTACAAACAAGAAAGCACAGGTATTTCTGGTCATCTAATGCAGGAAGAATTCCCCTAATCCATCTGTAAGTGAAATTTTAGCAGATGAATGGGTAAAAGCTAAAACTAGACAAAAAGCGATGGCTAGTGCATATGTTTATGGGAGGCCTCATTCTGCCGGTAAGATCAATGAAAATTAGGAGGAGTGGTAGCTGCCAGTAGGGAGGCTTGCAGAAAAAGATACAGATTAGCGGAGTGTAAACACGCACATTTTCAGAGAGCAATTTGGAAGTATCTGTCAAATTTTGTAATGTACTATCTGATCCGGCAATTCTTCTAAGAATAGATCTACATACATCCTCAGCAGCAAATGTCACATTTGTTCATGATTTTTCACTTCCCTGGAATGGTGGCAAGTTAGACACAACCTGAGGGTCCACTAAGAGAAAAACAGTTAAATATGTTAAGTATATAATGAAATGTTGCATCACTATTTATAAAAAGAAAGAGAGAATTGGACCTAGATAGAAGAACTCACGCGAAATTAAGTTTATAATATTTAAGTTTACAAACAAAACACCTGAGCAGCCAGTCTTATTTCAGGGAACAAAAACTGTTTTCGTGTGCCAGGTAAAATAAGAATTTAGTAAGTCACCAGTGTGAACAGACCTCAGGCGCACTGTGTTAAGCAAGAGAAGCCACATTCCAGAGGCTCCAGGCTGTAAAATCCTATTAGTGTGACCTTCTCCTCACTATGACAAAAAGTTCATACGACAGGTTGTACTCATCTCCTGACCTCTGGAAAAGCAAACAGAGAGAAAGAGCAAGGGCAGGGGTCCCAATGGCCACTTTAAGGGCACAACCCCAGTGCCTAACTAGGCTCCCGCTGAGCTCCACCTCTTCCCAATAGCACCACAGGCTGATGACCAAGCCCTCAACACATGGAACTTTGGAAGACACTTAAAATCTAGACCATAATAGTCAGTGGCTCACTAGAGGGGAAGAACAACAACAACAACAAAAATCTATAGGAATAGTGAACAAGCTGGGCGAGGTGGCGTATGCCTTTAATTGCAGCAGAGGCAGAGGCAGGTGGATCTCTGTGAGTTTGAGCCTGGTGTACACAGCGAGTTCCAGGACAGCCAGGCTACAAGAAAGAAAGAAAGAGAGAAAGAGAGAAAGAGAGAAAGAAAGAAAGAGAGAAAGAAAGAAAGAAAGAAAGAAAGAAAGAAAGAAAGAAAGAAAGAAAGAAAGAGAGAAAGAAAGAGAGAAAGAAAGAGAGAGAGAGAGAAAGAAAGAGAGAGAGAAAAGAGAGAGAAAGAGAGAGAGAAAGGAAGGAAGGAAGGAAGGAAGGAAGGAAGGAAGGAAGGAAGGAAGGAAGGAAGGAAGGAAGGAAGAATTTCTTGTCTAGACTGTTAACTTTGGGGACGGGGCAGGGGTTGTCACAGAAGCCTTCTCCGTCCCTCTTTCTCACCTGTACATCTGCAGTCACCCACACCACTGCAAAAGTTGCCTCCTTGCCTTTTGCAGTCGGTGGGAGCATGGATCACGGATTTCCACATGGTTTCCGGTGACAGCATGTGCCACGTACCTCAGCATGGTCTCCGGTGGCAGTCCAGGCCACAGCCGTTAACCCGGCCCTCTGTGGAAGCACAGGCCATGGACAGAATCACAGCGGCGGACATCAACCCAGTCCCCAGCTGCAGGAGGACCACAGATGCAGCCGCTATGACCCTCAGCTTCAGCCTGGACCACAGACACCAATGGCCTCAGGCAGCAGCACAGACCACGGACATCCAAACGACCTTCAGTGGTAACACGGGTCACAGACATCAACACGTCCCTCCCCCGCCCCGGGCCCCGGCTGCAGCAGGCCCATGGATCCCAACATGGCCCTTGGTGGCAGTACGAACCACTCAGATCCACGTGGCCTCTGGCAGCAACCGGGACCAGAGACACTAATATGGCCTCCTGAGGTGGCACAGACTATGGAAGTCCACCAGCCTCTATCGGTAGCATGGGCCTCAGACATCATCATGGCCTCCGCTGACAGCCCATACCACGGACATCCCACAGGAACCTGCAGCTTCAACACGGTCTGTGGGCAGTGGACCACTGGGCAGCACGTTTGAGGGTCACGTCCGCGCAAACTCCAGGCTGCTGCACACCACGCTGTCAGCCCCGCTCAGCAATGACACACACACACCCCACTCCACCGCAGCCTCCTCACACCTGCCGCTGCTGCTGTGTCTCTAGTTCTGCCTCTCTCCACTGCAAACTCATCCTTCTATTCCTCCATCTTTCCCACCTCTCCATCGCATATTTGTTCATCCCGGTGGCATCCTAAACTGTTGTGTGTCACACGGTTTTGTTTGGGGGGTTCTTGATTTGGTTTGGTTTTTTGTGTTTTTGTTGTTGTTTGTTTGTTTTGTTTTGTTTTGTTTTTTGCCCAAACAGCTTTACATGCAAAAGATCCATTGCAACTAGTCATTGCTCTGGATTCAAGGTTTCTGGCTTCTAAGGCCCCAGAAATACTGGACCATTGCTGAGGATCATCTTTAGATGCTGTTGCTCACTCAGTCAGGGTGATCTTGAGCCAGGCACACCTCCCTGCCCTGGCCGCCTGCCCCGCCTGAGGCTCACCCGGCTTCACCTTTGTGCTTGTAGGCTGCCATAGGGCCAGCCCTAACCAATGTTGACCTGTTTCTGCAGGGACTCCACCTCACTCACTCCCACCCCACACCCTCACCTCGCACAGCTCCCTGTGTTGGTGCTGGCAACCCCACAGCTCATCTGGCACAACTTTTGTGCTTGCAGCCTGGCCGTGACATGCCACAGCAAAGGGTACAGAGTCATCATTCTTTGATCTTTCCCTCCAGTTTTGTGAGGCCATTTAAAAAAAAAAAAAAAAAAACCACCTTCACTGCAGAACCTCAGCAGAGCTCCTCAGTGGATGCTGGCAGCCGCTACTATCTCAACAACTTTTTAAAGGTCTTAGTAAATAAATTGATTATGGAATAGGTGAACCACAGTAAAATACATATGTATGTACTAATATAAAAAGCACTCAGCCACCATTCAGTAGAAAAAGAAAAATTATACAATAGCACGCAATCGTGATTTGGAAAACCAAAATGAAATGTTACTCACAAAAATCTGTGTATTGGGTGTGTCTGTGTGGGAACAGACAAGGAGTGTGTGTATAAAACATTTAGCAGTAACATAATAGAGCTTTGGGAGGGCGACACCACGGGTTTGGAGATGGAGTGAGTTTGATTTTTAACTTTTGCTAAATGATTTGAAGCTATGTCGTTTCCATAACTACATTTCATAAAGGGTGTTTAAATAACAGTGTGACTGAAGAGGGTCCTTTGACTGAAACATCCAGCGGCGGGGAGGGGTCCCATTCTCGGAGAGGACAGGTTTGTACAGATAGACAGAAGTGTGGCGTCTGGAGAATACATGGAACGTTCAATAACGAGGACCCCAGCTTTCTCGGTGAGACTGATCAGCTTGTGAGAGAGAAGTGGACTGGTGTCGGAGATGGTGAGGGTTTAAAGAAGGGGCAAAAGCCAGGGAGAGCTTGTAAGAGGAAGGACCGTAATTCAGACTCAGTTAAAGTTCTTCCAGAGTCGCCACTGAGCCGAGCGGCTATGCGTAGAGCGACCAGCAGGGGGCGCCAGCAACCTGGGGAGAGAATTACCCAACGCGGATCTTGATGATTGCCACGAATGAGTTGTCAAGCTTTAAGAAGGGACAGAAATACAGCTTTTTGGATAAAATTGCCCTTGAAAAGGCATCGGCAACCAGTTAAATATTGTTCCCCATATTGCCAAACTAAATAACTGTCAGTCCTGTGGCAGATGAGGGAAGCAAGATGTGATGCATGCTTGGTTTTTTTTTCTAAAACTACTCTCTAACCACAGGGCGCTGTTGTTGTTCTCAGGGTCTCCCCATGGAGCTCAGGCTGTCCTAGAACTCTCGGACCTCCTCCCTCAGCCTCTGGAGTGCTGGATTAAAGGTGTGTGTCACAGCGCACACCTTTTCCTCCCTTTTCCAGGCCAACATCTTGCAGCTCACTGCAGCCCACTGGGAGGTGAGATACAGTTCAGAACAAGAAGGAAAGTCATTGATCCGTTGCAAGGTACAAAATAGGCTTTTTTTTTTTTTTTAAGAAAAATCACAAAGCAGGAGTGAGGGTTTGAAAGCCAGGCTTCTGACAGGAAGAGCCAGGTTCTTAAGAGGTAAAGGTGTGTTGAATTCTCAAAATGTCCAGCACAGCAGCCAGCTC
>REGO01000275.1:2278188-2289886 GCA_010120015.1 Rhombomys opimus | reverse complement strand
AGGAGCTCTGTGGATGTCCTTGACCCAACCTGCACAATCAGGTGTCAGTCCATCCCAGGATCTTAAATCAGTCGCTCCACAACTACCTGGTTATGCGAGCTTGTTTATTCAGAGACTTGAGGGACTAGAAACAGAGGTGATTCAGGCAGATGGAACAGGACCAAGCCAGGCTTTCTCTGCCCCGGGGCCTGCCCTGCAGTTCAGTCACCACTAGCAGACTTAAGCCTGGCCAGGTCTTCTGAGGCTTCAGGCTTCAGTCAGTACACCGGCTCCTTAACCTGATTTACAGCCTGCTTCGGCCTCTACCTCACCCCTGCTGACTGGAAAACTGAGGAGCAAAACATAGGTCATCATAGGAACTTCAACCTCAGTGTCACAGACACAGTGGATAAGCATAACTGGAACACAACCAAAATGCACGTTTGCTTTGGTCTGCCATCCTCCTTTCCAAGGCCTGGCCTCTGAGGGAGCAGCTCCATCGGGGTGGGGCTGTCCAAATGGCACGAAGGACAATTCTGGGAATCCTAGGATGCTTAGCATCCCAGGCCTTTGCTCTATAAAGGCTGGCTGCATTCTTCTCACCAACCATGTGACAATCAAAACACACTCCCACACATTTCCTAATGACCCCTAAGGGAGATGGCTTTGCCAAAAACCCCAGGCAGGACTCCGCTTATCTGTGTATTCTCAGGTCCTCAGGGAGAAACTATTTCTTAGGTCACACGAAAACCCTTCTTCAGGGATCAAATGCTAGGTCCCAGGTAAAACCCTAAATTCTAGAGGGTTAGGGAAGGTTTGTGATGGGGAAAGGAAACTGTCGATTTCTGCATGTCCGAATTCCCAGCTTGATGACCTGAGCTGATAAAGACTGTAGGGAAAGAAGTCAAACAGTACCTAATTATACTTGGGAGCTGGAGACAAGAGGATCAGATCAAGGTCATCCTCAGCTCCTCAATGAGTTCAAGGCCAGCTTGGGCTACTTGAGACCCTGTTTCAAAAAACAAAACTCAAGATGTACTCTGTACACTTCTTGCTGACAGGTTGATGTTATGATTTCAGCATGGTTTGTCCATTCTGAAAGTCCTGTTGGAAATCTGGCCATGCTCTGGAAGTGAAGGCTTTGACTTGATAGATTCAGGACAGATATGATAGGAGAACTGCAGCCTTTCTTGAAGGACTGAGTGTAGTTTTGAGGGAGCAGGTTGTGACAGGTGTGCCCACCCCTCGTGCTGTCTCCTCTACAGGTTTCTGTTGTGGAATAGTTACTAGACTCTAAAAGGCTTCTCTACCCCAGCTAGTTTCCAAGTAATCAAGACAGAGACCTTATACGTGTATAATAAGCTTTAAGGCACAATAACTGGGCAGGTATAAACCCTCTAAGCTATTTTGCTGTTTCCTGCAAGTTACTTGCCATAATTGTTCCTACCTGGGCTGCTTCTATTCCATGAGGCCAGCCCTCACGGCCACATGCTCATGATTTATATTGCCCCATGGTGACCTCTTTCTCTCCAGCTTCCTCTCCTGCTCTTCCTGCTTCATAGACCCCATCTGACCTCAAGTCTGGACACCCAAGCTTTGCTTATTCCCCTTCAGCCCAGTTACAAGCTTTTAGCTATTTTTATTGACCAATCAACTTTAAACCAGGGGGCACCGTGTACACAACAAAGGCCGATATATATGAGAATGCATTCCTCCAGTGGCAGCCACATCTTGGGGGCCAGTATTTAGCATTTGAATGCATGGCACCAGACTACCAACCCCCAACAGACTTCCACATGCCCTTCAGTTTTCTATGATGCTATGACCTGGCACCAGACCCATACCTGATCCAGCTACTTGGTCATGGATTCCAGAGCCGTGAGCCATATCTACCACTATACTTTTTAAGTTACTAGGTCTCAGCTATTTTGTTGTAGCAGCAGAAAATGAACTAAGACATTAAGTGTAACTATTTTTTTTTTCTTCTGAGGGTGTTTTTGTGGGCTTTTTAGAGCTTCCACCATGGGAATCTCTGTTACAACTCACAGGAAGGATTATGACATGTCCAAGGTCACACCCCTGCATTTCTGCTTACCAGGAAATCCACATACATAGAGGACACCTCTTTCCACAGAGAAGTCGAGGTGTCCACAACCTAACTTTGGAATATTATTTCTATTGCAGCTCAGGATGATATGAGCCTTCTGTTGCACTATCCTGCTGTGGCTATGAATTCAGAGAGCAATTTCAAGGCAAGTAACATAAGAGTTGATATTCAATAGCTAAGAATCACTATGTCCCTGAGTTTTCACAGCTTGTTTGTTTGTTTGTTTGTTTGTTTGTTTTCAAGACAGGGTTTCTCTGTGTGGCCCTGGCTGTCCTGGAACTCACTCTGTAAAACAAGCTGGCCTTGAGCTCAAAGACTGGCCTGCCTCTGCCTCCTAAGAGCTGGGATTAAAGGCAAGCGCCATCACCACTCAGCAAGCTTTCACCACCTTGACAATAGCATTTAACCATTTTTATTTTAATTATCCAATATATTTTGTCAAGCTGAATGTTGAAGATAGTTCTTCAGATTTCCTTTTCTGTGTTAGAATAGTTAACGAGGGCTTTTTATTCTGGTCAAAACCCTGGGAAGCTAGGCATGGCAGCACATGTCCATAGTCCCAGGGCTCAGAAGGCCGAGGCAGGGGGATCATGACTCCAGTTCCAGCCAAGCTACACAGTAAGACCCTGGCTCAAAAGTAAAATGCAATAAATGCGCTCTTTTCTTTGCTACTTAAAGTCTTAAAGCCTAGAAGCCTGACACACCATATTCCTTTCCCCTCCAAATGGCTTTTGGGGCTCAAGTTAACTTGCCATTCATACTGTGCATAGACTTTACGGAATGTCTGGAGCGCAGAGTGACTAACTCAAATGTGATGAAAATGACAACGGCCTGTTTTACAATGGCAGCGTCTGCAGCAGCACCTCACACTTACAAAACATCGGCGTATTTCCTCCTTGGAGTCCTGTGAGGCAAGCCACTCTCCACAGGAAGTGAAGCTAAGAGAGAAAGAAAAGCCAAGCAATGGGAGCTCTCAGGTGCTCAGTGGGATTACTCATGAATACGACTCTGACAGTAATTAGGAAGGGTAGATATTGTTATCAATCCCAGTAGGCCAGGGCTCAGAAAGGGACAGCGACCTGCCTAAAGTCACACAGCAGCTAAGTGTCTTTCAGATGCCTGGTTTTGTTTGTTTTTGCACTACCAGATGGTTAGCTTTCTCTCCTGAACTAGAAATTACTCATAAAATGCTCTGCTATACACTCTATGTCAGGGGTGGGGGGAGATTTAGGGATGTTTTTAATCCACCTATTTTATTGAATGTTAATGCCAGAAAAAGGCCAGATGGCTAAACGGGGTAGACTTTTATGATTCCCACCGTTGAGTGAAAGAGAATAAGGATTTGAAGAAACAGCATTGAAAAGTCATTGCATGGCTTTGTAAAATTAGTACTTCGGGGCCAGTCAAGCCAAGATAAACACCAAGTCATTTCGAGTGAGACAAGCACCGTCTCCTAGTGTCTGTATTGCTCATTAGAAGCCCAGAGCACAAACACCACAGAAGGCTGGCCATGTCACACTCTGTGCTGGCATTGTCCTGTAAACACTTCCAGAGCCTTCCCTGTGCCCACTGCACATTAAACGACTTCCTCAGCCCAAGGGGCCCCTCTTGCAGGCCCCCCACCACCCAGGGCTTTCTCCCTTGAGAATCTTGGCTCCCTCTTTTTGCTGCCTGCAGGGTTATGTCCTGCCCCCACACACTCAGCCTTTCCTCCGTACTTTGCACCCCCAACTTCAATACCACTAATACCAGGGTAGCTGTTTGTAACACACCGCGTTCTTTGTTGCCCTTCCGAACACTCAAGCGCTCCCGCTATCAGCTTTTTCAAAGCACTGAGTTGAAGTGCAGGACTGTATAGTGCAAGTTCAGATGCTGTTGGTCTTGATACAGGAAGTGCTTAAGAGCACAAAGAGCATAAATAAATAGTAGGGAAAATATGGCTGCCCACACCACAGAACAGAGCAGGAGAGGCTGGCTAAGCACTGTTTAGAAGATCCTAGTTAAGGGGAAGAGGTCCTTAGAAGCAAATTATGAGCAGGATTTAAGAAAAGGATGTGAGGCTGGGCATGGTGGCTCATACTTTTAATGCCAGCAGAGGCAGGTGGCTCTGTGAGTCCGAGGCTAGCCTAGTCAACACACTGGGTTCCAGGGAGGACAGAGCTACATAGTAAGACTGTGCCTCACAGCTGAACAGAGAGAGAGAGCCACCCCTCAAATACTTCTATATGAATGAATGAATGACTATAACAGCCTTAGTCTTAAAAGCTCTAAAGTAGAAATAACTCAGATAGCCACCAGCAGGATGAAACAGAAATTGTAACCATCCCTACAATGGAACAACAGCAAAAAGGTAACAATTATGTTGAATAAAAGCAGTAAGATTTAAAAGGACATTGTATACAAAAACAGGAACAGGCACATTAATTTGTCAAGGGACACAGCATAACTTTGGGGGGGTTGTGAAAATGACCTCCCATGTTTTGGTTGGTATTTATAGGGCTAGACATGCTTTTCAGAGTTTTAGAACTTACCACTTAAGATCCACGTGAGGCTGAGGGTATAGTTCAGTGGTATAACAATTGCTTAGCATGCTCAAGGCCCTGGGTTTAACCCTCAGCACCTAGAAAAAAAGTTGCAGATAGTATTGTATTAAATTGCACATCAGCATGTTTCATATTTTTGCATCATCATCATCTTCTTCACAGTGAGTCATCACCAAGGCCATTGGCCTCAAGGAGAACTGGGACAGGTTTTTTGGCTGTTCAGGATGAACGGACCAGCTGCTCTCTGACTCCCCTATTTCATGGTGCCCATGAGAGCTGAGCATCTGCTGTTCCTGCTGCTCCCGGTCCAGCAACTCTGAGCTCTCATGACTCAGGCTTCCTCCCAAGGTTGCCAACTCTTTCTCCTGCTGTTCCTGTCTTTATTCTTGGTCGCTATTCCAGTTTTTCTTCCTTCTCTTATCCCTGGAAGGTGTGAGCTGAATGAATTCACTAACACTTTTCCAGTGGCATAGTCTTTGTACGTACCAAGGGGTCTGTCCTCTTAAACTCAACTAGGTCAAAAGCCGCTGGTCTACTTTCTTACATGTAGAGCTGCCCTTGTCAGTATAGTTTTTCTGTGTTGTCCACATGACCAGGATGGCAGGGACTCATGGTACACGCAGGTAGAATCAGGAACCTGTGGGGCTGTGTGGGTGGCTGAGTACTTGAAGGTCCCTGAGTCAGTCATTGGAGTTATCTATGGCTCTGTCATAGGGCAGCAGAACCCTTGTCTGGCCCTTGCCCCTTTGTATATCTGTAGGCTACCTTTTGGGCACACCTCTTTACAGCAGTAAGCATTCCTACACACATACTTCATACTTATAGTACCTCCTCAAGACTTGGTTATCTTAATGATAATGCCATAATATTACCAGAACTATGTTGTGGTGGCTTTTCCTCCTGATCCCTGGAATACAGACATGTGAGACTCAAAATAAATTTGCAAATACGTAGGCCATATAGCCAGGCTCTTTCTGAGTAGCTTATAACTTAAAATAACCCACTATACTAATCTACATTATGCCATGTGGCTAGTTACCTGTGCTCAGGTACCATGTGTGTGTCTGCCTCCCATCTTCCCCACAACCCTTCCCATGCCTGGCTCTAGACCAGAATCCTTTCTGCCTGCCACCTTCCAGCCTACCCTTTCCTGTAGGCCATAGAAACCTTTTTATCCTCTTGATTTTGTGTAACAATGAACTTCTCAATTTAATCCTTTGTAAAACAGAAATAATTCTACTAATTGTGATGAGGATTAAATAACTCATATAAATATAAAGCTCTTGGAAGAATAATGTTATTGTCGTTATTATTGCTTTTCTCTAACTTAGATATGAAATTACAGCAATCTGTTGTGTCAATAATCTCTCTCTCTCTCTTTAATACACAGTCTCTCTGTGCAGTCCTGGCCATCCTGAAACTCACAATGCAGACCAGGCTGGCCTTGACCTCCCAGAACCCTCAAGCCTCTGGCTCCTGAGTGCTGGGATTAAAGGCGTGTGCCACTATGCCCAGCCCATTAATACGTCTTAACAACTTTTAGAATTTTTTACTTATTAGTAGCAGTAGGGTGGGTGTGTAAAGAAATGTGGGCGTGAGTGTGTCACGGAGCGCGTGTGGAGGTATGAGGACGGCTTCAGCAGTCGGTTCTCTCCTTCCCTGTTGCATTCTGGGGAGCAAGCTCAGCCCATCAGGCTTGAGTGGCAGCCCCTTTACCCGGTGGGCGGTCATCTTTTTCTTTTCCTCCACACTGAGTGTTGACTCCAGTGCCTTGCACACACTAAGCAAGCACTCCTCCACAAATATAAAAAACATTAAAAAACAAACAAAAACAAACAAACAAACAAAAACATTCTATGGGCTGGAGTGCTGGGTTAAATTTAAAAAAAAAAAAAAAAAAAAGAGAGCAGCACTAGCTCTAAACTGTTGGGCCATTTCTCCACCCCTATCCTTCCTGCTTAAACTGAGCATGTGCAGGACTGTGCTACTTAACTGAGCATGCTCGGGAATGGGCCTAACCCTAGGCCATATATGGAGGCGCCTCCGTAAAGGTCACGTGCTTTTATGTTCCCAGGACCCTGCTTGGAGATGACCCGTGCTCCTCCTGGCCTGCTGCAGTAATATCCTTTCTCTGCTTTCGTGTCTTGGCTGTGCCAGCTTGGTCCTTACAGTCGCCGGGATGCGACCGCATGGCCTTTGGTTACAGCCACAGCTACCAAATGAAAGCCCTTTCTCCTCACGGGGTGCTTTTCTTTGCGGTGCAGCCAGCCTCTCCGCCTTTCTCCGGGTTAGAGGCAGCTGGCTCCCCTGGAAGCGACAAAGCGACGTTCCTTGCCTGCTCCCTTCCTGCTAGAGTGGAGCAATCTACCAGAGAGCCACACACTCAGTCACGCTCAGACCCATCGGCCTTGGCTGCAACAGGTTCTGCTGGCGTGGAGGAGGAGGAGGAGGCACCCCGTGAGGGAGGCGACATATGGATGCGGGAGGTGAGGCGGGACATCTCCACCCCCTGCCCGGCTTGTCCTGGCAAGTTCTTTCCCCAGGGATTGCAACAGCACCTACCCCCCTGGTATCCCCGCCTCCGCTCTCTCCCACTGCCCTTACCCGCTTACCCTCCGTGAGGCCCAGCCATGGCAGCTCTTCAGGCAGGCCGAGGAGCCCCCCAGAACACCAGACAGGGTGTCCCCGTCACCCTTAAAATCACCCCCTCTCCAGACTCTGCCTCGGGCACCCAGAATCTCAGACTTTTCCTCCTAGACTCCCCTCCTGTCTAGCTTTGATCTCACCCTTCAAGACCCGCTCTAACGTTCTTCTCTCTAGAAAGATGTCCCCAAGCCCTTCATCTAGATGATGCCACCCCGACCGGGTCCCCTCAGCACTGTGTGGGACAGCAGAGTTCGTGTTGCACCATGACTCACGCGTTTCTGTACGTTTCCTCATTAGATTATAGTATCCTCAAGGCGCAATCTAAATATTGTGAATAAATGAGTAAAGAGCCCTCTTCACTCTGAGGGCCCGCTCCATCCGCAGACGCCGAGCAGATCGAAGCCAAGCGCCAGCTCGTGGGTGACGGTGGGTGACTGTGGGTGGCGGTGGGTGGCGCGTGACGTCTCCACGCGGCTGTTGCCTAACCTGAGAGGCTGGAACCCGACGGCGCCGCAGACTCTCTGTACTTCTAATTGTCTCCAAGTGATTAAAGAAGTAATTGGGAACTGAGGCGTTCCCAAGCAATAGGAGAATCACTTCTGAGTGGAGGCCCCTTGGGGGGGGGGTCACGTGACAGGCTGTTTCTCTGTGGCCACAGCCTGCCAGCGGCAGCTCGCCCACCCGCCCGTCCTTCCTGACGCAACCCTCCCACCGCTGTGACTCAAAGTTGCCAGCTGGGCTCCGCAGCTTCGGGGCATTAACTTTGATGCCTTCCCCGTCACTACAACCTGTGTCATCCAAACTCCCCGTGTCATGTCAAAAAAACAAAACAAAACAAAAAAAAAAACACTTTTTTTTTGGCTATTTTCTGGGCCACCACGCTCTGGACGACCTGCAGAGTGGTGCATTTTGTGCTAGACATACAGTGACTGAAATACAGAAATATATCACCCAACTCCAGGGGGTATCCTTCATGCTAAGGTCATTATAGACTTGAGCACACATTAGGATAATTTTCTGGCAGATGGCAATAAAGTTATCTATGTATTTACTTATTCATATATATATATATATATATATCAGTCAATTCTTGGGGTGTTTCTTTCAGCTATTATGAACTACCAGTATGGACATAAGGGTACAAATTTAAATTGTTTGGGGACCAAGTGTTGCTTGACGCCCACATTGACCTGGACTCACAGTCCTCCCGCCTCTGCCTCCAGAGTGCTGAAATTACGGGCCTGCGATGCCATGCCCAGCTTTGCATTGTTTGCACAGCTTTGGCTTTGAGATGAGCTCTGACTAGATTCTTACTGTGTTGCCTCAGCTGGCTTTGAACTCCTGGCTCAAGCGACTCAGCTTTCCAAAGAGCTGGGACCACAGGCATGTGCCACTGCAGCAGGCAAGTCCTTTGGGGTCTTCCAAGGTGTCTCCAAATTGCTTGTTGAATTTTACTTCCTTTTGTGGGTTTGAGGTCAGGCTCACATGGCGTTTGTTCCCATTCCTATGGCTGTGGGTTCTTTAAAAAAATTGTCTTCTTGTTGTCGGGAAGGCATGGGCATGTGTGTGCGGAGGTCAGATGACAATTTGCAAAAGTCAGTTCTGTCCTTTCACAGTATGGACCCAGGGATCAAACTCAGGTTTCCAGCCTTGGCAGCAAGGGCATTTACCTGCTGAGACACCCTGTCAGGTCCTAGTTGTTTTTGTGTGTTGGGGGGGGTGGATATTTTGTTGTTGTTTTTATTTTTCAGAACGCCTCTATAGAATAACCAGGATGAATCAATACAGTGGAGTTATTTCCTAAATCGAATGATGATAAGCTAAAGAGGGACGTGATGATCATTTTGTATTGGATTTGGGATATGATGGGAACTGATGTCGCCACACAGCTACAGGGCCATCTGTGCCAACATGAATTTACCTTTTCAGAAAATGCTTAATTAGGAAGGTAAAGTTGAATATCCTAAAAAAAAAAAATTCAAATAACAGACACTCAGTTTATCTTAATGTTTGTTGAAGACGTCTTTGTTGGTTGGCATTGGTATGACAAAATATTTTGGACTGGGTGGCTTAAATCACTCTTTCAGCATCCTAGAGATGAGCAAGTTCTATATGCAAGTACCAGTGACTCAGTCCCTGTTAAGGGATTTCTTCCTGCCCAGCACTTGGCTGCCTTCTCACTGTGATAGCCAGAGGCCTTTCATGGTGTCTGGCCCGCTTTTTTAATTTTATTCTTATTTTTTACTTTTTACTGGTTGTTTGTGAACTTCACATCATGTACCCCAATCCCACTCATACCCCCCTCCCCTCATACCTGCAACCTCCCCCCAAAAAGAGGAAAAAAACCTTCTTGCGGAAACTTTACTGTATCACAGCGTGTTATAGTACACACAATTTGTCCACACTTCTTTGCTTGCAAATGTTTGTTGCAGTCACTCATTGGTCAGGTTCGAGGCCTCAGGCTTCTGCTACACTATCGATACTGGATCCTCACTGGGACTCCTCTCGGATATCCTGTTGTCCTGTGTCATGGAGATCCTGCAGCTTTGGGTCTGTAGAACTAGCCCCTTCATGCACTCCAGCAGATCATCTATGGGGTAGATGTTGGGGTGGGCCAGTTCAAAGCCCTAGAGCTGGACCTGAGAGGTATCTGAGCTGCTCAGCTTGCCAGCTCCTGCCCTCGGGGCCAGCTCACCGGCAACCCCCCCACAGCCAGGGCCACCTCTACCCTGCTGCCCAGGCAAGGTACAGGGTCCACTCTCCCAAATGTTGCAGTGTGATGGGCAGGGATGGTTCTCCCACTCTGATGACCTCAGAGCAGCAGACGAGTGGCAGCACCAGCTCACCCACGCCTCCAGCTCTACTGTGATGCTAAGGTGAGGGGCAGGGCCTGCTCTCTGGTGTGTGACTGGCCCTCTTCTTAAAAAGACACTAACCCCGGGGTAGCAGCCCCACCTAAAGACCTCTTGTAAACCTAATTCCTTTCAAATCCCACTTCCATGTTGAAGATCTGAGCTTTAACAAGAGCTGTTGTGGAAAACACACATTCCATTCCTGACACTGGGAAAGCAGCATTTCCCCACGGCAACAGAGAGCTCAATTATAGTCATCAAATGGCTGTTTTCGTGTTAGTTTTTGTTTTGTTTTACAGTATAGAGGATGGATTCCTGGGTCTTGTTCATGATAGGCAAGTGCTCTTCTCTGAGCTCTATGCCCAGCCTAACAGGTTTTGGGGTTTTTGGGGTTTGTTGGTTGGTTTCTCAAAACAAGGTTTCTCAGTATATCCTGTCCTGAATTCTCTTTGTAGACCAGGCTGGCCTCAAACTCACAGCGATCTGCCTGCCTCTGCTTTCCCCAAGTGCTGGGATTAAAGGTGTGTGTCACCAAGCCCCAAACTTTTTGCAAATTCTTGAGTTGCATCATTAAGTCATTTATTTGAGCTCATCCTGATTGTTTTAGTATAGGCACTTGGAGCTATGGATGTTCTACTTGGAACTGCTTTTAACATGTCCCTCAAGTTTTGTTGTATTGGGTTTTTCATTTTCATTTAGTTCCAGAAATATTTTAACCCAGACCCAGAAAGACAAATGCCTCTGTTCTTTCTCGTCTGAGATCCAAGTCCTTAGATATAAGTGTAGCTACCACCCCTCATCAAGGAAACCTTTCTTTACAGCAAATGGAGGCCACCACAGAAAGCCAAAACGGACACAATACAGAGATCAACAAATCGTGCAGAGCCCAGGCCCAATGGATACATCTACATCACACTTCCTGCATTTATGGGAAACACTGAGGAAGAAGAAGTGGAAAGACTCTAAGAGCCAGAGTTCCAGGAACTCAGCAGTGATAAGGTCTTTATAGCTGCATAAGCAAGCCGGGAACAATGGCAGTGTCAACGGGCATATTGACAGAGAAGGGAGGAAACTTCATGGCGGCCCCACCTCCTAGACAAAACCAGAACAGAGCCAAACAAAGCTACAGGCAGCAGATGACTGCTGGGAGAAGGAAAATTAACCCCTCCCAGGCATGTGCCCTCTTACTGTCGTCCAATGCAGACTGGACAGCCCTGAAACCATCAACAAAAACAGATGCAGCAAGTCGTATTTATGCATATTTGTGCACACGCAGATACATACATACACGTGTGCAACAGTAATAAACAATAAAAAGAGGCTATCACCTTGAGGAAGGGCATGGAAAAGGCTGGGGAAGGAGGTGCCAGAGGGAAGAAATTAAACTCTATTTCAATTAAAAAAAACAAAAACAAAAACATATTTTTTTAATCAATTCAAAAGCCACTGCAACCATGTGTAGAAAGCTGTGCTGTATGTTATACATTATAATTAAATATACCACCCATCTTCATATTTGGATAAATGTAGGATAAATAAAATACATATTCCATTTCTTTAAAAAAAAAAAA
>REGO01000275.1:2264657-2275704 GCA_010120015.1 Rhombomys opimus | reverse complement strand
TCTGAAGTTTCACTTAGACTGAATACCAAAATAGAAATACACATACAACTATGTGAAAATTTTAATCTTTGTCAACAATGACTTTCTCTCCTAACAAACTTGCCCTCTTTTTTGGAAGTACATCTTTCAGTTAAATCATTTAAAACCTTCAGGTTTCTCAGAGAAGGCTGAATACCAAGTGTCCGTCCTTTTCCATTTCTGGACCGACTTTCACAGATGAAAGTGTCTGCTTCCCCTCAGCTGCTCCCTGCTTTCGGGGTCTCCCTTGTCACTAAGCAAGGGTGGCTCTGTGCAGGCTTACTCCCTCTGTTTGTGTAGAGGGCATTTGTCTCTTAAAATCTCATGCCTACAGCTGGGCATGGTGGTGCAGGCCTTTGATCCCAGTACTTGGGGAGGCAGAGGCTGGCAGATCCATGTGAGTTTGAGGCCAGCCTGATCTACAAAGTGAGTCCAGGACATTATATAGCCAAGGCTATGTAGGGAAACCTTGTCTCTAAAAACCGTGTGTGTGTGTGTGTGTGTGTGTGTGTGTGTGTGTGTACATACACATACATAGACTCAGAATATTCAGCCCCCAGTTCCTGTTTTGCTACATCTACCTGAGGAGTTTGCTAGAGCTGAAGTGTTGATCAGCGTGTTGTCTCTTAGAGTGAACCTCCTCTTTAAAACAAAGCAAATAGACCTTGTAAGCTCACTGTTTGGGGGAACATTCAGAGCCAAGAGGTCCTCACTGCTTTTGCTACCCGGGACCCCTACAACCAACAGTCAGTCACTTGCTGGCAATGGACTGAGTTCCCCCTGGAGTTGTGTGTCATCTGACCTCTAAGTGCCTGCTGTGCCGGTCACCATCACTCTGAGTACCCCCTTTCAGGACCCAGCTCCAGTGGGGAACACCACCAAGAGCCAGCGAAAACGGGAAGCCCTGGATGGCTTCCAGAGGACAAGCACCCCGGCGAGCCAGGGATTCATGTTGAGGGTTCAAAGGGCCTGTCTGAAAAGCCAGAACTTCAGTAGCTGGCTGGCTGGTGTTCCAGTGCGGTCATGTCTGCCCTTTAAATGTGAAAACTGAAGGACTTTGTAAAACCTGAAAACAGTTTAGGACATTAAAGGGACCTCCTCACCCACCCACCCCAAAACAGGAATTTTCATGCACTGTGGAAACTATTCAGAGGCAAAAACACAGCACCCCAGTGAGCATAATAGGGGCTCACATCCCCCTTTTACCGCAACACAACTCTCATTGACTTAAAAGTGACATTTCCAAACAGGCTGCAAGAATGATTTGTCTCCCAGACAAAGCAGGCTGCATTTGTTCTGATAGAATGGCTTCTCTTCTTTGTCTCTGCATAATTTGATACAGCGTTCATTCATTCGTTCCTTCATTCAAGGGTGACTCTCATTTGAAAAAAATTTTCAATAAGACCATTTAAAAATATTTTTAAATCCAGAGCTTTACACTGCAGCCTCTTTCAGCCTTCTGCCCTGTAGCTTAGCGAGAATGCCAAAATTAGCCTTTTGAAATAAGAAAGAAATATCGCAGTAAAATTCAGCCTGAACGAGATCAGGCACTGTAACATTTTGTCTGACCAGATATACCCAGCCTGTACCTATGGTTTTCTTAAATAAAGAGACGTTAAAGTGCTGAGTTCATTTCCAGAATAACCCATCTCTGGCAGTCTGAAAACAGTGCTAAGGAAACCAGAGCTGCGGGTATGTCCCTCCTCGACCCCGACTGGGGTCCATTCTCCCTCCTACATTCTCCCTCCTACGCACCTTCTCTAGCCCCATGCACTTCCTGGCCCACAGGTCAGAATTCCCATAAATTTCCCTGTTTGGCAGTCTCCAGGGGCAGAGGTGAGGCCTGAGGGAAGAGTTGATTCCAAAGCAAGTCTTCATTAAGTGAAAAGAAGCCCTCGCTCAGGTTTTACACTGTGGGCCGATGCATATTCTTCGCAGCGGTTTTTTAAATAAACAACTTGGAAAGAAAAACATTGTAGCAAGGCTGACTATAACCTGTGCCCCGGGACCTGAGGCAGGGGTGTGAGCCCTGAAGAGCTCTGGGCTCACTGTCAGAAGCACCTTTTCCTAAGCGATCAAGTTAGATCAAGTTACCTCCGTAAGTGAGTATTTGGGGTTGGTTTTAATTTTTTTTTTTTTTTTAATTGGCTGGTGCTGGAGATCAAAGCCAAGCCCTCACTCCTGGGAGGTAACTGCCTCTCCACTGAGCTACACACTCCCCGGTCCAGAATTAAAAAGTTAAACCTGCAAGGTCTCCAAGTAAGAAGGGTCAGTAGGTGAGCTGTGTTTGTTTTTCAACCTTCCCTCCCTGTGCTTGAGCATTTGAAAGTTTTTTTTTTTTTAAATCAGTGTTTAAAGTCATCCTAGCTCCCTAAGACTAAGAAAACAACAAAAGAATGAGTGTTAAATATCAAATATCAAAGCAGTTCTTGCTTCATCCTAAATGTCCCCTTGAGTGAGAAGTGAGCGATCAAGTTCGGAAACACTTCTGTGTGATAGCGCCAAATTCGCCCTTTTCACTAATCTCCTCCTGGGATTCTTGCTCTTCGCTTGAGCAAATTAGCTGAGGGTGAATGATGATCAAAAGAGGAACTTATGAAGAGCGAACTCCATAAACTGTTAGTGAGACTGAAATGCGGATCACAAAGTCTCCCTGTAGATAAAGATCAGAAGCAAAGGCACAGTTACAAGCAAGAGGCATCTGCTGTAAAGCACGTGGAGGGGAAACAGGAAGACTGGGAGAGGGCTGAGGAGGTCGCCATGGAGGGGCCAAGTGCTGCCTAACTTTAATCCCAGCACTCAGGAGGTAAAGGCAGGCCAACTCTGAGTTCCAAGCCAGCCGGCTCTACTACAAACTGAGGGCTAGGACAGCCAAAGCTACATACGTAGTGAGAACCTCGACTCCAAACAAACAAACAAACAAACAAACAAAAAACAAAAAACCTCCCCTCAAAGAATGTCACTCTCAGCAGAGACCTTGCAGAGTGGAGCTGAAGGCTCCTCACAGCTCCTTTACACAGCTTTCTTGGCAGGTAGAACCTGAATTATGTGGACCTGGATTGGAGTTTCCCCGTCCCAATCCTGTCTTCTTTCCAAGTTTCTATCTTCACAAATAGGACTTAAACAAGGCCCTCCGGTAGGTAGCTTTAAGATGAACAGAGGATGTTTACATGTGATGAAGGCCATGTTTTAACACATAGAAACCCGGGGCCTGGAGAGATGGCTCATAGCTAAGAGCACTAACTGCTCTTGCAGAGGACCTGGCTTTATTTTCCAGCACCCACCTGGTGGCTCACAACCATCCCTAACTCTAGTCCCAGGGGAGCGGATGTCCTCTTCTGGCCTTCGAGGGCACCAGGTATACATAAAATAAAAATAAGGTTATCTTAAAAATTAAAACACACACACACACACACAGAGAGACATGCTTGGATTTGATTCCCAACTGTGGCATGAAAAGGAAATTACTACAAACAACTCAAATGTTCACCAACAGGGGATCGGTTCAATAAACTATTGCTCATCCCTTCACTAAGTGAAACGGAGAAAACAAGACACAATGTGAGGATGTCGTCCAGGATGAACTGGATGAATGTCTCCCCCGAATGCTCTTCGGCCACACTCATAGACACTCTATTCAGAGCTTTTATTTCAGAAAGCAAGGCAACTCAATAGTAAGACACTTTATCCATTTACTTTTTAGATTCATTTCTTTTATGTATGAATGGTTTTGTCGGCATGTCTGTCTATGTACCACATGTATGTCTGGTCCCTGGGAAGGTCAGAAGAGGGGACGGGATCCCCTGGAATGGAGTTACTGATGGTTGTGAGCCACCATGTGGGTGCTCGGCCCTAAACCGCAAGAGCGATGCGTACTCTTGACTAACGCCCCATCTCTCCAGCCCCTCGACTCCTTTTTCTATAGGCAACAAGTTTGTACAACTCACCAAAGAAAACAGGTGGATGGACACATGTGGAAAGATTCCCAGAATCACGAGTCATTGGGGAAACACGAGTTTTAACATCAATGACAGTGTCAGACACTGAGGAAGACTCAGAGCTCTCGGACATACTCTGTGGGTGAGGATGCAAACAAAATGGAAAACTTTGTGCCCAGGTGTGTTAACCTCTGATAAAGGTTCATACACATCTGCCGACCCTGTAGCCCTGCAGCGCCATACCTATCTATGCAGCCAAGAGAGAGGAAAGTGGGCCTTGTACAACCCAAAAGCCTAGCAGCTGGTGTTGGTGATCTGGGAAGCACTGTAACTGGGACACTGCTCAGCAATAAAAAGGCATACACCACCGATAATGCGTGATGATGTGAATATATTTCAAATCCGTGTGCTAAGAGAAGGAAAGTAGCCCACCTTGTGTGTTCCCATTTAAGTGAAAGCGATTTTACTACAGACGAAACACAGGTGGGGTCGGGGCCCTGGGCAGAGAAAGGTTTGCCTACAAAAGGAGGTAAGAATTTTATACCTTCAAGGATCCAATTTCTTTTGCAGATATTATTACACCTCACAAACCCGGCTTAGAGAGCCAGCAAGACAAAACACTGGAGTGAAATCACTTGCTGCCGAGCCTGGCGACCTGCCTGGTAGGAGGAGGGAACAAAATCTTGGAAGTTGTCCTTTGACCTCCACGTGAGTGCCATAGTGCACGCACGCAAACACACACACGATTAATTATAAATGGGAAACTAGTCAAACTTCTGTTTTGAAAGGTTGCTCTGGTTGCATCGTGACAAGAGGAGTTGGGGGGGGGGGGGCAAGAGCTAGCTAAATGGTTCGGGGATAACACAGTTGTCCGGACCACCTGGGTGCCCGGATGACCAAGTTGGGTAGGGGTGGGGTGAGGATGGACAAGAAGAGGTCTATCATACGCAGCCTTGGGAGTGATAAAGCTTCTCTCCAAGCCCATGGGCCTCTGGTTGTAGAAACCCCCACATAGAATCCAAATCTATGGGTACTGACGTCTTGTATAAAATGGCACACACAGCGTTTGCAACTAATCCTTGTCCACCCTCCTGACACTGCCGCACAACGCTGTCACCCACAAAACCCGTGCTCTGGAATCACACACCAAGTCCCCAAAAGATGCAAATATGTCTCTCAGTTCTCAGTAAGCTTATGGTTCTGTGTTGAGCCACGTTCATTGCTGTCCTTAGCCATTTGTAGCCTGGGGACCACAGGTCGGACATGTCTGAGCCACCTCTAGATTACCTGATACTTACTACCAAGTAACGTGTAAATACCATGTAAAGAGCTGCGATTCCACGGTGATTTTCGAACAAGAAAAATCTGAATGTGTTTAATACAAGTGCAATTTTTTTTCCGAATCTTTTTTTTTTTTTTTTTTTCATCTGCAACTGGTTGGCTCTACACACAAGAAACCACAGCTGTGGAGGGCCAAGCTGCAGCTGAAGAGACCAGACAATACACTGGCTGAAAATTGGGAGGGATCTAGCATTGTCCAAGGATACAGTTTTCTTTATCCTGTGCCAGGGATGGAGAGATGAGCATCAACAGTTCTATCCTGATTTGGCAATAGATTGCCTGCAGAACATTTGCCTTCTGCATACAGATGTCAGCAACATCTGTATGTGAAGGGTTGGAATTGTAACATGAAATCCAGGGCACATCTGGACCCAAGTTTAGTCCTCAGCATCCGTGTAAAGGCCAAACATAAGCCGGGCGTGGTGGCACACTACTTTAAGCCCAGCACTCAGGAGGCAGAGGCAGGCAGATTGATGTGAGTTCTAGGTCAGCCTAGTCTATAAAGCAAGTCCAGGACAGCCAAGGCTACCCTAAGAAACCCTGTCTTAAAAAAAAAAAAAAAACAAAAAAAAACAAAAAACCACTAAATAAATAAATAAATAAATAAATAAATAAAGGCCAGACACAATATCGATAGCACATGTCTATAATTCCAGTGATGGGTTGGGGCTGAGACAGCTCGGTCACTGGAAAGCTGGCCTAGCCAAATTGGTGAGTTCCGAGTTCAATCAATGACCCTGGTCTCCAAAAAATCCAGTAGAGAACAATTGACATAGAAACTTAATGTCAACTTCTGGCCTTCCCATGTATGCACAAGCTCTCAAAAACAGAAAACGCTAACAACCAGAGGGCATGAGAGAATACTTCAGAGGTGCAGGTATGGTTGTGTATGCTTGCGATCCCAGCACTCTTCTGATGCAAGGTTGAGGCCAACCAGATCTACACAGTAAGATCCTGCCTCTAAAATCCAAACAAAACGAAACCACATGCAGACTTTAGAAGAAACTCCCCAATTCCATCTCCCAGACAGCCACTGTGCTGGCTTTTGGGGTATATATTTCTTCAGCTTATTTGATGCATAACTACACATTTATTTTAGGACCTCTGCTTATAGAAAGGTAATTTAAAGAAATATATATATATATATATCCCACTGGATATTAATGCTTCAACTCTGATTAGACTGAGAAAATGATATAAGGTGTTACATTTAAAAAATCTCCAAAGGATGTGCCCGAGTGATTCATTCATTTTTAAAGACTTAATCCAGGGCCATTTCTTTTGATGGTTATCAGGAGAATATGATGAAAAATCCATAGAAATTAGTAAAATAAAATTACAGAAGTATCTGATTCTGTAGAGTATTCCTTAGCAATACTATTCAACAATAAAATTTCAGAATTATCTGCTTCTTTAGAATGTTTCTTATCAGTCATTTCAAAAGGACCTATTACATTTATAAGAATATTTTTTTTCTCATGGGTGTGATTTCTAAATAATGGAATAATGTATATTCCTGAGTGTTCCTGGTGATTTAAGTTGAATAAGAATATAATTAACAACCATTAATTCACATCAATATATCTCTCTAGATTAGATTTCTTAGCATCATGGCTGGTGAAGTCCTTACCAAGCAAACCTGATGGCCAAGTTGAATATTTGGAACTCATGTAAATATAAGGGGAGACAACCAACTCCACAAAATTGACCTCTGAACTACACATGCATGCTACGTCATGTGTGCTCACTCACATACTCACATCATGCACACGACACAATAATACAAAATCGGGTTTTTTTTTCCAAGACATTTCTCTAACTCCAACCTTATTAAAGAAAAAATTTTAAAAAATCTTCCCCATGGATCATCTTATATACAATTCCTCTTAGTTGGGAAAATATTTGGAGTAGTCAATAACAACCCCAGGCATGATTTGAACGGTCAAATAATGCTACAAAACTTACAACAAACAACAATGACTACAGGCACCAGAAATAGACTCTTTAAAGAGAGAGGCAACTCCTAACCTGGCTGACTGTTTTCCCCTTTACAGCTGACCACCTGTAGAACAAGTGCGCACTGCCTCGCACTGCTATTCTTCAGCTGTCTGACACTATGGTGAAGTGAATGTTTATATCTTCCCCAAATGTGTGTGTTTCAAGCCATGTCCCCCAAAGATCTAGAAGTGGAGCCCTTAAAGATAATCAGGACATGAGGGTAGAGCTTTCACATGAGGGAACTAGTGCTCTCTTGGAAAAGCTCCAAAGAGCACACTTGCCCGTAAGAACAAGAACTGGCAGTTGGCAGCCTGGAAGTGACCCTTACCAGGATCAGACTTCTAGCCTCCAGACGTCGGAGTGTGATGGGACCTGACCATGTTGTTTTGGGGGAGGATTTTGGAAGCTTTTAAAACCTTGAGCTGGAAAAGATACTGAGTTCTCAGCGTTTAATGAGCTGTTTCTGTGGGATCCTGGAAGAGAGGAGCTCTGAGAGAGACGTAGACAAAGAGCCTGGCTTGTAAAGTTTGAGAGGGGCTCTTGAGAGTTCCTTAAAAACTCCGTCAGTGTATTCATGCGATATATTTGAATTAAGAATCCGTGAGGCCTTTTCTTTACTGGGATAATGGATGCTCATTAGCTGCAGCTGAAAAATCAGCTTGCAATTAACAGGAGACCAGCCAGCATCATTGAGGCAAAATCTTTTGGGAAGTTTTTCCTTGAAGGCAGTCCACAGACACTCTATCTGACGGAGGCCAAGACTGCGCACCAAGCTGGCAACCGAACCAGGCAAGTAATGTGTAAGGATCTCCCACACGGTTCTTGCTTTGAAGGCGTGAAGGAGTCATGGAGAGAGACCAAGGCTTGGCACCACGTAGCAAGGTGGGAGTCTCCCCGAGGAAAGACGGAGCGAGGCCATTGGTGGAGGTGCAGCCTCAGGGGCAGTGCAGGCCCTTTGGCACTGGATATGCCAGGACAGCGGTGTGTCCACCAAGGAGAGCCACAGGCGTGGGCGGGCGCTGACCAAGCCTCTGAGGAAGCCTATGTGTTTGGGTGTCCAAGGCAGCGAAGCGGCGCTCCCCAGGCCTTTGGAGTGAAAAGATCAAGAGTGAGTCCCAAATGCTGGATGGACACCGAGTTATTGGCACCACTGGATTTCGGTTTTGCTTTGATCTCATTGTAAATGCCCTCTGGTTCTTTCCTCTTAGAATAAGAATGTAGGTAACTTATTTTGGATTATAGGAGCCTACAGTTAATAGTCCTATGATTTTTCTTTTTTTTTAAAGAAGAACTTGGACTTTTAAAGTGTTGAAATGTGTAAAGACTGTGGGACTTTTAAACTTGGACTGTGCTATATTGTGATATTAACAAAAAGTTCATGGGACAAGAAAAAAGGAAATTTATAAATACATATATAACATATATGTATACATACATACATGCCTGTAGTCTCAGCACTAGAGAGGCAGTCTAGAGGACTGCCACAAATCCAAAGCTAGCCTGGGCTACGTAGCAATTTCCAGGCCAGACAGCTGTATAGCAAGACTGTTTCAAAGAAAGAGAGAAAGACAGAAGAGAAGGAAACACTTGACTTCAAGATGGTGCCTGATAGTGAGGAGAGCATTTCTACAGTCCCCCAACCAGAGATATTAGGAGGGATCCAATTTATAGACTAAGCTGAAGCCTCCTTGAAGCTTCACAAACACACAGCCATAGAGTACGTAAATTGATGGCTCTGTAGTTCAATTTACAGTTTACATTTTAGAAAAGGCCTTGTGCTCCCTAGTAGCCAGAACTGCGGTGTCAGTTAAGGACTCAGATGGCATTTTCAGATGAGGTACCGAGAAGAATCTAATGGTGGGACCATTTTCAGTATGGGGGTCAGGGTTAAAAGAAAACTACGAAAGACTGGTGACATACGTATGTGTCTTGGGATTACCTGTAGGGTAGGAAAGGTCACAGAGAGCGAGTAACTGCCTGTAGGAACTATGGCCATTATGGAAGGCCATAGATAACCTTCAGTGACCATAAAAGGGAGCAGACCGTCAAAAAAGCCTGCCACACACCTTAAACTGTTATTTGCTAAACGTGGCAACTCTGTGGGGAAGGGAAAAGTCAATCTGGAGGAATGGAGACTATTACGCTTTTATCAGTGTTTTACTTTATTCACTAGTAGCCATGTCTATGGACCTCAGGGCAAACCTATCTGCAGATGCCAATGATATATGTACCTTGGCTTATAATTTTAATTCTGTAGAAATAGTGATTTTGCATTAAAAGAGCTAGTAAGAAAAGTAATGTTGTGGGCCATAGTGGTGCACACTTGTGATCCCAGCACTCTGGGAGGCAGAGGCAGGAGGAAGTCTGTGAGTTCAAGGCCAGCCTGGTCTACAAAGCAAGTCCAGGACAGTCAAGGTTTACACAGAAAAAACCCTGTCTTGGAAAAAAAGAAAAAAGAAAGAAAGAAAGAGAGAGAGAAAGAAAGACAAAAAAAAAAGTAAAGTTAAGAGAGAAAGATGCTCTTTGCTGTTACCAGTTGGGCCTTGGCTTTTGCACATAAGGCATGTCATCAGAAGCCTCCTGAGGTGTCTGTACTGAACTTAGAAGAAAAGAACCATCATGCTCAGGGGCTAAACTGATCACAGAATGCTGGAAGAGTCACTCAAGCAAGGGATGGGAACTATCCCCCTGTTTATAATAAATATTAACCTAAAAGAAACAATGTACAAAGCAGAAATGGATAGAGTAACAAGAGGACAGAGCTCTCCATGAATCAAAATGGCTAAACAGTATTCTGGATTTCACAAAGCAAGCCCAGGCTTTAAGAATAAAATTTATTTCAGCCAGTCAGTGGTGGCACACACCTTTAATGCTAGCACTCAGGGAGGCAGAGGCAGGCAGATCTCTGTGAGTTTGAGGCCAGCCTGATCTATGGAGAGAGTTCCAGGACAGCCAGGGCTACATGGCTTTTCAAGACAGTGTTTCTCTGCATAACCAGCCCTGGCTCTCTTGAACTTGTTTTGGAGAGAGTGATGTCCTCTTCTGGCTCCCAAATGCATGTACACAAGTGCGTGCACACAAACACACACACACACACACACACACACACACACACACACACACACAGAGGCAAACTTGAGTGCACACACACAATTCTGTCGAACTATATTAAAATATTTTCATTAGGAAAAAAGGGGGGGTTGGGGCCTGGAGCTATAGCTCAAGGGTTAAGAGCAGTGGCTGCTCCCCCAAAGGACCTGAGTTCAATTCCCAGCACCCACGTGGTGGCTCACAACCATCCATAACTCCAGTTCCGGGAGATTTGATGCCGTCTCCTGGCTCCCTTAGGCACCAGACATAAATGTGGTACACAGACAGGCTAAAATACCATCCACATGAAGTAATAAAATTGTGAAAGAATTAAAAGAAGAGGGTGGGGGAAAGGGGAGGAGGAAGAAGAGGAGGAGGCTGAGATGCTGAGACCATTCAGGGGGTAAAGGGCTTGCAACACAAGAGAGGCAACTTAAGTTTCACCCCAGAACCCATGGAAAGGTGGAAGGAGAGAACTGACCTCACAACTCTGACCTCTGACCCCATACAAGTACAGTGGTACTCACATGCCTGCTTACACAGATCTTTTCTCTCTCTCTCTCTCTCTCTCTCTCTCTCTCTCACACACACACACACACACACACACACACACATATAATTTTTTTTAAAGTAGATGCGTTAAACCTGCCATCTTTGCGTCA
>REGO01000275.1:2215525-2258444 GCA_010120015.1 Rhombomys opimus | reverse complement strand
GGGGAATCATCTAAAGCTGTTCCCGAAACTGCTGGTTGAAAACTGGGATGGAATGGTAGAAAATGCTCATTTCAGCCTGCAAAGTGTGTGTGTGTGTGTGTGTGTGTGTGTGTGTGTGTGTGTGTGTAGTGGGGGGAAGTGTGGAGGACAAAACCAGGAACAAAGAAACAGGGACACAAGCAGATAACAAATGTGATAGATATTAATGCGAATATGTCAATTGTCATTCTAAATACCAGTTGTCTCTATACACTAATTAAAGGACAAAAACTGTGAGGACGGGTCAAAAAAAAAAAAAAAAAAAAAAAAGCAAATCTGCTCTAAATATAAAGATGTATGTCTGGTAATAGGAAAGGTGTAGAGAATCACATGCCGCCCCACACAGATCAGAAGAACGTGGAAAGTGACTGGACCGACAGAAGAAAATTTCCGTTAACTATCTGTGTTCTGGGGGGTATTGGCAGCCTCTGGGAGGGGGCAACTTTTTCAGTCTAATTGAGAGCAGGGCTCGAGAAACTAGGCTCTGACACTCAGTGGATGAGTGGAGAGGGCTCTCTCTCTTTCTCTCTCTCTCTGCCTAAATTTAAATGACCTCAGCTATAAGACTGACATCATAATGAGGATTCAACGAATCAATTATATGGAAATGAGAGTTAACATAGCACTGTACAGCTATTGGCTTTTTATTACTGCGTGAGTTGAATTAATGCATTGTATAATATTGATAAATATTCTCAAATATATTTTTTATAAAGGATTGGAACTATTTCTCTTTTCTGTAGTGCTTTGGGGTTGAAGTGTTGAGAATACCTCTATAAGATAAATACTTGTAATCTTCCCCCCACCCCCACCAGTGCCATGTGGGAATGTCCCTCACAGGCTCAGAGGTTTGAATACTTGGTCGGCAGTTGATGGCACTGTTTGGGAAGGTTTAGGAGGTGTAGCCTTGCTAAAGGAAGTGTATCACTGGGGGCCAGCTTTGAGGTTGCAAAGCCACATCTCATTTCTACTTCTCTCTCTCTTCTTTTTTCTGCTTGCTCTTTGAAATGTGAGCTCTCTCAGCTTCAGGTCCAGCGGCCATACCTGCTACCTGCTGCCATTCTGTCTCTGCCATTATAAATCCTAAACCTCTGGAACTGTAAGCCCAAATTAATTCCTTCTTCTCTAAATTGCCTTGGTCATGGTGTTTTCTCTCAGCGACAGAAAAATAGCCAATGTATCTAGGATTTCAATCTCTATTCTCTGTATTTTGAAAATGTGTATGAACATTTTGCCTGCATGTATATATATGTATACCGCTTGTATACCTGGTGGCCATGGGGGTCAAAAGAGGTGACAGATCCCATGGAACTGGAGTTACAGATGGCTGTGAGCCACCATATGTCTGCTGGGAACTGAACCCAAGTCCTCTGCAAAAACAGTGCTCTTCATTGCTGAGCCATTTCTCCACCCTGCTCTGCGTTTCTTGCTGATGATCCTGCCTAGTCCAAGGCAGAGATCCCTGCACCTATACAGTGTTAGCTATTGATCACACATTACACATCACCGAGTAAATACATTTGTTTATTTATGTGTATATGTGCATCTTAGAGAACACTGACAAAAGGTTTAAAAGGCCACAGCTGGGGCTAAGGGGATTGTTATTAAAAAAAAGCATGAGGCTGGAGTCAACCGATCTTCTATGCCAGAGGTTTAAGTGGGTATGGAGGGAGTGGGAGAACAGGATATGGTGGAGAAAGAGAAAGAAAGGGGAATGGGGGGCGCCGAGAGAAAGAGAGAAAGAAAGAGAATGTGAGAGAGAGAGAAAGTGAGAGAGTAAGAGAGAATGAGAGAGACCACATGTTGGTGTTGGCCCTTTAAGGGGCAAGGTAACTACACCTTCCAGGTGTGGCCACCTGGCCAGCGACACATGATGACATCATAAGTTGCTGGGTAACCCAGGAGCAGGTTGTGTTCCAAAATACTAACGGGGATGCCTTAGAGGTTAAGAGCATTGGCTGGTCTTCCACAGGACCCAGGTTTGATTCCCAACCACTACATGGTGGCTTACAACTGTCTAACTCCCATTCCAGGGGATCCAGTGCCGTCTTCTGAAGTGGGTGCATGGACGTACATGCAAACAAAACACTCACTCACACACAAGTTTTAATATTTTTTAAAGGCCCCAAGAGAGTTCAAGAAGTTTCAAAGAGGCAGAAGGGACATCAGTATAGAAGCACAAAAACCACCACTGTGGGGACACGATAGTGAACGGACAAGAGGTCTCCTAGGGGGGCTTCTGCCGCCGTCAAGCTGCGGGCTCAGAGCCGAGGTGCAGGAGCAAGGAGTACTAAAGCTGTTGTGCAATAGATTCCTCCCAGATTCCAACATTCCACGCTGCAGGAAGCTCCTTGAGCAGGAAGATAAACAGCTCAGAACAGTTCCAGGAAGTCCCTGAAACTGACCAGATTGACTAGGTTTCACCTCCCCACCCCATGCTAGAGTAACCGAAAACATCCAAGGGTCCCTCTCAGGCTGAAGGAAGCAGAGCTGCAAAGAAGACCAGCTTCCTGGACAGAGAAGATACCATGCAGAGCTGTCTGAAAGAGGTTAGACCACAGTCCCTTGAAAATGACACTCTCTAACCTGCTGAGCTGCCTGCAGGCCGTGCTGTGCCCCAGGTTTTTCAGCTTCTGAAAACAGTCACCCATGCTCTTGAGGGCCTGGGTGCTAAGGCTGTCTTTGAGTCATTTCCACTCCTGTAAGTAACCCCAGTAAAGCTCATTGGTTCACCTAGTTTGACTTTTGTGGTGTCTGTATTTTGGCCTGTCGTGGGGGTCCCTGTATAGGGTGAGTAGACATGTCTTTTGTCTCCCTGAAAAAAAAGTTTTGTCACACAGCAGAAGGCTATAGTGGTGAAGGGAGACCAGGCCCAGTGGGGTAAACAGACAGGAGAATGATGGCTCTGGATGGCCAGACAGCAATTCGAACAGGCCACATCAACAGTGGGGCAGGCTGAGCTGAAGGGGTGAGATGGTGGGAGTTCTGTCAGTGGTCACGTGACAGGGCAGTGGGACTATTACTATCCCAAGGTTAGGTGTCTTCCTCTGTAGGACTCAAAGAGGATGGTGCCCCTCTTCCTCAGCCTGGTGTGTCCGATTAGTTGCTGGCCTTGGTTTTCTGGATATGATTTCAGTGTGTCCGTGTGCTCCTGCAGCCCCAGTCCACCCCCGTGTGCTGATAAGGTGACACCGTTTCTATTTTTTAGAATAACTCGTTTATCAGGCGGGCGGTGCCAGACAGGTGGCGGTGTCTACAAGTCCACCAAAGTGTAGAGTCCTCTGTCCTCAAAATGGAGTCAAATGCTCATTGTAAATGGAGTATCTGAGGGCAGGGCAGGGTCATCAAAAACACTGGTATAAGTAATGTGAAGCAACTTAGGGCAAGGAGCAGCCTGGTGTCATCATCATCATCATCATCACTATCATCATCATCATCATCATCATCATCGACAACTGTAGCACCACATTGGCAGCCTCCCAGCTCCTTGAATAAAGTAGTCTTCCTTCTTCATCCTGTATCTATGCCCACAGACCTATGACACCATATCCTGCTACTTTTTAGAATAAATGTTTCACCGTTGAGATGTGATCGAAGTTTGTTTATCAGTTATTCACTGACTGGACGACATCTTGGTTGCTTCCAACCTTTGGCGATTATGAATAAAGATTCTACAAGTTCATAGAGATGGTTTTGATTCTTTCACATTTATAAACTGAGTGTGGTGGCTCAGCCCTGTAATCCAACCTCTAGGGAAGCCGAGGCTGTGGATTGCTATGAGTTCCAGGCTCGCCTGAGCTGCAGTGTGAGAATCTCAAAAACGACGACCAAAAACAAAACAAAACAAAAACCCAAACCCTAAACATAACATCAACAGAATCCCAATTAAATGATAAAATGAGCCAGGTTGCGGTAGCACACACTTTTAATCCCAGCACTCAGGAGGCAGAAGCAGAGACAGGCAGGTGTATGTGAGTTCCAGGCCAGCTTGGTCTGCATGAAAAGAAACCCTCTCTTAAAGAAGCTAAAATAGATCGGTAGGTAGATCGATTGATTGATAGAAGATAGACAAATAGAAGATAGATAGGTAGGTAGACAGATAGATGAAATAATCTGTAGGATGTGTTTTGTGTCTCAGAGTGTTGCTGGCCACGGTTAATGGTCTACTTAAGTTTGACAAGTGTGCAGTGTGCCGTGGCAGATGAAGTAGTCTATAGGAACCCATACTCAGTTGATGGGTGATGCTGTTGAGTTCACTGTTCTTGCTGGTTTTCTGCCTCATGGGTCTGTCCAATTCTGACACAAAGGAATTAAAATAGTGGGCCCACCTACACAATCCCACAATTTCATCCAAATTTCCTCTCGAGTTTTTGATGCTCTGAGTGAGGTTCACATATTAAGCAAGCACTGCTCTATTCCCTTGGGGTACTTACTGCTTTGCCATTTTGTGTGCATCTCTATCCCCAATTACTTCCTTTGTCCGAAATTGGTACATATACTTTCACGTTCTTCTGCTCAGTGTGGTAGAGCATGTGTTTCTCTGTGCCTTTCCTTTTAATAGGCACGCATCTTTATATTTAGAGCAGGGGCTTTTGTAGACAAGGGTCTTGCTTTTTGACCCGTCCTCACAGTTTTTGTCCTTTAATTAGTGTATAGAGACAACTGGTATTTAGAATGACAATTGACATATTCGTATCTATCATATTTGTTATCTGTTTGTTTTTCTTTCTTTGTTCCTGGCTTTATTTTTCCCTTTGCAGGTTGAAATGAGCATTTCTTACTGTTCCATCTCTCACCTGCTCTCATTCACTCCTCTCTCTTTCTCCTTCTCTCTCATTAAAGACTAAACAGAACCTCATTAGTGCTATGAAAGTACTCAACCGATGGCCTACGTGAAACACTATTTTCCAAGGTGCAGAGTTCTAAGTTGAGAGGCATTTTTCTTTCCACCTGAAAGGCCTCACTCGACTACTGTCTTGCTTACATAGTTTGTAAAAGCCAGATTCAGAGGTGGAGAGATGGCTCAGCAGTTAAGAACACTGGCTGCTCTTAGGGAGGAATTGGGTTCCATTCCCGGCACCATCATGCTAGCTTACAACTGTCTGTAACTTCAGTACCAGGAGATCTGATGCCCTCTTCTGGACTTCATGGGCACCAGGCCCATACATGGTAAACAGATAAACAGGCAAAAAACACACACACACACACACACATAAAAGAAAGAAAAGAAAAAGGTCAAATTTAATTCTGTCTTAAATGTTTTTCTAGGCCAGCCAAAGTAGTATAGTGAGACCCTGTCAAAGCAAGTTTTTGCTAGTGTATGTTATATACAGAGGATAACGAATGTCATTGCGATGTTCCCATGTGTTCATGATGCATTGGATCACATTCACCCTTCACCTAGCCCCCTATCACCTCTGCGCATGCCCTTAGTACTACTCTCCCTCTACTTTAGATATTTTTTCATGCCATCCTTACAGAGAAAGACATAGTAGCCTTTCCTATATTGTTCCACTTTTGGTATGAGTGCGTGTGCTGCTGAAGTGAGCGCCCAGATTTAGTTATTACCATTTTTTTTTTTCCTACAGGGAGAAGCTTCTGGCCTCCTGACCTATTTTTCTTTATCTTTGATTTTTCCATAATTTGAATATACCATAGGTATTTTATTTTTATGACATTTTAAATTTCTATTCTATTTATTCATTTGATTGGTTGGTTCAGTTTTTTTCAAGGCAGGGTTTCTCTGTGTAGCCCTGGCTGTCCTGAAACTCTTCTCTGTAGACCAGGCTGTCCTCAAACTCAGAGATCTGCCTACCGCTGCCTCCTGAGTGCTGGGATTAAAGGCCTGCTCCACCACGCTGCCTTGCTCTTTTCGTGACATTATTTATTTTTCTGTGCGTGCATAGGAGGGGGAATGCACGTGCGGCCACATCACGTGTGTAGAAGTCAGAAGGCAACTTGCAGGGGTCACGTCTCTCCTATGGCGTGGGCCCTGGGGCGTCAAGTTTGACTCATCAGGCTTGGCAGGAGATGTCTTTACCCACCGAGACATCCTGCTAGTCCCAAGGTAAGTGATGAGTTACTGATCACACAGTATGACACTTCAGGTCATACTGTGTCACCTAGCACTGGTTCCCAGAGGCTTCTACTCATTGGGTTTTGCCCAGGTAAATTCCTTCTCTGTGCTTAACTCTCTGTTGCTCCAGTGTCGGGGGGTTAGCAGTTTACCCTGTGACTTCGCTTCTCTCACGGAGAATTGGGTTGTTTTATAATTTCATTTTCTCCCTCCCTCCCTTCCTCTCTCTTTCCCTTCCTTCCTTCCTTTATTTTTCTTGACTGTTTTATGTAGCCCAGGCTGGCCATGAACTGATGCTCTTCTGCCTCTATCTCCCAAATGGTTTTTGCTTATTATTTATAATAATAATAATCCTTTTTTCTTCTTCTGTTTAGTTTTTAACTTGTTTTTTGTTTGTTTGTTTAGACAGGATCTCATTATGTAGTCCTGACTGTCCTGGAACTCACTATATAGACCAGGCTGGCCTTGAACTCACAGAGATCCTCCTGCCTGTGTCTCTCAAGTGCTGGTATTAAAGGTGTGTGCCACTGTAACTGGCTTGCTTGTACCATATAGTGGCAACTTCTAAGCTCCTTAAATGTCAAACCAGGTACGGGAAATATTTTTTTTTTAATTAAAAAATTCAAATCTACAAAGAAGTAAAGAAATCAGCATAGCACACCCTCACACAGCCAGCACTCAAGGGTAACCATTGTTAAGTTTTCCGTATTTATTCCTGGGTTTTTCCTTATTTGTTTGTTTTGGTTTTATGGGGTTTTTTTGTTTGTTTACTTAGATTTTCTAAACAAAATTATTACTCTTTTTAACTTTTTAAAAATAGTGTAGCTGAAGTCAAAATTCACAGACCTTTTAAAGTGTACAATTTCACGGTTTCCTGTCACAGATACATGCAAGCATCTGCAGCATGAATCTTACAATGTTTTCATCACCCTTGAAAGAAAGCATAAACTCTTCAGCTCTTATTTCCCACATCCCCCCTCTTCCCTAGAGAACCACTAATCCTCCTGACCATGTCTTAGATTTACTGTTCTGGACATCGGATATAAACAGAATCTTCCATTGTTCTTAGAAACTACCTCTGAGTAGCTTCTTTCATTCTGCATAACTTTTGCTTGGCTCAGCCGTGCCGTGACATAAATCACCACATCATTCCGTGTCCTGGCTGGACTGGAACTGATTCTTTGGGTTTGCCATATTTTATGTATCTGTTCATCTGTTGATTGATAATTGGCTTCTATATAAAGAATGCTGCTAGGAACATTCACCTAAAAGTGACATGGTGTTTTAATGCAAACATTTTTTTTTTCAGTGTTAATAGGGGACAATTTTGTCCACAACACCACGCAAATGAACACCCATCTAATAACCAGTCAGAGTACAAATTCAAATTAAGGTTCACCTTTAACTCCTTTCCTCATTAAAAAGTATTTCTATATTTTTCTTCTGTGCTTCAACTTGAGTGTAGAGCCTTGCTATGTACTCAGAATACATCTGCCACTGGACTACACACCTAATTTAACAGTGACCTTTTGAAAAGCCACAGTTCTTCTTGAAGTCACCTTGTGGCAGTCATGGGAGGGGGCAGCAAGCAGACACAAACAAAAGATACCCTAAGCAGTCCAGGCTACTGTGCTTACAACAGCAAGCGCGTCCAGAGCCCCTACTTAATCTCTGCAGTGTTCTTGAATCTCAGCATACCAAATATACACACCTTCATCTTCCTACAGAGAAATGAACTTCTATTTTGAGCCCTAGTATCTTTCTACTAAGTGTGGATGCTTAATTGTAATCAGATTGAATTTCAAGTTCATCTTTCCCCAGGGTGATGTCCACATCCCTGGGCATTCAGAGCAGGTGGAAGTGTGCCAGGTTGTGGCTAGGATCTGCTGGAGAGGCAGAGGCAGGAGGATAACAAGTTCAAGGCCAGCCAGAGTGTGGCTGTGTGTGGTCAGATAGGTCACAGTTCTCCAGATTGCCAGCAACTAGACATCCAAATCGCCTTCTACTTTCTCAACCGATGTAGACCAATGCTCTTTCCTCTTATCATAAAACAAGGCCTCCTTAGGTCCTCTGCCTCCTGGGGGTGAACCTGTGATACTCTCAAATGTGTGTGTGTGTGTGTGTAACATATAATACAGTTATCGAATGTACATATATGTTATATTTTATATTGTATGCATACACACTACATACATATGTATATGTGTCACATACATGTATAGTGACTATGTTTTGGCCATGGGCTAGAAATTCCTTAAGACTGTTTTCAGTCTATCAGAACCTGTACTGTCTAACACAACCTCCTGATACACACACACACCCGGCAGAACTATGACTTAACTTAAATTGAGTAATTCCATGACTGGGAAATGCATTCCAGGTTTTGATATGTCATACCAAGACTGCAAAGTTTAACTAGGCATAGTGGTACCCACCTGCAAATCCCAGCACTTTGGCAGGCAGAACTGGGAGGATCTTGAGTTCGAAGCCAGCCTGATTTACCTATCAAGAACCTGATTAAAAAAATAAAATAATAAAATAAAATAAAGCCAAGTATGCTAATTATTTTTGTTGGTTACATGATATTTGGGATATGTTGCTTACAAAATTATATATATCTTTTGAGGAATGGAGAGAGCTCCGGAAGTAAAATGCTTTCCTGGAAAGCATGAGGACCTGAGTGAGGTCACCAGAACCCACAAAAAAACCCAAAACTGGGCGTGGTAGCACACACCTTTGATCCCATTGTGAGGGTGGCAGAGGTAGGTGGATCTCTGAGTTTGAGGCCAGCCTGCTCTACAGAGTGAGTTCCAGGAGAGCTGGGTATGGTGGCTTGTGCCTGTTACTCAGTGGTGATGTGGCAGAGACAGGAGGATCCTTGGTAGCTCTCCAGTTAATAGTGCCCTGGCCTATGTGATGAAGCTCCAGGACAGCGAGACACTGTGTCTCAAGGAAAAGGTGAAAGACAACCAAAGACTAATGCCGGAAGTTGTTCTTCTGAGCCATATATGTGCCATTTATATGTGTACACACACCCTTCCATACACATGAGCATGCACACGGGGGATGGTAGTGGTGGATAATGATTACAGTCAACTTACTGATTGTTCATACATCACCAAAAGTTTCAAAGTCAAAAGCCAGGAATTTGGCTTTTTTTTCTGTGTTTTTTTTTTTTTTTAAGAATTTTATATAATATATTTTGATCATATTAGCTCCTCCCCCAATTACTTCTAGGTCCATTATTCTTTCCTCCCACCAGAGTTTCCAACCTTTTTTATTTTATTTTTTTTAATCCATTAAGTACAAGTTTGTGGTGCTTTGTACTCTCGGCTCTTCGGTCATCCATGGGAGTATGGTTGCGGTACCAGGAGCTACACCCTTAAAACTGTTTCTCTGTTTCCCCAGCAGTTCTCAGTTGCCAGCTGGTGCTCAGCTGGGTGTATCATATCCATCTCCCCTCTCCTTGTGGGTATTTTGCCTGGCTTTAGCTTGCATAGATCTTGTGCATGCTGTCACAACTGCTGTATATTCTCATGTACAACTGCCCTGTTGTGTCGAGAAAACACTGTTTCCTTACAGCCATCTGCAGTCTTGGGCTCTTACAGTCTTTCTAACACTTCTTCCACAGTGCTCTCTGAGCCTTGATTGGTTGGTGAGAATGTGGTGTGTGATACAGAGACTGTGGCTAGACAGGTCATATGCCTTACGGGAGAACCTACACCATTGTTCTTCTAAATGGACAAGGTATTAAACTGACATCTCATTGTTGGGGTCATCTGTGTGCTGTGGAAAGGTCGTCTTTGTATTATTCAAATGCCGATCTCTGTGCCAGCAGAGATCTGAGTATTGTTATTTTTGTGAGGTTATCACCTGTCTCAGTGTTTTGTAATCATCTTCTCCATCACCTTCTGATCGGTTTAATAAAGAGCTGAATGGCCTGTAGCAGGCAGGAGAGGATAGGCAGGACTCCAGGGCAGACACAGGAATTCTGGGAAAGAATCAGGCACAGAGATTTCCCAGCTGGTTTGCCAGCCAGACACAGAGGAAGAAGAGACTGAGAGGTAATGAGCTACATGGCAAAACATAGATCAGTTTAAACGGGTTAATTAAAGTTATATGAGCTAGTTGGGATCAAGCCTAAGCTAAGGCCAAGCTTTCATATTAGTAAAAAGTCTCCATGCCCTTACTTGGGAAGCTGGTGGGTTGGGACAGTCCAGAGATCCCTCATGCCTTAGCTTTCTACCCATAGACTAGGACATTAAATTAGCGCATCCCTCAACCTTCATCAGAGAAGCTTCTTCATGCAGCAGATGCTGGTTTGCATGGACCCACAACAGCTCAAGCTGCAGCGAGTAAGGGGCTGCGGAGCATGCAGCCCTAAATGTCCCTGCGTTATTAGTACATGGTGACAGTCTGGCTATAGAACAAACACCCTATTCATTTCTAGAAGCAGGAAGACACTACAGAGAGGCAGGGAATGGGGATGAAAGCTGCCTCAGTACTATACCTAAACATCACCCGTTACCCTTTCTTCTGCAAGAACATTCTTCACTTTAGGTATCTGATAAACTGTGTGCTTGGATCTGGGAGTGACAATATGGATAAGACTCAGGTCTGCTTCCACACAGTGCAGGCATGAGGGATAATGTAAATAGGTAGGGAGGTAGACGCTGTGGCTGAAGCCTGCTCAGGACATGATAGGGCAGACAAGGTAAGCCCTTAGCTGCTCACTTCTGCTCTAGGGTAGAAGGAGCAGTCAGGAAAGACGAGTCAGGCTCCAGGAAAAAGCAAAATGCTATGGAAACAAACACTTCATGGTGCTCTGTGTTAGCGCCTAGGAGACTCTCTTTGCCTTAGTTTCCATGACTGAGAAGAAAGTGAATGATTCTGACCTGAGCATTTTACCTCAAAGCATTCAGGGGAAGATATTCACTCAACAAACATGCCAAACAGCAGTGTGGCTCTGGTAAGAGTACTAGTGCCTGTTATTCTATTTTTGTTTACAAATATTTGTTTTATATTTATTGATTTGATTTGATTTTATGTATATGTGTGTTTTTCCTGTATGTATGTACGTGTACCACGTGTATGCCTGGTAACCACGGAGGTCAGAAGATGGTGTTTGATACCCACAAACTGGAATTAACGGATGGTTGGGGTCATCTGTGCGCTGTGGAAAGGTCGTCTTTGTATTATTGTGGTGCTTTGTGCTTTTGGCATTATGTGCGTGCTAGGAGCTTAACTGGCATCCTCTGCAAGAGCAGCAGGTGCTCTTAACCACTGAGCTATCCCTCCAGCCCCCATTCTACTGTTCCTACTATTCCGTATTGCCCAGTTTTTATATGTGACTATTGTTTCATTGTAGAGTAGTTTTAATTCAGGACATGGCTGTTCTGGTAAGAGATCACATCCAAAGAACTTCTAGGTCTGTGTGATCTGGCTGGAATACAGATCTGGCTTTAATCTCTGGAGACAGAGGCCAGCAGATCGGAGTTCTAGTCAGTGCTGTTCAGTTAGTTCATTTGAGTCAGTGAGTTGAGAGACAATGCTGTGAAGTTGAGTTCATGGCAGTTCAGTTTCTGGAATTCAGAGGCAGTTTTACCCGGCAGAGACAATTTGAAGAGAGAATAAGTTAGACACAGGTAAAGACAGAACAAGTCAGAGATTAAGAAGGAGCCAAAAGATTACAACAAATTGCAGGTAGTTTGAGGCCAAGCAGAGTAATTCAGTGAGAAACTGAGAGAAGCCGGACTGAACCAGTCAGCTTGGAGAGGAATTTGAGCCAGAACAGCTGAGTTGAACCAGCCAACCAGAGTTCAGAAAGAACTAGAAAGGGTGAGCTTATTCAGCTGTAAGCCTTAGAGGCTGAAAACATTCTAGGCCTAGATTAGATTGTGTGGATGCTAGAAGCTTTCAGAACGAGGCCTAGGTTAGCAGACAGAGGCAGTAAGCCTCCAAGAAGATGACAGTTACATCAGGCAAATAGAAGTCATATTTATACTTCATAATTAGTAAAATAATAATAATAAATAAAATAGTTTTAAATTTTGCCTTAAGTGCCAAACTACTTGAGCTAGTGATCTGTACTGGTTCTTGTTACTTTGTTCCAATCCATCAAACCACTGTAATTTGGCTTCTACTCTACTCCTCACCCTGTCCAAAGCTCTCCAGGCCTCCCACTTGCCAAAGTTAATGACCTTGTCTTGGTTCTTATGCAACCTGACTTCTCTGCAACATGAACCTAGTTGTTTAGAACTTTTGAAAGTTAGTTTTAAATTATAGAGTAAGATAGCCATACTACAAAATATATTTTAAACCAGCCATTACCCACAATGCCACATGACAATGCTGCCAAGGCTATTTTAGTATATTTTCTGATATTTCTCTCTCTCTGTCTGTATGTGTGTTCCTGTGTGTGTTCACATGCATACGGACGGTGCATGGGATTGTGAGGCCAGTCTCCCTCAGTTTTTCTCCAACTTTTTTGAGACAGGGTCTCTCATTAAATCCTAAGCTCATCAGTTAAGCTAGATAGTCTGGCCAGCAAGCTCCAGGGTGGCTTCTGTCTGCGCCTCCACAGCACTGAGATTACAGTGCGTGCCATTGTGCCCAGCTTTTTTACATGGCTTCTAGGCTCGGTTCCCTATATGCGTTCAGCAAGCACTTTACAGACAGGCCATTCTACTACCCTTTTTACTTAGGGATATTTTTACATCATTATGTATGGATATATACACACAACTTTGGATTTGGTACCTCTGTCTTGAAACTCTCCTTATTTCTATAAGATAATCACCTCCTGGTTTCCCCACAATTCCCCTGACCCACAAACTTGAAAATAGGATCAACCCCGTGTCTCACTGGTTAAAAGAAAGTGGCTGCCACACCTGTGCGGAGAAAAAAAAAAATCATCTCAGGACCTTTAATTTGTCTGTGCCTTCAAAGAGAAGCTACTTCATTACTCTCTTCTTTTTTGTTTGTTTGTTGGTGTCTCTTTTGAGGCAGGTCTCACTATGTAGCCCAGGTTACCCTGGAAATCACCATGTAGACCAGCTGACCTCAAACCCACAGAGATCTGCTTGCCTCTGTCTCCTGAGTGCTGGGATTAAAGTAATGTGCCAACTCGCCCAACATTTCATTAGTCTTTCTTTTGACGCCCCAAGATTTTATGTTTCTTGCTTTACATAACATATAGACCAGGGATCCTACTGAAGACAACATAGTATACACACACAATCATAGTAACCAACTAATCAAACCAACAGACCAAAAAAACTAGAGTGCTTACTAATACAGGCTAAACATCAGATTCAGTAGAAGAATCCTTCGCCTGTATTTGTCTTTTTTTTTTTTTTTTTTTTTTTGAGACAGGGTTTCTCTGTGTAGCCCTGGCTGTTCTGGACTCACTTTGAAGACCAGGCTGGCCTCGAACTCACAGCAATCCACCTGCCTCTGAGTGCTGGGATTAAAGGGGGGCATCCGCTGAGCCCTGGCTTGTCTTTATGTTTTTAAAGCCCTTTAGGGGGTGCTGATGGCCTCCTGCCCTAGCTTCACTGTTCTTCCCCTTGAACATTCTCCAACACATAGCTCACTTTCACCCTCCCTTTTGTGTGTGCCTAGTTGGCCACTTCTCATGTCCATGCTTTGAGCTCAGCGTTGCTCCCACAGAGCCCTCTCTCCCCGACTCCTCCCACCCCGCTCACAAGGCCAGGCAAACCTCTCAAGCCTGTCTTCAGACTGGATGACAGACTGCTTGAAAGCCACTGTGCCGCATATACCGTGTTTCCTCCTGAGTAGTTTCCACTGTGCTAACAATTGGGTGCTTTCAACTCTGGCCCTGGCACAGAAAAACACAAACATTTTGCTGTGGCTTTGGTCAGTTGTTTTGTGATAGAGGAAGAAATTAGGGACAATCAAAGTGGAAAAGAAAGGAGCAAGCTGCCTGCCCTTCTCGTCAAAGCCTCCTGAAACTCAGTAGCTTTGTTATGTCTAGGAACCTGTTACACACATCATCAACCAAGTGACGGGTCTTTATTTTTAATTCACCACAGAAGCCTGCTGCCCAAATGATGCTTGACAGAAAAATCTCTTGTTGGTAAAGGCCTTTTTAGATGCCAAGAAAAACTTTGGACTTCCTGCATTTTCCTCTGGGTCCTTGTGTTAGTCAGAGTTCTCTAGGCCAACAGAACTTATAGGATGAATTTCTCTCTATATAAAGAAAGGGAAATAATTACAATGACTTACAGGCTGTGGTCCAGTTAATCCAACAACGACCGCCTGTGAATGGAAGGTCCAAGAATCCGATCGTTGTTCAGTCTACAAGGCTGGATGTCTTGGCCTGGTCTTCAGTACATGCTGGAATTCTGAAGAAGTAGGCTCTAATGCCAGCAGGAATGGACATGCTAGTGAGGCTGAGAGCAAGCAGGCAAAGAGGAAGAGCTTCTGAGCTTCCTTGGTCCAAGTCCTTTATATAAGCTACCAGCGGAAGGTGTGGTCCAAACCAAAGGTGGATCGTCCTGCCTCAAAAGATCTGTGTTAAAGCTTTATCTTTCCACCTCAAAAATCTGGATTAGAGGTGAGTCGTCAAACTTCAGAAGATTTAATTAAGGAAAAAAAATCCCTTACAGGTGTGCCCAATCATTTAGTTCATTCCAGATGTATTCAAGTTGACAATCAAGAAGAGCATCACAGTCCTCATAGCAAATTCAGTCTTCTATAACCCCATGGACTCATGGGATAGTCTTTGATAGTTTCTAGGAAGGAAACTCTAATAGTTTAAAATAGGTAGAGCCTGGATCTTAACCAAACAGCCTAGTTTGAAATGTTTGCTTCTCCAAATGCCCGATTTGTATGACCTGGCACAGGTTATATTTTGTGCCTCTGTGCCTTTATTAGTGGGATGGAGAAGATATTATGTCTTCATAGAGTTGTGGTTTTAAACAGTAAGCCTTATGTCATTTTTACATTCTACTGCCACTGTGACAATGTTCTAGCCGAACTATGGTGGCACGTGCCTTTAATCTACGATCTGGGGAGGCAGAGGCAGGTGGGTCTCTGTGAGTTCCAGGGTACCCTGGTCTATACAGTGAGTTCCAGGACAGCCAGTGCTACACAGAGAAACTGTCTGGAAGAACAAACAAACAAACAAACAAACAAAGTTCTAATATATATTTTTCTATGAATTCTTCCTGATCTTCAACATTATATGTAGAATTGGTCTTTAATTTTTAATTTTGGTTCTCTTTTCCTATTTATTTATTATTCACTAAATATACTTCATGATAACTATTTGCAAACAAATGTTAAATGTCACAATCCAGCTTAGTGGCGCACAGTTGACAGCATCTTAGAACCTCCGACGGTTTAAGTCATTCAAACCTAAACTCCTCCAAGGCACGTTGGGATGAGGCCATGGAAGATAATCTTGCCACCAACTGTACTGACTAGCCAATAAGTCCAAGAATCACAACAATCTTCCTAGTAAGTTCTTGTAAGCTTGGAGGCTCTGACCAGAATTTTCCATGAAGTGCTCATTCAAGCTAAAAGCCACAGTGTCCTACAGTAGGATCCACAGATCAGACTGCCTCCTGCACAGAATGGGACCAAACACGGAGACCTCGAGAGTGGTCCTGGGATCCTTCCCAAAGTGACTCCAGTCTGGAAAAGTGAGGTGTTTTTGCAATACAAAGATCTCAGCACCAAGCATTTCACTAGGAAACGGCTACGGCCAACTTCTCTTCTGGTCAATTGTAAATTCTCCAATTACACTCAGACAGGGATAGTTGAAGGAGCTGGAACAGCTGTGGATTCCAGGTCCAGGGTTCCCATTAGAGAGGCAAAAAGCTAACAAACCATTCCCTGGTGTGCGCATTTCCATCAGAACGCTTCAAATGTTAATTAAGAATTCCTGGGGTGATTTTTTTTTTTTTTTTTTTTTGAGACATGGTTTCTCTGTGTAGCCTGGGCTCTCCTGGACTTGCTTTGTAGACCAGGCTGGTCCCAAAGTCACAGAGACAATGCCTCTGCCTCCCAGAGTGCCAGGATTATAGGCGTGTACCACTGCGCCCAGATTCCTGGGGTGACTATTAAAACTAACTTTTCAAGCTGACGCATAGATTTCACTACTTAAGCTGAAGTACTTAAGTTATGACAATAATCTCCTGATGTTCGTGAAACTTTCAAATTACAACCTGATATTTATTGTTTGTTTATTTTTTTGTTTGTTATTGGGCGATCGCTTTCCTATGGACTTTGTTTGTTGAGGCAGCGACCTCCTGTAGCCCGAATTAGCCCCAGATCCTGTATATAACTATGGTGGTATGAATGAGAATGTCCCCCATAGGCTCAGGTGTTTGAGCACTTGGTCTCCAGGTGGTGGAAATGTCTGGGG
This sequence comes from Rhombomys opimus, assembly GCA_010120015.1. NCBI lineage: Eukaryota > Metazoa > Chordata > Mammalia > Rodentia > Muridae > Rhombomys > Rhombomys opimus. Next base: position 2,241,936 of record REGO01000275.1, on the reverse strand, counting down.
AGGATTAAAAGGCAAAGTTTTGTTGAAGGAGGTGTGTCCCTCCTGCCATGCCCAGGGGGTCTCTGACTCCTGCTTGTGGATGAAGATGTGAACTCTCAGCTCTTCTTGCTACCATGCCCTAGCTCCTCAGCCATGGATTCGAACCCTCTGGAACGTTAAGCTAAAATAAACACTTCATAAGTTGCCTTGGTCATAGTGTTTTATCACAGCAACAGAGAGTAACTAATACAGTAACGGAGGATGGCCTTGATCTATTGCTTGGAACAGACAGCTACCACCATGCCTCGTTCACACAGGGGTGAGCCAAGGGTTTCCTGCATGCCAAGCAGGCGCCTTCCCAACTGAGCTCCATCTCTAGTCCCAGACTCTAATTTTCAAAGAGATTCACAGGGACTTCATTAAACATGAATAATTAAAACACCAGCTGATAAATGCTGTTTGCAAAGACCCTTCCAAGCTCTTGATTTTATAATCACTGGCAAATGTGCTTCCAGACCTGTGGGTGTACTGAAAGTAATTCTGCCTGTGACTCAGGCATATTGGGAGCAGCATACGTGCACCCATTAATATCAGGAGTATCTGCAGGAAACCATCCTCACAGGAGTAGATTTTTGAGAAAATAAATGGGATTTCAGAATTGAAATATCAGTGCAGCAGCGACAGGAGCAACTGTCTCCTTTTTGCTGGCTCTCGAACACAATTGGGGTACAAAACCAGTGTGGCCAACATTGAAACAAGAGATCACAGGCCTGTTTATTGAGGACACACCTCAGCCCTCTGCTTTTGAAATCAACCCAAAGTAGGTCACAGCAGGCAAAATATCAGAAGAAAATATAGATATTTATTTTTAGTGTCCTTGATGGTGCATCAGCTTGGCTCCAGTTAAGCTGGCGTGGGGGTGCAGGGCAGAAGGAAAGAGACAGAGGGAGAAGGGCATTCGTTAAAGGGAGCCCATGTCTGGTTTAAAGTGTACAATGTAGCGTTGAAAGCGAGAGCCAAAGAATCTCGCCTTTACTTTTTCTGTGCCATTAAGAAAAATAAAGACATCTTGTGGTTATTGACAAATAGCGAGTATTGGGAGGGTATATCCGCGAGCTCTTTCTGTTCCTTCTCTTCCAATGAAATTCCTACTTTGCTGAGTTCTCTTGATTTTTACTTTGGCTACTTATGTAATTTGGGCAGAGTCGTGTTACGTATCCCAGGATGGTCTGAAACTGAAGATTTTCCTGCTTCTGCCTCCCTACATGTGGGGGGAAAGCGTCTGCCACCAGCTGGGGTTACTGCAGTCAGTTTAAATTCCAGTCGTAAATACAAAATATCGGCGTTAGAAGAGTCAACCTACCCTCCCACCTCCATCCCAGTAGGCTGTGTATGGCGCCGACTTGCCATTTCTCCTCTTTTTCCCCAGAGGAAAACCCTCGGTTTGGCGGATGGAATGAGGCATGGTCTCTTGAATCCTCTAGACACAGCGATCAGAGAGAATTTCTGCCTGCACTGACAACCAAACAACTCCAGCAAACCTTCCTTCCCTTCAGCACCCACCCACGCTGTTTCTCACCATCCTGTACCCTGGCACGCAGACCCCGGATGTGACACCTACTCAAGCGCAGCTTCTTTCTCCTGTTCCTGCAGGTTACAATGCACTGGCTCTGTCCTCTTGTCTGTCACGGGCCCGGCTACTTTGCCTGCTTCATCAGGAATGGCTCAGATGACTTTGCAGCGGCAGAGGGGAGCAGTAGGAAACCATCTTGGGTCATTTCAGGAGGATGCGCCATTCCCGCCATCGATGCGAATCATGCTCAGGCCTGGAGTGGCGCTGGGACGCGTGGTTCTCAACCCTCCTAATTCTGCGACCCCTTAGTCCAGTTCCTCAGGCTGTGGCGACCCCCAGCCATAAAGTTATTTCCGTTGCTACTTCACAAGTGTAATTTTGCTGCTGTTATGAATCGTAATGTAAATATCTGATATGCAGGATATCTGGTATGTGACACCCCTCACACACACACCCAAAGGGGTCATGACCACTAGTCTGGGAACTGCTGGGCTAGAGCAAGGGTCCCAGTTCCAAATATCAATGCCCCCTACAGAGAGCACAGTACTTGCGTTAACCAATACTCTCCGATAGGAGACCTGTTTTTTGTTTTGTTTTGTTTTTTTTCCTGTAGGCAAAAGCTCCATTGAAGCCACCCCCAATCCACACCAGGGATGGAGCCCAACATCAACCAGCCCCTCCACCTCCAGGACTGACCTGACCTGTTCTAAGGCTCCTGTGGAAACGTTCTTCTCACAGGAAGTAATCAGTTTTACTGTCTCGCTCCTGAGCCTTGAACCTCTATGCTTCCTTATAATCACTAAATTGTGCAGTTCTGTTCCCAACCTCTCATATTTTCTCCACTCCCTTTGAGAGCCAAAGAGCAACTCTAAGCTCAAATGAACTATTTTTTAACTTCTTTTTTTTTTTGGGGGGGGGGGTAGGGAGAGGGTACGTGTTTCAAGACAGGGTTTTTCTCTGTAGCTCTGGCTGTCCTGGAACTCAGTCTGTAGACCAGGCTGGCCTCGAGCTCACAGAGATCTGCCTGCCTCTGCCTCCTGTGTGCTGGGATTACAGGGGTGCACCACTACCACCAGGCTTAACTTCTTATTATGAAAGCACCCAAATGTCAACTAAAATAGAAGACCTTGATAAACTGGTTACCCAGCTCCACAGTGAACAGTTCATGGTCAGCCTTCTTTCATTGATGTTCCCACCCATTCCTCCCCCCCCCCATCTCCCCACAGCATGTAATTCAAACTGTAAAAGCTTTATTTGCTGTGCCTGCCACATTATCAAGGTATCTGAAAAGACAGGGTTATGAGTTTGGAGCAAAATGCTTGCCTAGCATCCACCAAGACCTGGAGTTTGAGTCCTAGTACCACACACACACACACACACACAAAAGTCAAACTGAATTTACAAAACACACCTAAAAATAAATAGCAGTTTCTCTATCAGCATCTGTTAGAGTTCGCTTTAGTTGCCAACTTGACACACCTCAGAAACAGGAGCCTCAGCTGAGGAACTGCCTTCATCAGATTAGCCTGTGGGCATGCCTTTGGGTTAGTTACTTAAGTGCTAATTGGTGGAGGAGAGCCTAGCCCACTGTGGGTGGTGCCATGGGGGGGGGGGAACGACCCTGGGCTATATAAGAAGGGTAGTTGAGCACTCCAAGGGAAGCACACCAGTAAGCAGCGCCCTTCTGTGGGCTCCACTGCAGCTCCTGCCTCAAGCCTCTGCCCTGGCTTCCCTAGAGGATAAACTGTAACTAAGCTAAAATAAACCCTTTCCTCCCGAAAGCTGCTTTTGGTTAGTGATTTATCATAGCAACAGAGAGGCAAACCAGGACACGATCTATTGTCCGGTTCCTCCAATTGTCTCCTAAGTCGGGGTTCTAGTAAGGATCATATGTTGGATTTGCAACATCACTTGAATGACTCAGAGTACATTATGTTATGCTGCGGTGGCAGAAAACTCCGAAATCAGGCTTCCGACCGACCGCCTGGGTTGACTTCCTGCTCACGTGAGTTTCCATGGTGAGTCACCTCCACATCCTCTTCACTCTTGGCCATCAGCTAAAGAAACAGTCCCTGTTTGGGACTTGCCACTTCCTGGCAGATGGAAACGAGGAATGGTTGACACACAGGATGACTTTCAAAGCTGCTGCCGCCCAGAAATGGCCACCTTTACACCTGCTCAAAGCAGAGGTCGTGGCAGAAGCAGAGGTCAGCAGAGGAGGGAAAGACAGACTGTCCCAACGGGGAGGACCGGGAACAGTTGTGGAAAAGGCAAACCTACTATATCTCTTACCTGTCTTTGAATAGGTCCCGTCTCCCCTGCCAGCTTTTCTCCTTCCGTGAATCAGTTGAAGGAATTGGGTCATTTGGGCTGCAGCCTCCTCTGGTATGGGTTTTGTTGATTGCATTTCTATGGTGTCTACTTAAATACGTTCCTCTTTTGCTTTGACTTCTTCCAAGCCTGCAGTTAAATCTGGAGGCCTACCCCAGCTCAGAAAACATGAGGTCCCGGAGTGGATCTGCCGGAGCTTTCCCATGCAATGCCGTTCATCCACTCAAATGCTTAGGCGAGAATCCTTTCTAGGTGAGCATTGTGTTGAATCAATCGTCAACCGTTGTGTGACAAGTCACCCCTAAATGCGGTGGCTTAAGACGATATAACCATGGATTATACCGTGAGTCAAGAATGGGGTTGCAGGGGATGGCTTGTCTCTATGGTTTCTGGGGTTCTTAGCTGGAAACCTCCAAGACTGAGGAACGGAACTCATTGAAGTGTGGTGGAGAGAAAGGTTCTGCTTCCAGTGTGTTCTGCTCACTGGTTTCTTCTCCACATTGGCTGTTCATTAGGCTGCATGTGTGTCCTCACAGCATGGGAGCTGACTTTCCTCAGAGCCACTGGGCTGAAAGAGCAGTAGCATGCAGCAGGGTCTTTTGTGACCTAGTGTTAGAATCCATTACAGGGACACCACCGTGGCCACAATGCCGCTCTTATCCAATGAGAGAAAGCTCTACACGAATACATAAATACCAGAACAGAGTTCAGGGCCAGAGGTGCTGGTACAGTCCTATAATCCTAACAGTGGGAAGTAGAAGCAGGGGAGATCAGGGATCCAGCCTCAGCTATATAGCAACCTTAAGGCCAGCCTGGGCTAACAGATCCTGGTGAAGGGAGAGAAAAAGGAAAAAAAGGGGACAAGGGGGGAGTGGGGGAAGGGAGGGAGGAGAGAGAGAGGCTACTTGGATTAGAGGCTAGTTCCTCTAATATACCTCATGTTTTTTCACATCAAAACAGAAAAGAAGGGATAATCCACAGCACATTCTGTGGGATGGTGATTTTCAGCATTTGAGATGTTGTGGTCAGATTTCAGGGAAAAATCAGAAGTTTCTGACTGGAAAACCAGATTATTTATTTTACCATATGACAACATGCAAAAAGAACAATTTCTCCCTCCTTCCCTCCCTCCCATCTTATTTTGTTTTATTTAAGACAGCGGTGTTGCTCTGTAGCTCACTGGCCTCAAGCTTTAGGCAAGTCCTGCTACTTCTGTGCCTCAAGCTGGGATTACCATGTGTGCCCAGATTTTTGCTTTGTTTTTAAAGGGCTGTTTTCATACAATATCATCTTAATCTTAGAATGAAGAATCCTTATTCTGATTGATTGATTGCTTGATTGATTGATTGATTGATTGATTGATTGATTGAGACAGGGTTCCTCTGTATAGTTCTGACTATACTGGGACTCACTCTTAGACCAGGCTGGCCTCCAACTCACAGAGATCCACCTGCTTCTGCCTCCTGTGCATTGGGATTAAAGGTGTGCGCCACCACTGCCCAGCTTCTTTATTTATTTATTGAGAAATGGAACCACACCGTTTTCCCAGGCTGGCCTCAAAGAATCCCCCTGCCATTGCTTCCCCAGTACCTGGGACTATAACATTCATACTACCCAGACAAAAATGTCTTATCTTAGACAGGAATCAAGGAGAAATCCCCTCCATTTCTTATGGCAGTGTATATATGGAATCCACTTGGAAAACACTCTCTAGGCAACTTCAAGATTCTGTTAGCCAACATCCTCAGTCCTGCGCCCTAAAAATGTACACACACACCATGTGTAAGAGTCATGTGTGAGAATGTTCTTAGCAGCATGCTTGGGATAGCCTTGAACTGAAAACAGACTAACTGCCCAGCAGCAGCAGCAGCAGCAGCAGCAGCAGCAGCAGCAGCAGCCGCCTCACAGACAAACTGATGAAGATTTCTATCAGGACATCCCATTTGCAGAGAGTCTTGAAACAAGCAAGAGTAGGTATTTAGGATGCATGTGTTGGATGGAAAGGGTTAAAAGAGCAAGGAAAGAGCCATTGGAAGGTCATGCTGTGGTTAGCATTGGGATGGCTGCTGCTGTGTCTCTACCTGTGGGCCCCAGATCGAGATTACAGTGTTTTCTTTACTGACTTCAGTAGCAGGTACCTAGAGTTTGGCTTTATTAGTTTAACACTCATTAAGTTACATAAATGTATCTGTCCATGTGCTAATATTTTACAATAAAATGGGCTTTTTAAAAAGGAAAAAAAAATGTCTTCAGAATAAAAAAAAAATGTGTTAACTTCAGAGAAGACTTTTTAATAAAATGTTAAGGCCCATCTGTTCTTTCTCGGCTTCATCATCGCTCTTCCGTCTCTCCATACAGAATGTCAGGCTGCCAGCAGGGTCCCAGCTAGCTCCATCACTGGCAGCCTTCACGATGGAGCCAGTCACATGGCTCTGGCTCAGTAGAAGAATGATGCACACGGGCCTGGTGCCTCCTTCCGGGTGTCTCAGGAGGAGGTGGGCCTTTATTTCTCTTGCAGGTTGAAGAGGAGGAAAGGAAGCAGTCCCTGCTTGGGAATCTCAGGGCACCATCTACAGGTCCTTACCGCTTTTCCCTGATCTTCAGGGCACATATATGGTGGGCTGCCTGGCTCTTCCAGAGGGCGCTCTCCAAGGACTATCACTTAATTAATAGGCTTGGTGCTTTAGGAAAGGAGAAAGAGGAGGGGGAAGAAGGAAGGAAGGAAGGAACAAAGGCAAAGAAAAAAAAATAAATTATCAAACAAGTAACAAGGCTAGGGAGATAAGTAAAGTGTTTTCTGTATGAGCACCTGGGTTCAGACTTTCAGCACCCACCGAAAATCCAAGTGCAAATATACTCCCAGAGGTGGGAGTATATTTGCATATACCTATACTCCCAGAGCTGGGAGACAGACAGGCAAATTCTGGATCCTTGCTGGCCAGCCAGTCTAGCTGAAACAGTAAACACCAGGTTCAGTGAGAGACCATGTCTCAAAAACCAAGGCTGAAAGAAAAAGAGGGAAGAATTGACTCAACATCAGCCTCTGGCCTTTATGTGGGCACAGACACCTGCATACACATTTACAAGCACACACATACAAAACACATACACACTAAGAGTGGGTGGGAGGGAGAGGGAGAGGAGGAGGAGGAAAGGGAGACTAGAATAGAAAAAGTCACAACTACTACCTATTAAAACCCCTCCCGGGTAAGAGTTCACAGTACAATGAATGAAATAGCGGTGGTGACACACACCTTTGATCCCAGCACCTGGGAGGCAGAGCAGGGGGATCTCTGTGAGTTTGTGGCCAGCCTGGTCTACAGAGTGAGTTCTAGGACAGTCAAGGCTATACAGAGAAACCCTGTCTCATAAGAAAAAGAAAGAAAGAGAGAGAGAGAGAGATTGATTTATGATTTAATTTCAAATCTCAAACAACCTCAAGGCAAAAAAGGGCAGTATCTAAAGATTTAAGACATATGGCATACTCACGTATTCCTAGGAAGCAAAATAATTGCTATTGGCAGTGCAAAGTTTCCTCCATCTTGTATTCTTGCTGAGGCCATTTCAGGTTTAACTAGAATTTAGTCTCTTTAGTGGAGAATCCTACTGAAAACTACCCAACTCTATCATAGGAACCGAAGGTCAGGATGTCCTAGCTAACTTAGTTTCTGTTAAATTGCCTGTTTATACGGAAATTCAGCTTCTGTTAAACTGTATGCTTCTGCAAAAACCGCCTTCCATTGTCAAGCAAGGATTTGGCTTATGCCTTTAAACACCCTGTGTTCTCGACACTCAGAGCCACACCTGGTGTTCCACCCCCCATACCCGAGTGTGGTTCAATCCAGCTGAAACAAAGACTTTCAGTTGGCTATAAAGGTTGTCCAGGTGGTCATCTCTGGTGGGCTACCCCTAACAGAGATTAAGAGCAGCTTGGCCTATACCGTGTGTTCAAATCCCATCAGCGCCACATAGCAAGACCCTGTTTCATCAAGCAAGCAAGTAAAACACAGGTGACACACAAAGGAATAGATACCAGAATATCACCAGACTGTTCTACTTCATTTTTAAGGAGTTTTTAAGTAACACAATTACCCATAAAATATACATATAGTATGGATATATGTAATATATACCGACACAGGTATATCACAGGGTGTGTATACATAGAGAAAGGTCCGTTATAATACTAGTGACCAAATACGAAGGTGGTTTTGTTTGGTGCTATCATTGTTTTTTGTCGGTGGTGATGGTGGCGTAAGTGTCATGGAACTTTATCCTCAGTCACTTGGAGTGTAGGGCACTGGCTTGAAACTCAAGTCCCCCAACGAAGTTAAATGTTTACTCCCCCACTGAGCTACGGCCCCAGTCTGTGACCACTTAAAACTATGTCCGTAAGGACTTCAGGACTCCTTTGGCGGGGGACCTAATTTTCCTCTCGCCTTCCTCCTGCTTCTGTCTCTGGATCACTTCAGTGAAAGCATGAGGACCAGAGTTCACATCATTTTCATCCACCTAAAGCTGCACGTGGTGGCTAGCCTGTAATCCCCAACTTCAGCAGGCAAAGAGAAGCGAATCCCAAGGGCAAGCCAACTATTTAGACTGTCTAGGCTAGGCAAAGCTGCACAGTTCAAATTATTCAGGAAAAAAATAAAAACCAATCGAGGAAGATACCGGACATCAACTTCTGGCCTGCACGCAGGCGCACATGTAGACATGCACCCACACACGCGTTCATACGCATACACGCCGATAATTAATATTTAAACGATAGGAAGGCAGACCTTAAGGAGAAGGATTGGTTGATCATTTGCTGAACCCACAAATGGGTTCTTAAAAATCTGTGAGACACGCTTGGGCCAGGTATAGGAGTGCGCGCCTGTAACCCCAGGATTCAGAGGAAGAGGCAGGGGTCACAAGTCCAGCCTTGGGTTGCACAGTGAGACTCTGTCTTGATTAAAAAAAAAAAAAAAATCAGAGAATGAAAGAGAGAGAGGAAGGAAAAGAGGTATGGAGGGAGTGAGGGACGAGGGGGAAAAAAAAAAACTCATTGTGGAGACTGTATATGTAGAGAAATAGGCCAAAAATATATGTCTGTTCCTGGCGATATAAATGGGATATATTGCCCATCAATCACTATTATGTTTTTCTGCCTGGATATTACTCAGTCGTCCCTGACTTGCAGAGGAGGAAACCACAGAAGGGCACTTCTCTCTGTTGTACAAGCATTTAGGTTTATGTTCACAGAGGACAAAGAACCCCTTCTGGCTTTTTTTCCCTTTTTCCTCTTAGAGACTCAGTTAGTCAACTTGGGATTCTGCTCAGTGGCGCCAGCTCTGGTCCCAGTGCTAATTGGAATTGCTTTCTCATCGCCTCGGTAGCCTTCCTTTGGGTTGCACCCATTAGAACTTCAATGTTTGGCCTCCCCTCACATCATTTCTTTTATTCTAACAATTTCTCCCCCCTCCTTTGTATTCCTTGGGCAAATGAGTCTAGGTAGGGTGTGCAGTAAGGATTTCCTAGAAAAATGCCATTGGCTTAATGACTTCCGCTACTCATAGTTGCATTTAATTCCTGTTGAGCTAATGGTGCCCGGGGACTGGTGTCTGTATCCTGAAGCAAACATTCCCATCGGTTCTCCCTGCCCCCACTTCAAAACATTCTTTAGCTGTTACTAAAGCTGAAAGCCCCAGACTTCTCTGGGTACTGTACGCCGTTAGATGTGCTTTAAGCACCAGCCAGATTCTGTTTAAAGTAAATATTAATCTTTCTGGTATATAAATGAAACATCTGCAATTTTCGGTACGTAATGATACCATCAGGGGAAGAAGGAGCGTACGGGGAGGGGGATCATTAAAAAAAGAATGTTAGGCTAAGACAAAGGAATCTAGACGGAGACCAGCTGTCTGAAAAGTTGAAGTAATTGTTCTCCTTGAATTACATCATCAGCCCAATTTGGGGTGCTGGAAGCCATTCCAGTCACGGTCAGTTCAGTTTACCACCCAAGTAGTGGGTTTGCTCCTAGCATTCAGGCTTAACGGTGTTCAGGCAGGAACCTGACACCTATTTGACACACTTACAACCTGTTAGTCAAACAGTTCTCCCAATACCATTCGCCGCTCTCCTTGGCTAACATAAAAAAGGCACAAGAGGTTTCCCAGAAACCAGCCAAGATCTGCTCAGTGCTGACTGCGAACACCAGACTCTTAGCTATTGGCTGTTTTATGGTCCCGGTTGGATTGTAGTGGGCAAATGGGGTGAGATAAATCTGGGATAAACGGGTTCAGACAGTGCCATGCTTGTGTGGATTTATCTGGCCCTTTGATGCCTTTCTTGCTGTTTCTCTGTTGGAATGCTTCAAAAATGCACTGAAATCTCCCACAGAAAAAGCTGCTAATGTAAGTGGACATAAGTGTGTGTTTAGAATGGACTGCCACCTTCACCTTCCCAGAGATGCAAACGCAGGAAAACTCAGTGGATCGCCCCAAATCACTTCTTTGTTTTCTCCCTTTAAATGCAGGAGGTTGTGGAGTTCAGATGGCCCCTACCTTCTCCTGTCTCTGTTTATTCAGGTGACTTAGATTTTAACTATTACGAGAAGGGTTGACCCTCAACTCTTAGGACATCCCTCTGAAAATCGAGTTCTGACTTCTGGCCCCAACTGATTATTTTAAGAGCGTCATTGGGGTCTTTGATACTCGTCTTCATTTTGATATTCATTTTTGTCTTTAAAAAAAACTATAGAAATACAAAATTATATAAATTGAAATACCCTAACTCATTTTAAGTGCTCTTTTTTGGCTCTAAAATATATTGTACCAGAGAAGGGGGGATAAGTTTGTGTGCTCAGTGGTAGAATGCATGCCGAGCATGCTTGAGGCTTTCAGCTCAATGCCCAAGACACACACACATAGACACGCACACACCACACACCACACACACACACACACACACACACCAGACACAGACACACACTATAAAAGAAAATTGAGAAGCTGTGGGAAAATAATAATTCATAAGTCACACAAGTATTCTAAAGTAGACTTACTCAGAGGTGAGGCAGAACCTTGACCTGGCCAAGCCCGATGCTGCTGGCCTGCAGACACTGCTGTGTGAGCACCTGCACCAGCAATCCAGCGGAAGCCTGTAAGCTGCCCTTTGAGTGTCCCATTCTATTGTAAGGATCTTTAGGTACAATTTTCTCTACAAATAGCATTATATTCCTTCAAATTTCTAATGTGTCTTAGAATAGAGTTAGAGAAAGCCAAATCTGATTATACCAACATTTCCAACCTCAGCCGAACACTCAAGTCTCACTGTTTGCCTGTGTGTACTCACTGTGGTAAGACTCGGTGGAAACCCCATTTTATAAGCTTAAGGGTTCATTCTTTTCTTAGTGAAAATTACATCCCTGGCTAAAGTAGGTCAAGGGCTCTCAACCATACTCTGCCTGAGACCTCTAGAGAGATCTGGTCCTGGCAGTGCCTGAGTATATATGTCCCTTCAAAACACCAGTTCCCTTCAGATTTTCTGTACTCAAAGAGCAACGATTAAAAACACATACACAGCCGGGCGCCCTGGTGCACTCCTTTAATCTCAACACTCGGGGAGGCAGAGGCAGGTGGATCTCTGTGAGTTCGAGGCCAACCTGGTCTACAAAGCGAGTCCAGGACAGTCAAGGCTACCCAGAGAAATCCTGTCTCAACAAACAAACAAACAAAAAACCAAACCCCACATATGTAATACTTTAAATGAACTCCTCAAAACTGCAGAAGGTCCTTAGGGACGGAAGGTGAAAACTGTCACATCCAAGAGAGCTCTTTCACCCAACTGCCCACAGTCCTGGAGACTTTGGGAGTGATTGCTGGAAGGCTCTTGAGGAACAGAAACAGAACAATGCTGCCTCTCAGTTGCAAGGCTCTGTCTGACCCACTTGGCACCCCTGGTGTTCCTGTCTCCAAATTCCTGCCTTAGTTTTGTTTGTTTGTTTGTTTGTTTTTACTCTGGTGATTAGCGTTGGATCCTCGGCCTGGTGAACTCACTACGTAGCCTGAGGCTCCCCTGGAACTCAAATCCTCCTGCCTCTGCCTCCCAAGTGCAGGAATTACAAACATGCACCGCCACTCCCAGCTTGCGTATGTTATTTAATAAGCCCTATTTTTTTTTTTTTTCTTCACTTGCCGTTCCTCTAGTCTACCCTGCTCCAGAGGTGTTAAGGCAATTGAACAAATTATACGAGGCGACCAGGGGAATAATGGGAAGATCCGAGCGTTTGGGAAATGTGAAGAAAGTGAAACCAGTTTTCATATTAGAAAGAATTCCTTTCAAATTGTTTGGCCTGCTCATCTGGAAAGTTAAATAGTGCTAGAATCCGTTGTGAGAACGAGGAACGATGGATGCTAGGATGGACCATGCGCAATACATCGCAGTCATCAGGGTCACCCGCTCGCTCTCTGGCGCCCCCTTTCCGCCACATAGGAGGATTTCACTTCGTGGCCAGTTTTGGTGGCTGGCATCACTCAACTGCCTGCTAATACAAGGATAACAAAAGCAACATATACTTACAGTGCCAGCACCCTAAGACAGCCATTTCCCCTTGGCCCTGGTAGCAGGCAACTGTCAAGATAGAGACAGCTCCCTCGGCTGGGAGGACATGAGGAATGCGTACCACAAGCTCCCCAAGGCACCAGGGGAATGAGCAAGAAACAATTTCATCTCCAGCCGGGTGCTGGTCCCCTTTCCTCATAGCTGTGGCACCTTGTTGTTTTCTCCTGCTGAAAAGCCAAGTGGAAAAAGTCAGAGAGAAACAATTAGCACTGAGACAGGTTTCTGGAAGGGCCTCTGCCTTCCCTCCAGTCAGATGGAGAAGTCCCCATTTCCCAACTGAAGCTAGACTGAGCTTCTCTGGTGATGGAGCTAGACCCTTCTTTCCTCAGGCGGCCTTTCACAAAGTTGAGGTACCAGAGTAAACTGCTAGCCAGGTGTGATGGCGAACCCAGCACTCAGGGAGGCAGAGGCAGGCAGATCTCCGTGAGTTCAAGGCCAGTCTAGTCTATAACGCCAGTCCAGGACAGCCAAGAACACACAGACCCTGTCTGGAAAATCAAAGGGTACACTGTTTCGGGCGTCCTTGTACCTGACGAACCCTCGGGGAAAGCAGCAGAAACCTGCCAGGTTTTCGTTTGTTTTCTATTGTTGTTTTGTACTTTGATTTTACTCTTATTCCCATTTCCAGTCTTGCTTTTTAATGTACTAAAAATGTGCCTGATTACCAGAAAAATAGATTCAGTATGTCTGTAGTTAAAGTAAGAATGTGTCTTTTGCAAATGATTACTGCTTTTCTGCAAATAAAATTTAATTTGAGAAATAAAGATCACATTAGCCAAAATACTTAAATGTTTTATTCCCCAACCCCAACCCCCCTTGTAATACCCAGTTCGATTTCTCTTTCCCATTTTCCTTGATGGGGTGATGGGGTGGTGAGGCAGAAGTGGGATCTTAGGACAGAAATCCATGTAACCCAGGCTGGTCTTGAACTCACTGTCGTTCTACCTTCATCTTCTCTCTAGTGATGGTTATATAGGCATGCCCAGTTCAATCATTCTTCCTTCCCTTCCTTCCTTTCTTTCCTTCCTTCCTTCCTTCCTTCCTCTCTCTTTCTCTATTCTTTTCTATTTTTAACTTTTGCTTGTTTTGTCATTCGAGACAGAGACTCTCTGTGTGGCCTCAGCTGTCCTGGACTTGCTTTGTAGACCAGGCTGGCCTGGAACTCACAGAGATCCTGCCTGCCTCTGCCTCCCTGAGTGCTGGGACTACAGGTGTGCGCTACTGTGCCTGGCTGCCCATTTTTTTTTTTTTTCAATAATGTTTACAACCAATGTTTAAGAATTACGAGAGTGTTTACAAGTCCTAGTTAGTAACTGGTGACTTTTGCATACTTTACCATAACTAAATTTCAGAGCCTTAGCTAGGAACCTCTTCTTTGCTCACTGTTACGACAGATGACATGAGGTCATTAAAGGGACTTCTTAGAGAAATAAAAGGCAATATTTTTCAGGTATTCTTATTGCAAGAATATGTTAAGTATTCAGAATTGCCTTCAGCTACAGATGACAGAACCCAGCACAAAGGCTTAGCTAGGTAGGCAGAGTTCCTTCCTCTTAGGTAAGAAGTCTGGGAACCTGATGTGATAGAGCATGCCTGTCGTCCCAGGACCTAGGAGCATTCTAGGCCAGCCTTGGGCTATGGCAGAGACTAAGTTTTAAGAAATAACACATGGGGTGGGACAGGGAGGAGGCAAGAGAGGGGGCTACAACCAGGATATGAAGTGAATAAATTATAAAACAAAACAAAACAAATAAACAAACAACTCAGACATCCAGAGGTGGGCAGTTCACAGTGAAGGAGAACGGGGGTAAGGTGTGTGCCGGCTGAGGGTCCCTTTCCTGCCAATGTCTGCTACTTGCCTGAAAGCCTCTCTCTGTAAAGGCACTGCAGAGGAGACCTGTAAGGGAACCTAGTGGGTGAGGTGGAGGGAGGGTTGCTTTTGTTTGTTTGTTTGTTTGTTTGTTTAAGGTTTCATTTTGTAGACCCTGGTGGCCTGGAACTGAATCACAGAGCTCCTCCTTAGTGCTGGGATCGAAGGCATGGCTTTTGCTGCTTTGCATAAGAGGGCAGTATTTTTGAGCTGGGCACATGGCCACTGCAAACAAAAGCAAAATCCTCTTTCTGTTCCGGACAAGGAAGGGTAGAACAGGTAGTCAGGTGGCAGTATCTTCCAGGGGACTGTAAGCACCCTAGTCTCAGAATTGTTTGTTTTTTTTTTTTCCAATAAAACTGGGAAGTATTAGCAGGGCATGGTGACATACACCTTTAATCCCAGCAGAGGCAGGCAGATCGCTGTGAGTTCAAGACCAGCTTGGGTCTACAGAGTGAGTTCCACAGCTCGGCTACACAATGAAATCTTGTCTTGGGGAAAACAAAGACAAAACAAACAATAACAACTGAGGTGCCAAGGGGCAGAGCAGTACAAGTGCTAGGTGCTAGAAATTAGAATTCCAAAGCTGGACCCCCTGTGGACAATGTTCCTCCAGGAATCACAAAATACAAAGACAGAAGTGGGTCAGGCTTGGAGACCGGGCT
Source organism: Rhombomys opimus (assembly GCA_010120015.1). Classification (NCBI taxonomy): domain Eukaryota; kingdom Metazoa; phylum Chordata; class Mammalia; order Rodentia; family Muridae; genus Rhombomys; species Rhombomys opimus. Next base: position 2,226,914 of record REGO01000275.1, on the reverse strand, counting down.
CCTTTAAGCCTCTGGCTGCCTAGTGTACTGCACTGAGAGGCAGCCGGGGCACGGCCAAGGCCTTTTAGGCAATCTGCCAACCTGCCCCGCTGGGAGGCGGTTATTCCGTCATTCCTTCCCGGCTGTAACCACACACTCCAGTCATTCCTAGGCAGCTGTGACATGCATCTGGATTAGCTTGCCAGTGAGTGAGGCAGAGTTCATGAGCCCAGGAAACTGGGCACATCAAAGACCTGGGATGGGGGACTTGGATGGGGGAGGGGTGGGCAGAAGGTATGTTTCCCTCTGGCCTCTGGGCTCTCAGGGTGTGTTTCAGACGGGGTAGGCGGCACTGTAGCTCATGAAGAGAACCCACTCATGCTAAAGCAATAAGTAAATATGTACAATCATGACAGCACGGGGGTCGGGGGTCGTCTGTGTCGCTGAGTTACCTTCATTCATTATCTTAGCTGACTTTAACAGCTCCTGGGCCTGCAGTAAAATCCATGAGTATAGCAAGGAGAAGAAAGGCTTGGCTCTGGGCAGGAAAGCAGAGGCCCTGGGAGCCAGCCATGGTTCTCAGGTTGTAAAATAAAATCTCTAGACCAATTGGACACTGGCCTGAGGCCATGGCAGTGATTAATGCCAGAGTTGTAAGAAGTGCTGTCCGGGAACGGCCAGCCAGGTTGCACAGTGTGTGTGTGTGTGAATGGGTTTTGTTTTTCTTTTCTCTTCAAAGCGGCTTAATATGAAACACATCATTTTCAGTTGTTTTGGCATCTAAAATAAAATTAAAAACTCATTTACTTTTTCTCTTTTGATTAAGAACTTAAGTAACTTTACAGAAAAAAAGCCTAGGTAACATGATACTCCAGACCTGTGACATCATTTTGTCGCCCCAAATCTTTCTTCATATAGATTGGTACTTTTTTTTTTTTTTAACACAGGTGTAATTAGTATAGTAGACAAACAATTTTGGGTTCAACTTTTTTCACTTAACCTTATTTCGTGTAGACATTTTCAGAATTATTGGAAACATGTGTTTGGGTGTTTTTTTGTTGTTTTTTTGGTTTTTTTTTTTCTTTCAGCTGTGTTCTGTTACACTGATCCACATGGCCTGCTTAGTCATGTCTTGTTTGTGGGAGATGTGGGCTGGTTTTCGTGGTTTTGTTGTTATGAACGATGCCACTTCCAGCATTTTTGTTTAAATTCTTTGTTTTCTGTCTTTGGGTTATTTTTAAGGATTACGTTCTCCAAGGGTCATGTCTTTTCAATATTATAAAAAGTTGCTTACGTCTTGCTCATCAGCGATGTAGAAGTTAACTTGCTTTTCAACATCACTGGATGTGCCAGTTACTTATCTGTGTTTCTTTGCTCTATACCAACCTTACTGTTGTCTACTTCATGACACTGGAGCTCGAGGCCTGCAAACTCCATCTCCCAGGATTCACTTCTGGCTGGCTCCGTTCTTTGTACAGTCAGTAGAAGGTGCCGACAGGAGATTAGAGAGATGGAGAGGGTACCAACTTCCCTTTTATTGGCGGTATCTCCAGAAGTGACATCATTTCTAGATAGCTCTCCCCTGGTATTCTCAGCATCCATTTAGGCACTGCCAGAGACAAGAAAGAAATGCAGTCTGTGTAACTGTGATATTTCTGCCTCCTTTTCATTTCATCACCTGCTTTCTAGATTTCTTTCCTTATTAACCTCAGGTGTAGCTACCTTTCCTTGTCTGATTTTCAGCTGGCCGAACAATATGTTTTTTCCATATCAAATGCTTTGTCTTTGAAATCCTAGCCTGGCTGGCCTTCCTTCCTCCTTTCCTTCTTCCCTCTGTCCTTCCCTCCCCTCTCTCTATTCCTTCCTTCCTCTTCTTCTTTCGTTTGTTTGTTTTAAGGAAGATTCTCACCATGTAGCCCTGGCTGGCCTGGAACTCACAATGTAGCCAAGGCTGTCCTCAAACACACAGAAATCCTCAGGCTTCTGCCTCCTGAGCTAGTTCTGGGATTGTTGGACTGTTCTACCATGGCTGGCTTCCTGTCCACCTTTTGAAAAAGATGTTTATCATCAGTTGTTCTGTTCTCCTCTGTTCTGTTTACTGATGATTTTAATAATCTGTGCCATTCATGTTCAGAGAGAAACAAATAATGGAATCCTGTTCATTTATTTTCTTTTTTTTTTTTAAAGATGTATTTATTATATTTATTATGTTTACAATGTTCTGTCTGCATTTACACCTGCATGCTAAAAGAAGACACCAGATCTCATTATAGATGGCTGTGAGCCACCATGTGGTTGCTGGGAATTGAACTCAGAACCTTTGGAAGAGCAGACAGTGCTCTTAACCTCTGAGCCATTTCTCCAGCCCACCTGTTCATTTCTTATTGAGCCAAGAGCCTAAAACTTAGCTTTGTTCCTCCCTTTGGAAACTTTTCATTTTTCATCTACTGACGATTCTTTCCTTGCTTCCTTCTGTTGTTCTCTATTATATCAGTGACTGACACTCTGTTTTTCTAGAACTGTGATTTTAAAGAAAAAATATTGAGACTGGAGAGATGGGTCAGTGAAAGAGCACTGGAGGTTCTTCCTGAGGACTGGGATTCAATTCCCAGCACTCAACTGGTGGCTCACAGCCATGTGTGACTCCAGTTCCAGAGGATCCAACACCTGCTGTTGGCACAGCGTGCAAAGACACACACGCAGGCAAAACACACACACACACACACACACACACACACACACACAGAGAAAAAGAAAATAAACCCTTTTAAAAAGCTAACTCTCAAAGGGTTTTTTTGTTTGTTTGTTTGGTTGGTTGGTTGGTTTTTTTGAAGACAAGTGTCTTTCTGTACAGTCCTGGCTGTCTTGGAATTTACTACATAAACAAGGCTAGCCTCAAACTCACAGAGATCCTCCTGTCTCTGCCTCCTGAGTGCTGGGATTATAGGAATACACTACCACACTGTCTGACTAGTATTTTTGTTTTGTTTTGTTTTGTTTTGTTTTGAGACAGGGTTAATCTGTGTAGTCTTGACTGTCCTAGACTCACATTGCAGACCAGGCTGGCCATGAACTCACAGAGATCTGCCTGCCTCTGCCTCCCTGAGTGCTGGGATTAGAGCCGCCACCACTACCATGGCCACCGCCGCTGCCACCTACCAACACCTGGCTTTAAGATTTCATAATTTTCCTGAAAAAAATTACACCTTTCCCAATTGTAGATATCTATTGGTTTGCTCTACCTAATCAGATATTTCTTAGATAACTTTCCTTTTTCCTGTTGAAGCCCACTTGCCTGGTTGTAAACTAACCAATTCCTATATGGCAGGAATAGGCCGTGACTGAACTAGGCCAACCAGCACGCTCCATGTTTACTCCCACTTTATGCGGAACTGTCATTGCCTTAAAGTTTCACAGTCGATGCCAAACTGTCCAGGTTGAAGTGGCTTCAGGACTCAGGTATGGGACAGATGAGCTGTTCCCCTGTACATCCTGGTTGTAGAGGTCAGCCCCACTCAATTCCCAAGTGAACCAGTGTCAGGATGAGGGTAGCTACAGAGAGAAGAAAGGAAATGGGTCAAGATGGCCTTGCTGAGCTGCAGGAGCACCCTGTTTTTATGCTTGCCTTACCACTTACACCAGCAATACTCTGTTACTGCCACGGTTCATTAGAGCTGAGTTTTCTCGGGTTGTCCTGTGAGACTGTCAGACCAAGCACTAAGTATTCACTTTTATTAAGATGTGTAAACTTAGGCCACGCGTCATGGTGCACACCCGTAATCCCAGTACAGGCAGAGGAAGACTGTGAGTTTGAAGCCAGCCTGGTCTACAAAGCAAGTCCAAGGACAGCCAAGGATACACAGAGAAACCCTGTTTCAAAGAGAGAGAGAGAGAGAGAGAGAGAGAGAGAGAGAGAGAGAGAAGTTAAGCATTTGTTCAATAATTGTAATTATTGAAATACAATTCAATAATTGTAATACTTGTTATCATTTATTATATCCTACATGCCATCACATTTCAAAGCAGTTAAAAACGCATTATCATTCAACATGCTTCAGAGAAGTAACAATACTTCAATAAACCTGTCACTAGAAACAGAATTACTTTATGAAATCTTAAAGCCGGGTGGGGCCGCGCATGCCTTTAATCCTAGTGCTCAGGGAGGCAGAGGCAGGCGGAACACTGTGAGTTTGTGGCCAATGCTTTCATTTGTAAGGTGTCCTTTAGCTCCATCACTGCAGGAAAGGCTGTGGGGTGAAAGGTCTTTTTTAGGCAAAGCCTCCTACCTTATAGGGCCTTTCCTCAGAAACAGACTCTACTCCTCAACACACTCAGAACAGTTCGGCCTTTGTCTCCAATGCTAAGGGAGAGCCCTTAACTCATACTCACTTCCTACCCTCATAAATGTTTTCCCAGTGAAGACACTCACCTCCCAGAACAGCGTAATTCACCTCAGGGTGCAGCAGAAAATAAGTCACCTTGCCAAAGACTCCCGATAGGAAAGGCTAATGGATCAAGCTAGTCTGTGAAGCCCCAGGTCTTTTGATGACACCAACTCTCAACAAGAGCACTGAAAGATGTTACATGGTGTCTGAGTTAGGTCTAAAAGGGATGCAGCTCTTGCTGTTGCCCTGGGAACCCATTCCAAGAGGCTTCTGCTCTCATGTGACAGGTTTGCTATGCTGGGAGCATCATGTGGAGAAAATATGGGACAGCTGGAAAGGTCCAGAAGCCCCAGTCCTCTTGCTCCCAGTTGTTTGGCTCTTCCCAGACCCCGCCCCAGCGGTGTTCTGAGAACAATACAGGAAGAACCTTCAGTGGCTTCTGCCTGACTGACCCAGCCAAACTCAGGTGAGTGAGTAAAATGCCCAATATCATAGGACAATACTGAGTTTGGAGCAGCTCAGTAGCTAGTTGTAACTGCGGCAGGCATACAGTTTATATGCACTCCATCATGCAATGTCTCTCCTATACTCGAGGAACTTAGAGCCTGCTGGGCAGAGTTACCAGGCATCCTGTCCTAGCTCTTAAGATCTGCCATTTGGTCATTAGCGCTATATTTTTGATAAGCTATTCTCTTGGACATCGCGATGCTGTATTTTAATTAGTTAATTCATTCATTACTTTTATTCATGGCATTTTGAGACAGGGTCTCATTATGTAGCCCTGGGTGGCCTAGCACTTGCTCTGCAGACCAGGCTGGCCTCATAAGTGCTGGAACTATAGACATGTACCAGCATGCCAGCTTTAGATGTATTTTAGCACATTTTTTTAGCTTCTTTCTTTTTCTTCCTTTTTTTGTTCTTCTTTCTTTCTTCCTTCCTTCCTTCCTTCCTTCCTTCCTTCCTTTCTTCCTTCCTTCCTTCCTTTTTCCTTTCTTCTTCCTTCCTTCACAGGATTTCTCTGTGTAGCCTTAGCTGTCCTAGACTCACTTTGTAGACCAGGCTGACCTCGAACCCACAGAGATCCTCCTGTCTCTGCCTCTGTTTCCCTGAGTGCTGGCATTAGAGGTGTGCGTCACCATGCACACCAGCTTGGATGTTGTATTTTAATTGACATTTTGATATAGTTTTGGCTTCTTATTGATATATTTGCCATTCTAAATGATGATACATAGGCTTTTATTAAAGTATTCGTGTGTGTGTGTGTGTGTGTGTGTGTGTGTGTGTGTGTGTGTATGTGTACCTACATTCTTAGTTAGGTCTTTTCTGAAAAATTAAAGTTTTTATTTTAAGATTATTATCAAGCTGGGAGTGGTGGCACACACCTGTGGTTCCAGCACTCATGGAGGCAGAAGCAGGCAAATCTCTCTCAGTTCAAGGGCAGCCTGTTCTACAGACAGCCTGTTAGGACAGCCAAGGCTACACAGAGAAACCTTGTCTTAAAAAACCAAAATGAATGAATGAATGAATGAATGAATGAATGAATGAAAAGATTATTATCAGTGGCTGGAGAGATGGCTCAGAGATTAAGAATATTGGCTGTTCTTCCAGAGGTCCTGGGTTCTATTTCCAGCAACCAAGTAGTGGCTCATAACCACCTACTGTGGGATCTGGTGCCCTCTTCTGGTGCACAGGCACACATTTAGGCAGAATGCTGTATAAAGAATAAATAAGTCTTAAGAAAAAAAAAAAGATTAGGCTAGTGAAATGGCTCAGTGGGTAAAGACATCTGTATTACAAGCCTGAAGACCCCCCCCTCAGTCAATCCTTGGAACCCTGCAAAAGTGGAAGGAGAGACACAAAATTATCTTCTGACCTCCACACAAGTACTGTGGCAGCATACATTTAGTTGTATGAGAGAGTCATCTCCTGAATTATTTATAAATACATAGCAGACTATTATAATGGTATAAACACTTGTACACTCCAGATCCATTTCTGTCATTGGAATGACTTGTTGCCTATTAGAACCATCTTCTTTAGCCGCCCCTTATCCAGTCCTCAACCACTGATCTGTCTTTTCTGTCTGTTAAGTCTGTCAGTTCCAGCACTAAAGTGGATCCTACAGTATTTTGGATTCACCTTGCTTCCTTCCTCTTCTCTCCCCTTTTCTCTTTGTTGACCTAGCTTGGCTTTATTATTATTTTTTTCATTCATTGTAATTCCTTAGAGATAAATGCTAGTCATACCCAACAATATGTCATTTACTTATGAATTTGTTTGACCATTCATCCTTTAACAGGCACAGGTTATTTCCAGGTGTCATCTACTATGACTAAAGCTGTTGTGAGCATTTTGGGTTTAGGCTTTCCTACGTATTCAAGTCTTCATTTCTCTGGGGTAAATGCCCACAAGTATAATTGATGGGTTATGAGGTAGGGTAGTTGCATCTTCAGTTGGTTTACTTATTTTTAAGAAACTCTCAAACTGTGTTTTTAGACAAGTGATGTCATTTCCTATCCCCAGGAGTGATATATGAGTGATCTAATTTCTCTGCATGCCACCTGAGTTTGAATAATACTTTAAACACAGCTTCCCAGATTAGACCTCCCTCCATGGAATTTTTTTTTTTTTTTTCAACAAAACCTAGACCTCTACTATCTGGGTAGATTCCCAGGGGTAGGATGGGGCATGGCAAATTGAAAAGAAGATGAAGAGGCAGCAGGCATCTAATTTTAACGCCCAGTGATTGCTGTCTTATTTTGGGTCCCTGACACCTTGTTTTAGCTGGTTTCTATTGTAATTTTACAGTAATCGCTTTCCCTTTAGGTAATCTCTTCAAAGCCACTGAAAAGCTAGAAGAGCAAGATGCAATCGATTAGCTGGGACCTCAGAAGGAGTTTAGGAAGAGCTCGGAGATCATTGAAAGGTAACAGGGTTTTAGCTATAGCTTAGCAGTCGGATCCATTTTTACCAAGCAGCTGGTTTTCAGGGCAGATGCCCTAGGTGAGGGTGATTCCTTTAATGAAGCCTGGTAGCTTAATGTCTCCTGATATCTCTTGGGCAGACATGGCTCCTTCTACAGCCTTTGAAGCAGACATCACACATGCAAGGAAGACAGAAGCAGGAGTTTGTCTTTCAGCAGTTTCTGCCTCAGTTCCAAGGTGTTCAGATCTTTAATAGACCGCTGCCTAGAGAAAGAACTTCTTAAGAGCTAAATTTTAAGTGCCAAAATTACTTTATTCCTTATGCTATTGTATGTTAATATTAATTACTATAATGTGGATACTAGCTTAAAATGGTTTTCTAAATGTAAGAATCCTGTTTTATATACTTTCCTAGCCTGAGAGTTGCTGCTGCCTGTACTACATACCTTATCTTTTTATAGCTTAAAACTTCTATCGAATTGATTACCTTCACTGATAATAGCAGCGGCCTTCAACCACTTCAGGGTTGGGTTGTATGACTGTCAAGGTGAAAACAGCAAACTGATCACTAAAGGAGAGTTTCCATTTTGGCAGAGCACCCTATACTTAAGGCCCCTCACATCCTCCTCCCCTGCCTTTTGCTTTCCTCTCTCTTTCTTTTCTTCCTTTTTTGGAGCAAGCTTTTCCTACGTAGCCCATGTGTGACTGCGTGTCTCAGTTATCTTGGCTTAATCTGCCAAGTGCTGGGGTGACACTATTTGCCATAGTGCTTAACTGTTTTGCAAGGCAGTTAAAGTCCCAGGCTGGCCTCAAACATGGCCTCCCCTCTGCCTTAGCCTTCCAAGTGCTGGAACCCTGTTCAGACACAAAGCGGTTTTGCTTAACACCTGTTCTTACAAAACTGTAAGGGTTCAAGTTCATAATCTCTCTAGCACTTAGGTTTGTTTCACAGGACAGTCATCAATAAGTAATATAAAGGAGACAGTAATGGCTCTTGTAGAAAATTTCAGCTACGATTTCTTAAAGGAAACGTTTCATTTACATTAATATATTACTTTAAGAATTTCCTAGCTGAAGGCCGGTGTGTTGGTGCATGTCTTTAATCCTAGCAAAGACATTAAGGTTCAGGGACAGCCTGGTCAACATAGTGAGTTCCAGGATAGCCAGAGATACGCTGTGAGCCCTATCACCAAACCAAAACAAAGCAAAACAACCAAGAAAAGAATTTCCAAGCTGGGTGTGGTGACATCTTTAATCCAAGCACTGGAAGGCAGGGACAGGTGGCTCTTTTTGAAGGTCAGTCAGGTCTACGTAGGGGGTTCAAGGCCAGCCAGGGCTATATAATGAGACCCTGTCTCGAAACAGACAGACAGACAAACAAACAGGCTAACATACAATCTGTATGTTGATTTGTGTAAAATGAGGCAAATCAGAAGAGGATGTGTACCTATACTTTTTCTTCTTTAGCACTACCAGGGGAGAAAAATCATATTTCTGTAAATGGTTCCTGCATGCTACTGTTTTTGAGACAAGAACTACCAATTTACCCCCAGATGGGGCCCTGAGAACTTGCTGTTATTCTCTACCACTGAGTCATCTTTAAGTCACCCCTCCTCAGAGTGCAAATGTGGGCACTTGGCATTGTTCTGATTATCCAAGGCATGCTGGTTCCTGGTAACGAGACAGGAAAAACATCTTGTCAATTAGCTCAAAATGAACCTCTACAGATGACTTTCCAATTTATTACTTTTTTTTTTTTTTTAAACAAATCTTAGCTTGTTTATTCTTCTAACAGACCTGTAGGGCAGGGATTTTATACTCTTCTTATTTTGTAGACCAGGACCCCAGGTCAGAAAAAGTAGATGAATTGCCATAATCACAGACATGCAAAAGCTAGCACAAGAGCCTAGAGGTTACAATTCTAATCTCAGTGCCTTTTCTTTCAAAGCTTGGTGGTGGTGGGGGGAAGGGAAGCCACACTCCTGAGGAGGAGACTATAAGATATACTTTTTATGCTCAAAATTAACAGACTACTTTCATATTATCAAAAGTAGATTCAGCATACGTTAGTTGGATTAGTCTCCAATTACATTACTTTACTTTTTCTGAAAAAGGAAAACTCTTGTTTCTGTCCAATCAAAAGATCTGAATAAATATAAAAATAAAATAAGTATAAAATAAAATATACATAAATAAATATCTTCAAAATACTAGTCAGAGCCGGATGTGGTGAGACATGCCTGTAATCCCAGCACTCAGGGAGGCAGAGGCAGGCGGATCTCTTTGAGTTTGAGGCCAGCCTGGTTTACAAACTGAGTCCAGGACAGCCAAGGCTACACAGAGAAGCACGGTCTTGAAAACAAAACAAAACCGAAATCTTAGTCAGACAGTGTTGGTAGTGTACTCCTGTAATCCCAGCACTGGGGAGGTTGAGGCAGGAGGCTGTGAATTTCAAGGCCAGCCTAGGTTACACAGCAGCATCACAACAGCAATATAATTAGTCACATTGCATGTTATCTTAAGCCAGACTTTTCCAGAACTTCAGCTAGTCTCAAATTATTATCACATTAAATAAATAAATAAATAAATAAATAAATAAATAAATAAATGAAGTTTAAATAAATAAATAAAGCATTTGGGGAACAGCTTGTGGGAGGTGGTTCTTTTCTATTCTCTTGGTCTCGGATTCAACTCTGTTTTCATATCTCATAAGGCGATGCAAACCCCTGAGTCTATTTCTCCTACTTTCTTCCCTCATTGTATTTCTTTCTTATCACTTTAAATACCTCACTGCCTGCCCTGCGTTGGATGGATTCCTACAATACTGGCAAGCTGTGCACTCGGCCTGGGAGGGGTTTATAAATCCTGCGACTCCTTTAATTTAACAGCCTGGCTAACTGAGCGCAGCAATGGGTTTCTGTACCCCTGGATGAATGTCTGCCGTCAGCCCATATGACCGTGGCGTTAGCAAACATGCGAGGCCACGGATCATTGCACAAGCAGGTACTGTATTGGAGTATTTAATTTCATTGCTTTTCCCAACTGATTTCCAACTATACCCAATTTATTTTATTATTCCCCGTGTCTTTATATATATATATTTCTTTCTCAGAATGTTAAAAAGCGGAGGAGAGATGAACAAACTAAAGGAGAAGAGTGAATTCTGTAAATATTAAAAGACTGGCCAAAGATGGAGAGAAGTGTGTGCTTACATTTGGATTTCCTACCTTTCCTTATTAATTTTTAAAGTTTCACCTTGGCTTTTGTATTTAAGTTTTAAACTTTTTTACTTCTTACTGTGTGTCCTATGCTACATATTCCATGATAAACACTGGCTGGGATCTTAACTTAGACTTGATTTAAAATAGAAGTACTTAGGAATCTGACCAAGGGCGAGGGGGTTACACTTACACTCGAAAAGCGCATTCTTTTCTCATGCCTTCCTCGGTCTATTGCCCCGGGCAATAAATTGTACGGTAAAATAACCAGTTTAATATTTGCTGTTTTCTTTCGGTCTGCTGCTACATTGTTGGCAAAGTGACAGAAAATTTAAAAATGGAACCCAGTATATCGTATGTATATTTGAGGAATATGTGTGGCACATAATATCTGTGCAATCTACTGTTCTCTCTCTCTTCAGTTGTTATAAGCAGACAAGGAATTAGTGAACTTTTAAAACTGGATGAGTGGAGAGACCCGAGAAAAGCAAGTGGCAGTTCCTGAGCCTCCTGAAAATGCAAAGTTGGCTAACCGCTAACTAAAGACACTTTTTATTTTAAAAGGAAAAAGCAGTTTTCTTTTAAAAATACAAAAATTTATTGTTTGATCCTATGTTCAGCTAATACTTTACATAGTAAAATGCTTAGAAAAGTCTCTGGTTGTCCTTATTGAACAGATCTTCATGAGGTGCTCCTCCCCCCCTTTTCTCTCTTACCCATAAATTTTTTTTTTTTTTTTTTTTTTTTTTTTTTCTTTAATTTTTTTTTTTTTTTTTTTTTTTAATTCTTGGTTTGTTTTTTTTTGATTTTTCTAACATGTATCTTTTTCTCCCACAGCTTAAGACAGCTTTGATGTTCGTGGCACTACATACTGTATATAATG